>JAAGEH010000304.1:27640667-27933836 GCA_011751065.1 Lasiurus cinereus
CCAAAGTACGTGCTCTTGACCAGAATTGAACCTGGGACCCTTCAGTCTGCAGGCCGATGCTCTATCCACTGAGCCAAACCGGTTTCAGCATGACCTGTAACATTTGATTTCAGCTTTCAAATCTAATACATAGCATTTTAAAATATTCTATTTTCAAATTCTTATTGCATATAGCTGAAACTACATAGCACATCTTTGCAAACATCTTCTTTGTTTTTGTGATACATGGTTTCTCCTCTGTTATTATGTAGCTTTTCTCATTGATTCTCAATTTTTTATGCTTTTGAAGTTTCTTTTCATCACCTTTTCCATCACTGTTAAGTTTTGTTAATAAAACTTATTAACCTTGTTAGGAACAAACTTTCATTTCTACTTTGACTTTCCTTTCAAACTTTTCTCTAGCAGATTTTAAATCTCTTATGAACTCTCTACCCAGACCCAAAATCTTTTAATTTTTAAGAGTTTGCTAGTTCAATTGCATTTCTTTTTATTTTATAATTTTTGTGTGTGTGTCAAGATATTGTCTTTAGGAGCTGACACCACCATAAAAAGATGTGTTGAGTCCTGCCTGGTGTAGCTCAGTTGGCTGGGCATCTTCCCATGCACCAGGAGGTTGCTGGTTGGATTCCAGGTCAAGGGCACATCCCCAGGAGGGCTGCTGCTTGAGCCCTGGTAGGAGATGTGCAGGAGGCAGCCAATGGATATTGTACTCTCACATCGATATTTTTTTCTCTCTCTCCCTCTGCCTTTCTCTCTTTCTAAAAAAAAAAAATCAATACATTATTTATAATAATAAAAGTGTAAGATGTAAATCAACTGAATGACTGAACAGCAGAACGACTATCCGGACCACCTTCCAGATGATCATGCTATGACATGCACTGGCGCCAGGCCAGCCAAGGTGGTGTGTTATGATTGGTGGGGGTACCCTGCCACACCCCATGATCACCCTCTTGCGGTCATGTGGTGAGTGAGCAAGGCCTCTCTCTGAACAGTGATCTATCTTGGAGCCCCGGCCAGGTGGGAGGGGCCTCCCTCTGCTGGGTGATTAATCTGGGGGACCTGCTATTGATTGCCCCACAGAGGAGCTCCAGGAAAGTCAAGTGATTGCACCCCATGCCTGTCGCCTGCAGAGGGAGGAGACTGGTGGTGGGAGACAGTACTGCACAGATGGCACGCAGTGGCAGTGACAGGGGACGGGGGAGGTGCTAGCTGGCAGCAGCTGAGGGAAGGAAAGGCCCAATAAGTCCTGATTGCCAGCCAGGCCTAGCGACTGTACCTAAGGGGTCCTAGATTGTGAGAGGGTTCAGTCCAGACCGAGGGACATTCCCAGCTTCCTGTGAGTAAATTTTGTGCACCAGGCCTCTAGTACATATATATAAAAAAGGATTTGTTGAGCTTTATGTTACAGAGACAATCTTGCCATTCAGTTAATGAATTTATTTATATTTTTAGGTGTATAAACTATTTATTAATAGACAAGACCTACTAATTTATTTCTTATTGGTGGTCTTGGTATACTAGCCTAGAACACAAAGACCCCAGAAAGGATAGCCCTCTTTGGACCTGAATTTTCTTCAGTAACTCCAGGTCTTCTCAGAGCTTGTTGGCCAGACCATTGGCCAGGACCTGGCTGTATTTTACATCCTTCATATCCTCCTGTCTGTTCAACAACAAGTATGGGATCTTGTACCAGTGTGGATTATATATAATAGTGACCACACATTCCACCTCATCCTTAGTGACTCACTTATCCTCTTGGTGAGTTTGATGCCTGCTTTCTTCAACATCACATGAGCAAATCTTCACCCTACACCCTCAGTTGCTGTGATAGCAAAGGCTAATTTTCACTACCCATTGATATTGGTGTTGATATTCAAAAAATGAACTCCTCAGGAATCACCAGGGGCAACGAGTAGACTTCTTATGGAAATATACATTTATTTTTAACTCATTCAATCTCACAAGTGCAAGTGCATTGTTTAAGGCTGTATTCCATCAGCAAAAGAGACTCTGGAATGGAGATTTTTGTGCAGGTAACTTGGAGAGTGCTCTCAGGACTAGGACTAACCTCTGTGAGAGAGTGAGGGAGATAACTCTGAGACAGAGCTGTAACAAATGTCTCAGATCATAGGACTCTGCAGCTTGTATGGCTCTTGAGATAAGAGACACAGTATTCAATGTCCATATGAATCAATCATTTGACTGGAAGGCATAACTTAGTGTGTGGCTCCCTTCAGAGGAGGCCATTTTTCAGAAAAGAACTTTCGTTGGCACCTGACAACTATAAATATCGTCAGCTTCTAAGGAATCAGCACCTCCATTCTGAAGGAGAAGTTCAGAGCTGTAAGCCACACAGGAAAAACAACAACAAAAAGCCACAGACTATTTCCCCAGCCACACCACTTCTTTGATACGAATTGTAGTCTGCTTTCAAATCTCACTACATGTATTTATTAATAAATAGTAAACAATTCTCTGGACAGATATCCTTTACTTTTATTTATAAATTACTAACAACTATAAGGAAAAAATATGTAGGTCAACAATTACAGTTTGAAACACACACATCTCAGAAATGGGAAAATAAGTAAATATGTAAAAGATATATAAAATTACACATTCAAACTAATGAATACATAAAATACTCATCATCCAACAAAAAACAAATGTACATTCTTTGAAAGAATGCATGGGACATTTGCAAAAATGTATTCTAGGTCACAAATAAATATTAAATAAATTCCAAGGAATTAACATCCTACAGAATATTTTGCCTAACCATTACAAATATAATATGTATAGTTTATTAAAAAATCCCATATACTGGAAGCTCCAAAGCATATTATTAATTTACCTTTGGGTTAAAAAAAAGACAAGGGTAATAGTGAAATGCTTAGACCCAAACTACACAGAAAAAAGCAAAACAACAAAATTTGAGAAACTCTGATAATATAAGAAAAAAGAAATATTTAAAAATCAATTGATTACAAATTTAACTGAAAAAGCTTGAATAAAAATAACAGACTAAAGAAATAAGAAAAAGCAGATTATAAAGATAGAATCCTAATACTATATACAAACCCAGGGTCTGTAACAACCAACCGAAGGCTCCACCAAACACTGGAAGTCAGTCCTGTAGTCAGTGCTGGGTTGTTGTGGTGACCCAGCACTGACTACTGCTGGTGTGGTGCTGCAATCCAGCACTGACTTCCGAGGGGGCTGCGGATCAGGCCCAGAGAGAGGTAGGGTTTGCTCCACAGCCTCCATGCTAGCTGTTGATCAGCCATTGCCTCTCTCTTTCTCTCTGGGCTTCACCAGCAGCCTCTGCAGGGGCTGCTGATCAGCCTAACTCTCTGATCAGGCCCAAAGATAGGCCAGGAGATGCTGACTGGCATGGAAACTAACCAATCAGAACCAAATCTGGGTGAACTGGGAGGAGCCAATGGCTGCCTAGGAGGTGGAGCTTTTGATGCTGACTGGCATAGAAACTGACCAATTAGAACCAAATTGGCCTGCAGTTGTGGGCAGTTGGGGATCAGATCATGCTGGTGGTAGAGGGGAGTTAATGGCAATCAGGTAGGCAGAAGCAGTTAGGGGTGATCAGGTCAGCAGGGGAGAGCAGTTAAGGACGAGATCAGGCCAGCAGGAGATGGGGAGTTGGGGGCAACCAGGCTGGCAGGGGAGGGCAATTGTGGGGAATCACGCAGGTAGGCAGAGGCAGTTAAGGGCAATAAGGCAGGCAGGCAAAGAGGTTAGGGGCAATCAGGTAGGCAGGTAGGTGAGTGGCCTAGAGTCAGTGGTCCCAGATTGCAAGAGGGATGGGGCCTAAACCAGCAGATGGACATCCCCCAAAAGGTCCTTGATTGGAGAGGGTGAAGGCTGGGCTGAGGGAATCCCCCTTCTATGGACGAATTTTGTGCACTGGGCCACTAATGTATAATAATCTATAATTATAAAAGCATAATATGCTAATTAAACCAGTTGTCCTTCTGGATGAAACTAGGGTGGGCAGGGGCTGAGGCAGAGGCAGTCACAGTGGCTGTGGTGGGGCCCAGCCCCTTGTATGAATTCCATACATTGGGCTTCTAATAAGGAATAAAAAAATGTAGAGAAGAATACTATCTAAGAAAAGAGAAATATGCAAATTGACCATACCTTCACTATACCCACCAGCCAATCAGAGAAAGTATGCAAATTAACCCAACTAAGATGGTGGTAGCCATGGAGCTGGAGTGAGCAGGAATCTTGGGTTGTCCCAGACTATGGAGAAAGCCATGCTTCCTACCTGCCCTGGACGACCCTGGCCTCCACTCAAGGCTACAAAGTTTCAATTATAGAAGATAAATAAATCCCAACAAAGATGATGGTGGCCACAGAGCCAAAGCAAGCAGCAGGCTTGGGTTGTCCCCGGTGATGGAGGAAGCCAAGCTTCCCACCTGCCTTGGCCTCAGCTCAAGGTTACAAAGTTTCAATTATAGAAGATAAATAAATTCCAGATACCTGTTTCCAGCCATCCCTGGCCTCTGCTTGGGTCATCAGAGGGCATGGCCAGCCAACAAACCACCAAGGCTCCTTGCCCAGGCAACCCCACACCCAAGGGATCCCCCACCATGATCCAGGATACCCTTCAGGGCAAACCAGCTGGCCCCTCCTGTACACCAAGCCTCTATTCTATCTAATAAAAGAATAATATGCAAATTGATCATCACTCCAACACACAAGATGGCTGCTCCCATGTGGTCAAAGATGGTGACCCCCATGTGGACACAAGATGGCCACTGCAGGAGAATCCAAGATGGCGGCATAGGTAAACACCTATACTGCTGCCTCGCACAACAATTTCAAAACTACAACTAAAAGACAGAACGGACATCATCCAGAACCACAGGAAAGCTGGCTGAGTGGAAGTTCTACAACTAGAGGGAAAGAGAGGGGCTCACGGAGACCCAGAGGAGCTGCAAAAAGCTGAGGTACGGAGACGAGCGCGCTGAGAGAGCGGTGCCGGAGTGCCTGGCTGGCTTTCTCTGGCGGGAGGAAGACGGAGACTCCCAACGGCATTGAACCCCTTCTCTTACGACATTAAACCCCAGATCCAGCCGAGACTCATACGGGGGGAGTTTGGACTGTGAAAAGGGAGAGGTGCACGGAAATTTAGGGGAGTTGCAAAGGATCGGAGGTCTGGTCGCGCACGGCACCACGCGGAGGACAGATTGCTGATTGTGCCGCTGGCTTTCGCGAGTGGGCGTGAGACAGACCCTCCAACTGCGCCGCTTCTGAGTCCACTGGGCCCCTGTTTTGGGCGAAACCCTGGGGACCTAGACTCGTGTGGTCCTGGTGCGCAGGGGAGCCGGAAAGGCAGAGGTCAGAGGCGCTGCCGGTGCGCGCACAAGGACCGCTCCAGCCATTACCCAGTCACGTGAGACTCAGGAGCCGTGGAGGGTGGGGCCGACTGGAAGGCAAGGCGGTCCCTTAAGCCCTGAGACTCCACCCTCCCAAGCTCAGCAGAGGCTTCTGCGGCTGATTCCAGCACAGAAGTTTCCCCGGCACAGTGAAAATGCCGAGACAAGGGAAGGGATTACAAGCAAAAGAAATGGAGGAAAAAAAATGACTGGATATAGAGTTCAAAACCACGCTTATAAGGTTTTGCAAGAATATGCTAGAAAAGATGGATAAATTTAGTGAGACCCAAGAGAAGATAATAAATACACTGACTGAAATGAATACTATTACACAGAGTACTAACAGCAGACTAGAGAAAGGCAAGGATCAAGTCAAAAATTTGAAATATAAAGAAGCAGAAAACTTTCAACTGGAAAAGCAAGAAGAGAAAAGAATCCAAAAATGTGAAGATAATGTAAGGAGCCTCTGGGACAGCTTCAAGCGTACCAACATCAGAATTGTGGGGGTGCCAGAAGAAGAGAGAGAGCAAGATACTGAAAACCTGTTTAAAGAAATAATGACTGAAAACTTCCCACATCTGGTAAAAGAAATAGACTTACAAGTCGAGGAAGCACACAGAACCCCAAAGAAAAGGAACCCAAAGAGGACTACACCAAGACACATCATAATTAAAATGCCAAGAGCAAAAGACAAAGAGAGAATATTAAAAGCAGCAAGAGAAAAACAGTTTATTACCTACAAGGGAGCACCCATACGACTGTCAGCTGATTTCTCAACAGAAACGATGCAGGCCAGATGGGAGTGGCAAGAAATATTCAACGTGATGAACAACAAGAACCTACAACCAAGAATAATCTATCCAGCAAAGCTATCATTCAGAATTGAAGGGCAGATAAAGACCTTCACAGAGAAGAAAAAGCTAAAGGAGTTCATCAACTCCAAACCAGTATTATATGAAATGCTGAAAGGTACCCTTTTAGAAGAGGAAGAAGAAAAAGGTAAAAGACAAAAAATTATGAACAACAAATACACATCTATCAACAAGTGAATCTAAAAATTAAGTGAATTAAAAATCTGATCAACAGAATAAACTGGTGAATATAATAGAATCAGGAGCACAGAAATGGAGTAGACTGATAATTCTCAGGAGGACAAAAATCATAAAGCATCAAACAGACTGTGAAATTATAGCAGAAAGATTAAAGTTAGGTGAGGTAAATAAGTGATCAATCAAAGGACTTGTATGCATGCTTATAAACATAACCAATGGATAACAGCCCGGGGGGGGTCGGGTTAGGCCTGGGTGGGGGGGGGGGCAATGGGGAGATATGTATAAAAAATTAATAAAAATTAATTTAAAAAAATAATAATAATAAAAAAAAACGTGGGAATTATAAAAAAAAAAAAAGAAGTACAAATTGAATCAGAATAATTGCCTCTAGTAGTCTGGTGTAGACTGTACTGGACACAAGGGAATTTGAGGATGATAGAAATGTTTTATGTCTTGTTTTGGATGGTGGTTACTAAATGCATATTGTCAAAATTCATTGAACTGAACATTTTAGATCTATGCATTTCATTGTAAGCAGACTTTATCTCCATGAAACTATTAAAAATAAGCAAAAACAATAAAATTTAAAAAAAATTAAAAAAAAAAAAAAAGATGGCCACTGCAAGATGGCCAGTAGGGGAGGAAAGTTTGGGGTGACCAGGGTGGCAGAGTAGGGAAGTTGGGAGTGACTAGGCCTGCAGAAGAGAGCAGTTAGGCATCAATCAGGCTGGCAGGGGAGTGGTTAGCGGGTGATCAGGTTGGCAGGCAGAAACAGTTAGGGGCAATCCGAAAGGCAGTCAGGCAAGCAGTTGGGAGCCAGCAGTCCTGGATTGTGAGAGGGATGTCCCAGATTGGAGAGGGTGCACACCCTCTAGGCTGAGGAATACTCACCCCCGCGCACAAGTTTCATGCACCAGGCCTCTAGTAATACATAAATAATATAAGGAAAGAGACTTGGCAGGGCCCTGCTCCACCTTTCCTCAGTGCCTTTGGAGGTCAAGGTGAAGAGAAAGGAGCTGCCTGTTGACAAGCTGTCGGCATGGAGAATGACACAGCCATTCATTTGGCTTAGGACTTTGAGTATGTGTGTGAAGCAGTTTCCATGCAAACTGATCCATGAGTACTTAATCACACCTCATCTCAGAATCTCAGAGGGTAGAATGAGATGACAAAGAGGAAGAACATGCTGTTGGCCACACAGCATGTGTATAAATAATTTAGGGGCCTTCCCAACCAAGACCAAATACCCGCCCGGGTCTTGAAGGGACCACCTTCAAAACTGCTTGCCCACTCTAGTCCATTACCCACGGGTTTGGAGGCCAGGCCACCCGTGCTGCTGTGTCTGCTATGTGCAGATCTGCATAAAAGAGGCTTTGTTCATTATAGACACATCTTACATGAATTCCAGAGACCGGAGTTCAGTCAATTCCAGCAAGACCCTTAGAAAATGGAGAAGCACAGGATATAAAATGGGTGGAACAAAAGGCTGAGAGTTGGAAAGAAAACAATTTCCAAACCCACTCCACCCACACAGTTCCAACTTGCTTGGGGACAAATTTAGCTTGTTACCTGCACTCCCATTAAAAATACCTCTGTTACTGCAGACTTGAAACCTTCCTGCCACATCCACAATCAGCAGCCAGCACCTGGAACTAGCTTAGCCAATCAGCTTAGGCCACATACCTTTTTTCCCCCTCCCCTTCCCCCTTCTGAGCATATATAAGAAGAGCCACCGGAAATAAAATTTTGAGGCTTGATCAGAAAAAAAAAAAAAAGCCTCTGTTGATATCCTAGCAATGGAAAATATCCTCAGGTAAGAATTAACAACGTAAGGTCTCTGCTGATTTCCAGATCTTGACCCGCCCTTTTGGAGTCCTCAGATTTCTCTGGCACTGAAGCATCTTCTTAACTCTGGATAAGTTATCAGAAAATAACAAAAACTGATTCTTTACTCATTAAGTTTATATTTTATTGTTTTCAACTCCAGACTTCCTGTATCTGAAAATTTTTCAAATCTTTTAAATCTATCCCCATGGACTAACATAAACCCCACATGCTCAAGCTGTAGAAATGTCAAATTAATGTGAATCAAATCAACAATAATTTTCAGTGTTAAGGTAATTTCTGTGTGGGTTTTTTTTTGTGTCCACTAATATTTATCTTGTAAAAAATATTTTTATCTAGCATCTTCATATATCAAAGCCTACATACAGTAGGAAGCAAATCCTCTTAGCAACGAATTAATGGGTGGTATTGGACACACTTAAAATCCCCTTGTTTAAAGGGGGTCCTCTGGTTTCACAAAACTTGTGGAAACACAGCCTGATGATGATTTTATGTTTTTCTTTACATAAATAATAGTATGGTGATTGCTAGAGGAAAGGGGTTATGGGTAAGGTAGAAAAAGGTAAAGGGTGATAAATGGTAATGGAAGAAGTCCTGATTTGAGGAGACCTGACAGATGATGTATTGTAGAATTGTATACTCGAAACCTGTATACTTGTATTAACCAATGTCATTCCAATAAATTCAAAGGAAAAAAACAACTTTGATAATTAACTCTTCAAATGGAAGATTCTTTGAAATGACCTGTCCTTTTAATATATGAAAGCTTTATCTGCATATTTCTTTCACACATTTGTGACACATTTTGGTGATTCCAGTAAACTTGAAAAGGGTAGGCATGAAGCAATTTTTGCTACCTGTCATCCCCAATTCCACGAGGAGTCACTGTTATTTTGAGAAGTATTTTGTGAGTGTATAGATTTTATTTTTGCATAATTTAATCAGACCTGTAAATCCAGGTGCATTTTTTAAATTGATTTTATTGGAGTGACATTGGTTGATAAAAGTATATAGGTTTCAGTGGTATGGTTCTATAACACATCATACATATATTACATTTTGTTCCCATTACCCAAGTCAAGTTTCCTTTTATCAACCGGTATACTTTTTGAGAAATGGTGTTTTATTTTAATAACTTTTAAAAGGGATGAGGTCATTTAAAATACATCCTTAGATTTTATTCATATGTACATACAGCTTAGGAACTAGGATCCTGGGCTTTTTTCTTGATGCAAAAGATTTTATTTAATTGAAGTTCTTTGTTCTCAAAACAATAACCTTGTGTCTCATTCCTTTTGGGCTGATCCCAAACAGGAGCGTGCAGTACAGTGGATGAGGTGCTAGAGAGATTTGGAATTGAACTCCATGCCTGTATAAGTTCACAAATGAATTGTTGTATATATAACCCCTATATAATAAATATTATTCTCAAAAAAAAAAAAGAAAACCAAAACATGTTTTTAAAAGAATAACAAGAATAACAAAATAGGCATTTGTCAATACTATGAGAAAAGAGGAGATTGTAATCAATTAAAATACAGAATAAAATGTAAATAATGACACAATACATATTTAAAGATTACAAATGATAACTTTAAAACTAATAAATATGAAAAGCCATGTACTAAAATTTTAAAAATATGACATAAAAATTCTGGAAAGTATTAAAAACACCCCCCCCCACCATGAACCATTAAAGAATATCCCAGCAAAAATTGTATCAAATTCCAAAAAACAAAAATTATTTTCTTATATTCTATATACATTTTTAAAAATTAAATATTTATTATTCAGATTATCACATTTGTTTCTCCTTTTCCCCTCCATAGCTCCCCTCCACCCGGCTCCCACACCTCCCTCTACCCTTACCTCCCCCCACATTGACCTCATTCATAGGTGTATGATTTTTGTCCAGTCTCTCCCTGCACCCTCCCCTGCCCTTTCCCCCCTGAGAATTATCAGTCCACTCCCTTTCTGTGCTCTTGATTCTATTATATTCACCAGTCCATTCTGCTCATCAAATTTTCAATTCACTTCATTTTTAGATTCACTTGTTGATAGATATGTATTTGTTGTTCATAATTTTTTATCTTTTACCTTTTTCTTCTTCCTCTTCTTAAAAAGTACCTTTCAGCATTTCATATAATACTGGTTTGGTGTTGATGAACTCCTTTAGCTTTTTCTTATCTGTGAAGCTCTTTATCTGCCCTTCAATTTTGAATGATAGCTTTGTTGGATAGAGTATTCTTCGTTGTAGGTTCTTGCTATTCATCACATTGAATATTTCTTGCCACTCCATCTGGCCTGCATAGTTTCTGTTGAGAAATCAGCTGAAAATTGTCTGGGTGCTCCCTTGCAGGTAATTAAATATTTTTCTCTTGCTGCTTTCAATATTCTCTCTGTCTTTTGCTCTTGGCATTTTAATTATGATGTGCCTTGGTTTGGTTCCCTTTGAATTCCTTTTATGTGGGGTTCTGTGTACTTCCTGGACTTGCAAGTGTATTTCTTTCACCAGATGTGGGAAGTTTTCAGTCATTATTTCTTCAAATAGGTTTTTAGTATCTTGCTCTCTCTCTTCTTCTGGCATCCCCACAATTCTGATGTTGGTATACTTGAAGCTGTCCCAGAGGCTCTTCACATTATCTTTACATTTTTGGATTCTTTTTGCTTCTTGCTTTTCCAGTTGAGTATTTTCTGATTCTTATATTTCAAATCTTTGACTTGATTCTTGCATTCTTCTAGTCTCCTGTTAGGTCTCTGTATTTTTTATTTCAGTCAGTGTATGTTTCATTTCTAGTTGGTTCTTTTTCATCTCCTCTTGGGTCTCACTAAATTTATCCATCTTTTCTAGGAGATTCTTGAAAAACCTTTTAACCATGGTTTTTTCCAGTCGTCTGTTTTCCTCCATTTCTTTTGTTTGTGATCTCTTCCTTTGTCTCGGTATTTTCACTATGCTGGGAGAACTTCTGTGTTGGATTCAGGCTTATGATACAAGACTTGCAAAAATGCAAAAGCCTCTCTGTTGAGCTTGGGAAGGGTGGAGTCTCAGGGCTTAACAGACCTCCTTGTCTTCCAGTTGGCCCCTGGGTCAACACATGCCTCAGTAATCGCTGGAGCGCTTCTGTGTGCATGTGCAATGCCTCTAAACCGCTGCCTTTCTGGCTCGCTTGTACTCCAGGATCACATGAGTCTGGGTTCCCAGGGTCTTTCCCAAAACTGGGGTCCAGTGGAGTTAGAAGTGGCACAATTGGGAGGCTCTGTCTCCTGACCACTAGTGAAAACCAGTGGCACAATCAGCAGTCCATCTTCTGCTCGCAGTGCTATGTACTCTTCCAGACTTCTGCCCTTTTGTGGCTCCCATAAATTTCTGTGCACTTCTCCCTTTTCACAGTCCAAACACCCCCTGTATGAATTTCGGCCGGATCTGGGGTTCAGTTCAGTAAGATAAGGGGTTCAGTGCACTTGGGAGTTTCCCATCTCCCTCCTGCCAGAGGATGCCAGCCCGGCAATCTGGCATCCACTCTCTCCATGCACGCGTCTCTGTACCTCAGCTTTTTGTAGCTCCTCTGGGTTTCTATGAGCCCCTCTCTTTCCTTCTAGTTGTAGAATTTCCATGCAGCCAGCTTTCTCGTGGTTCTGGATGATGTCCATTCTGTGTTTTAGTTGTTTTGAAATTGTTGTGCGAGGCAGCCAGTTAGGTGCTCACCTATGTTGCCATCTTGGATTCCTCTGTTCTATGTACATTTTGTAATGCTAATATTATCTTGATTCCAAACAAGATATAGATAGCACCCAAAAGCAATTTGACCTATAGATTGTATTTTGCTGACCCCTGGTCTAGATTTTAAGAAAGTGATAGAAAAACATTTATAATGCAGTTCAAATTTAAACATGTGTCATGCCTATAGCCCTTCAGTCATTGATACTATAACAAATTGAGTAAATATTCCTCCAGTATTCAAGCACTATTATCTGATTTAACTAAGAAGTTTCTAGTGTCAGTGATGAATGAATGAAAGTTCAGCATTCATCTTTATTGTTTTTACTAGAGGCCCAATGCATGAGATTCAAGCACTGGGGAGGCAGGGGTCTCCCTCAGCCAGGCCTATGCTCTCTCGCAATCTGGAACCCCCTTGGGGGATGTCTGACTGCCTGGGAATCTGGCCTAAGCAGCCAATCAGACATCCCTCTCACAGTCTGGGATGCCTTGTTCCTTACCACCACTGCACTCACCAGCCATGAGCCCAGATTCTGGCTGAGCAACATTCCCCCTGTGGGAGAGCACTGACCACCAGAGGGCAGCTCCAGCATTGAGCATCTGCCCCCTGGTGGTCAGCACAAGTCATAGCGACTGGTCATTCACCCATTTGGATGATTTGCATATTAGGCCCATTGCAGGAAGATTCCTGCAAGAAAGGGCTTCCTGTGGTGGTCTCTGCTGCCCTTCCTGCTTCTCTCCTATCTCCACAGCTCCGCTGGCTTCCCTCCTTTCTCTGCACCCCACCTGCTTCCCTCCCTTCTCTGCAGCCCCATTTGCTTGTTTCTCCACAGCTTCCCTCCCTTCTGCAGTGTTTGACTTCCTTCTACACTGTCTTCAGTCTTTGCTCTGCACTGGAATATGCAAGTTAACCTCTATATTGGTTTAACCAATATATTGGTTAATTGCATACTTGCTCCTAATTGGCTGGTGGGTGTGGCTTGTGGCTTGTGGGTATAGAGGAGATACGGTCAATTTACATGTTTCTCTTTTATTAGATAGGATTCTATTCTATTCTATTCTATTCTATTCTATTCTATTCTATTCTATTCTATTCTATTCTATTCTATTCCATTCCATTCCATTCCATTCTATTTTATTGTTTAAAACTATTACAAATAGTAGTACATATGTCTCCCCATTGACTTTCCCCTGGCCTCCCCAACCCCTTGTCACATGCCCTCACCCCACGCCCCAGTGTCTTGCACCCATTGGTTATGCTTATATGCATGTATACAAGTCCTTTGGTTGATTTCTTACCTTCCTTCCCCCAACTTTTTCCAGCCTTCTCACTGTAATTTGACGGTCTGTTGATACTTCTCTACCTCTGTATCTATCTTTTTGTTCATCAGGTTATAATGTTCTTTATTATCCATAAATGAGTGAGATCATGTAGTATTTTTCTTTCACTGACTAGCTTATTTCACTAAGCATAATGCTCTCCAGTTTCATCCATGCTGCTCCAAATGGTAGGAATTCCTTCTTTTTTGTAGTAGTGTAGTATTCCATTGTGTAGATGTACCACAGTTTTCTAATCCACTCATCTGCTGATGGGCACTTAGGCTGTTTCCAAATCTTAGTTATTATAAATTGTGCTGCTATGAACATAAACCCTTCTGTTTGGTGTTTCTGTTTTCTTGGTATATATTCTTAGAAGCTGAATCACTGGGTCAAATGGAAGTTCAATTTTTAAATTTTTGAAGAAACACCATACTGTTTTTCACAAAGGCTGCACCAGTCTGCATTACCACCAGTAATAAATGAGGGTTCCTTTTTCTCCACATTCTCTCCAGCACTTGTTGTTTGTTGATTTGTTGATGATAGCCATTCTGACAGATGTGAGGTGTACCTCATTGTTGTTTTGATTTGTATCTCTTGGAGGATTAGTGACTGAACTTTTTTTCATATGTTTCTTGGCTTTCTAAATGTCCTCTTTCAAAAAGTATCTATTTAGGTCCTTTGCCAATTTTTTGATTGGATTGTTTATCTTCCTTTTGTTAAGTTATAGGAGTTCCCTGTAAATGTTGGAGATTAATCCCTTATATAAGATGATATTGGCAAATATGTTCTCCCAGGCAGTGGGCTTTCTTGTTGTTTTATTGATGATTTCTTTTGCTGTACATAAGCTTTTTATTTTAATGTAGTCTCATTTGTTTATTTTCTCCTTGGTCTTTCTTGCCCTAGGATCTGTGTCTGTAAAGATATTGCTACAACACATGTCTGCAATTTTGCTGCCTAAGGAGTCTTGTAGGATTTTTATGGTTTCCTGTCTTTCATTGAAATCCTTGAGCCATTTTGAGTTTGTTTTTGTGTATGGTATAAATTGGTGATTAGTTTCATTTTTCTGCATGTATCTGACCAAATTTCTCAGCACCATTTATTAAAGAGACTATTTTGACTCCTTTATATGCTCTTGCCTCCTTTGTCAAATATTAATTCAATATAATGGCTTGGGTCAATTTCTGGATTCTCTATTCTTTCCATTGGTCTGTATGTCTGTTCTTCTGCCAATACTAGGCAGTTTTGAGAAGTGTGGCTTGGTAACACAGCTTGATATTGTGATCCTTCCAACTTTGTTCTTCATTCTCAGGATAGCTGTGGCTATTCAGGGTCTTTTTGTAATCCAGATGAATTTTTGTAGAGCTTGTTCTAGTTCTTTAAAATATACCACTGTTATTTTAATAGGCATTGCATTGAATCTATAGATTGCTTTGAGTAGTATGGACATTTTAATGATGTTGATTCTACCAATCCATGAATATGATATGTTCTTCCATTTGTTTATATTTTCCTCTATCCCTTTTTTCAATGTCCTGTAGTTTTCTGGGTATAGGACATTTTTAAAAATATATTTTATTGATTTTTTTTTTTTACAGAGAGGAAGGGAAAGGAATAGAGTCAGAAACATCGATGAGAGAGAGACATCGACCAGCCGCCTCCTGCATGCTCCCACTGGGGACGTGCCCGCAACCAAGTACATGCCCTTGACTGGAATCGAACCCAGGACCCTTCAGTCTGCAAGCTGACACTCTATCCACTGAGCCAAACCGGTTTTGGCCCGAGTATAGGACTTTTATCTCCTTAGTTAAGTTTATTCGTAGGTATCTTAATTTTTTTGGTGCAATGGTTAATTGTATTTTTTTTAAATTTCATTTCTCTTTCTGTGAATTCATTATTGGCTTATAAAAAGGCCATAGATTTCTGCTGTTAATTTTGAATCCTGCCACATTGCCAAATTCATATAGTAGTTTTTTTTATGGAGTTTTCGGGGTTTATTATGTATAGTATCATTTCATCTGCGAATAAAGATAGTTTTACTTCTTTTCTAATTTGAATGCCTTTATTTTTTATTCTTGCCTGAATGCTATAGCTAGTACTTGAGTATTATGTTGAATAGGTGTGGTGAAAGTGGGCATCCTTGTCTTGTTCCTCTTCTTAAGGGAAATAAGATTAACTTTTGTCCATAGAGTATGATGTTGGCTGTAGATTAGTCAAATAGGGCTTTTATTATGTAGAGATATGATCCCTCTATTCCCACCTTGCTGAGAGATTTTTATCAAGAAAGGGTGTTGGATTTTGTCAAATGCTTTTTCTGTATTAGTTGATATGATTATGTGATTTTTGTCTCTCTGCTTATGTGATGTATCACATTTATTGATTAGCAGATATTGTACATCCTTGCATTACCAGAATAAATCCCACTTGGTCATGTTGTGTGATCTCTCTAATGCATTGCTGAATCCAATTTGCTAGAATTTTGTTGAGGATTTTAGCATCTATGTTCATTAAGGATACTGGCCTGTAGTTCTCTCTCTCTCTCTCTCTCTCTCTCTCTCTCTCTCTCTCTCTCTCTGGTGCCTTTGTCTGTTTTGGGGATTAGGGTAATGCTAGCATCATAGAAAGGGTTTGGAAGTGTGCCTTCCTCTTGAATTTTTTGAAATAGTCTGAGGAGAATAGGTTTTAGTTCTTCTTTGAATGCTAGGTAGAACTTCTCTGTAAATCTATCCAGACCAGGGCATTTTTGCTGGAAGATTTTGATTGCTGTTTTAATTTCTTTGGCAGTTATTGGCCTATTCAGGTTTTTTTAAATTATTCTTGGTTGAGTGTTGGAAGCTTGTATGTTTCTAAGAATATGTCCATTTCATCTAGGTTGTCCATTTTGTTGGAATAGAGCTGTTTATAGTATTTTCTCATAATTGTGTTTCAGTTGCCACTTCACCATTTTCATTTCTGATTTTGTTTATTTGTGTCCTCTCTCTTTGCTTCTTGGTGAGCTTGGCTAGAGGTTCATGAATCTTGCTTGTCCTTTCAAAGAACCAGGTCTTGCTTTTGTTGATCTTTTTTTTTTTTTTGTCCTGTATGTCATTCATCTCTGCTCTGATCTTTATTATTTCCTTCCTTCTGCTTACTCTAGGCTTTTCCTCCAACTCTTTGAGTTTTAGAGTTAGATAATTTATTACCATTGTTTCTTGTTTTTTTTTTTTTTTTTGTTTTGTTTTTGAGGTAGGCCTACAGAAATATGACCTTCCCTCTCAAGACTGCTTTCACTGTGTCCCATAGATTTTGGATTGTTGTCTTTTTATTGTTGTTTGTTGCCATGATGCTTTTTATTTCTTCTTTAATCTCTTTGGTAACCAAGTCATTATTTATTGATTGATTTATTAATTTTTAATTTTTAATTTTTTTATATTTTTATTGATTTTTTACAGAGAGGAACGTAGAGGAATGGAGAGTTAGAAATATCGATGAGAGAGAAACATCAATCAGCTGCCTCCTGCACACTGCCCAGTGGGCATGTGCCCACAATCAAGGTACATGTCCTTGACCAGAGTCAAACCTGGGACCTCTCAGCATGCAGGATGATGCTCTATCCATTGAGCCAAACCAGTTTTGGCCTCAGTCATTATTTAATAATATGTTATTTAGCCTCTAAGTGTTTGAATTTATTTATTGTTTTTATTGTAGTTGATTTATTGTTTTATGCCATTATGATCTGAGAAGATGCTTGATATGATTTCTATTTTCTTGAATTTGAAGAGACTTTGCTTGTGTCTCAATATATGGTCTATCTTTGACAATTTCCCATGTGCACTTGAGAAGAATGTATATTCTGTGGTTTTGGGATGAAATATTCTGAAGATGTCAATTGATTCTATCTGATCTAGTGAATCATTTAGGATTGATGTTTCTTTGCTGATTTTTTATTTAGAGGATTTGTCCAGTGGTGTTAGTGGGGTATTGAATTCCCCTACTATGACTGTATTGCTGTCAATCTCCCCCTTGATATCCTCCAGAATTTTTTTTAATGTATTTGAGTGCTCCTGTATTGGGTATATATATATGTTTGCCAGAGTTATATCTTCTTGTTGAATTGCTCCCTTTAGTATTATGTATTGGCCTTCCTTATCTCTTGTTTTGTCCTTCACTTTGAGATCTAATTTGTCAGATATAAGTATTGCTACCCCAGCTTTTTTTCATTGCCATTCGTGTGAAAAACCTTTTTCCATCCCTTCACCATCAGTCTGTGTGAGTTCTTTTTTCTGAGGTGGGTTTTGTGTAGACAGCAGATATATGGGTCATGTTTTCTTATCCACTCAACTATTCTATGTCTTTTTACTGGGACATTTAATCCATTTACATTTAAAGTTATTATTAATAGTTACTTGTTTGTCACCATTTTTATTCTTTAGCCCTGTGTTCCTTCTTCACTTCCTATTTCTTCTTTTTATAGCAGACACTTAAGCATTTCTTGCATTGCTGGTTTGGTGGTAATAAACTCCCTTAGTTCTTTTTTTTTGTCTGTGGAATTCTTGATTTCACTCTCAATTTTAATTGACAGCCTTGCTGGGTACATTCAAACCCTTTCTTTGCATGACTTTGTATATTTCATTCAATTCCCTTATGGCCTAATGTGTTTCTGTTGAGAAATCAGTTGCTATTCTGATGGGGGATCCTTTGTAGGTAACTTTCTGACTTTTTCTGGCTGCTTTTAAGATTCTTACTTTGTCATTGGTGTTTGCCAATTTAATTATAATGTGCCTTGGCATCAGTATTTTGGGGTACATATTTTGGGGGACTCTGTGAGCTTCTTGTACTTATGTGAGTGGTTTTTTTTTCTATAGCAAGGAAGTTTTCAGTCATTATTTCTTCAAAAAGGTTTTCTATTCCTTAATAAGTTTCCTCTCCTTCTGGAACCCCTATTATGCGGATGTTGTTTCATTTCGAGTGGTCCCAAAGCTTCCTTAGACTCTCTCTTCCTGCTTTTTTTTCTAGATGCTTCTCTGTTTATATATATTTTTCCTACCTTGTCTTCCAGTTCACTGATGCAATCTGCAGCTTCTTCTAGTCAATTGTTGATGCTTCCTATTAAGCTCTTTAGTGCAGTGATTTCATTTTTCATTTCTTCTTGGATCTTCTTCATTTCCTATTCAATCTTACACATATTATAGAATTTGTCTTCTAACCTTTTCAGCGACCTTACGACCATTTCTATGAATTCTTTCTCTAACACATTGCTTGCCTCCATTTTGTTTAATTCCTTTTCTGATGATGCCTTCTTTTCTTTTGTATGCTGGCTGTTTCTTTGTCTCCCCGTGATCCCTCCTCTATAGGTGTCTGGTTATGTAACTCTCTCTCTCTTGCATTGACTCAAAGGCATAAAATACAATACAACAAGGCACAAGGCACTGAATACAAATGTATTCATGATACTAATAACCCCAAATACAGTTAATCACCAGAGAAAAGAGAATCAGGGGATTACAAAAAAAGAGTGCAAAAAATCACATTGATAAAAGGGAAAAATGTAAGAAAGAAAAGAAATAGAATAAAAATGAAGGAGGAAAAACTCTTTATATGGAGAGAAAACTCCAATAGAATAACTAATCCCTAAAATTCAAACAACAAAGACCCAGAGATGAAAGCAAACTACAAACAATAATTAATAACAAGTGAGAGAAAAAACAGAAACAAAAAAGAGAAATAATCACACACAAAAAACCCCCAAAACAAACTAATAAACAATCAAACACACAAAAACAGGAAAGAGAGAAAGAAGGGCAAAACAAAATAAAACAAAAACAAAAACAAAGGGAAAAAAGGAAGAGATAAAAAGAATTGGATAGTAAAGAGAGAGAAGAGAGAAGTGTGTATGGACTTGGAGTAAAGCAGGAATAGGGTAACAAATAGGGGAAAAGTGAGGAAGACAGTGTTGGCATAAAGGTAAAGTTAAGATAGAGTAAAATGATGTTAAGGAAAAATGAAAATAGAAAATTGAATCGCAAAATAAAATAAAATAAATAAAATAGAAAAAGAAAATAAAATAAAAATAAATGAAATGTTAAACAAGGTAAAATAATAATAGAAATAATGCTAATTAAAAATAAAAATATAATAATTAAAAAGGTAAAATCAAGTGAAAAAATTAGTTTCTTAAGTAAAAGATAAAAAGTAAAAATGTGCACTAGTGAGAGAAAAAATGGCAGTGGAATAAAAGGATGTGTCTGGAGCCTTATCGCTGGGCAGATGGAGAGAGCAGCTGAGAGTCTCACTGGGAGTATTTGCTGGCAAGTTAAGAGTCAGTTTTCCTCCAGGAGAAGGTGGAGGACTGCTAGATGGGGCTCCCCTGACCAGGCAGCCCCACTGCCATGGGGTTTTTGTCTGCCAGAGTCACCATTGTGTATGCAGAGACCCACCATCTTACAGGGGGAAGTGAATGTCTACAGCAGTCTGAAAGCTACAGCTGCAGCACCCATCGAACAGCTGGGGGACACAGAAGACCGCTTTTCAATTGGCACAAACACTTGGACTCAGAGGAGCTCCATATGCCACACAGAAAGGTCAGATTTCGCCTGGGATAATGAGAGAGAACTACATAACCAGACACCCGGAGAAGAACGACCATGGGCAGATGAAGAAACAGCTTGCATATGACAGAAAAGCAGGTATCACCAGAAAAGGAAGTAAACGAAATAGAAGAAGAAATAAACCTTCCAGACAAAGAGTTCATAAAAAATGGTCATAAGGTGGTTGAAAAAAATAGAAGACAAAATCAACAATGTGAGTAAGAGCCAAGAGGAAATGAAGAAGAGCCAAGAGGAAATGAAAAATGACATCACTGCTATAAAGAACTCAATAGAATGCATCAAAAGTAGACTATAAGAAGCAGAGGACCGCATCAGTGAGCTAGAAGACACGGTAGAAAAAAACACTCAAGTACAGCAGTTTCTAGAAAAAAAAAAAAAGCAAGAGGAGAGCCTAAGGGAACTTTAGGATAACAGGAAACAAAACAACATCTGCATAATTGGGAATCCAGAAAGAGTGGAAACTGAGCAAGGAATAGAAAACCTGTTTGAAGAAATAATGACAGAAAACTTCCCCAATATAGGAAAGAAAAAACTCACACAAATCCAAGAAGCTCACAGAGTCCCAAGCAAAATGAACCCCCCAAAATGGACACCAAGGCACATTATAATTAAATTGGCAAACACCAATGACAAAGTAAGAATCTTAAAAGCAGCCAGAGAGAAACAGAAAGTTACCTACAAAAGAACCCCGATAAGACTAGCAACTGATTTCTCAACAGAAACTCATCAGGCCATAAGGGAATTGAATGAAATATACAAAGTCATGCAAAGGAAGGGTATGAATCCAAGAATACTATATCCAGCAAGGCTTTCAATCAAAATTGAAGGTGAAATCAGGAGCTTCACAGACAAAAAGGGACTAAGGGAGTATATTACCACCAAACCAGCAATGTAAAATGTTAATGGGTCTGCTGTAAAAAAAGGAAATAGGAAGCAAAAAGGGAACTCAGGGGTAAAGACTAAAAATGGCGACAGATAAGTACCTATAAATGAAAACTTTAAATGTAAACAAATTAAATGCTTCAAATAAAAGACATAGGGTAACCATTTGGATAAGAAAACATGATCCATATATCTACTATGTACAAGAAACCCACCTCATAAAAAGAGGTGCACACAGATTGAGGGTGAAGGGATGGAAGATGGTATTTCAGGCAAATGGGAATGAAAAAAAAGCTGGGGTTGCAATACTTATATTTGACAAATTAGATGTCAAAGTGAAGGACATAACAAGAGATAAAGAAGGCCACTTCATAATACTAAAGGGAACAATCCAACAAGAAGAAATAACTCTGGTAAACATATATGCACCCAATATAGGAGAACCTAAATACATTAAAAAAAAAAAACTTCTGGAGGATATTAAGGGAGAAATTGACAGCAATACAATCATAGTAGGAGATTTTAATACCCCACTGTCACCACTGGACAAATCCTCTAAACAAAAAATCAGCAAAGAAACATCAATCCTAAATGACTCACTAGACCTGATGGAATTAACTGACATCTTCTGAACATTTCATCCCAAAGCCACAGAATACACATTCTTCTCCAGTGCACATGGGTCATTTTCAAAGATAGATCATATGTTGAGTCATAGAGAAAGTCTCTTCAAATTCAAGAAGATAGAAATCATATCAAGCATTTTCTCAGACCACAGTGGCATAAAACTGGAAATCAACAACAATACAAAGAAATCAAACACATGGAGAATAAACAGCATACTATTAAACAACAACTGGTTAACCAGAGAGATCAAGGAAGAAGTAAAAAATATCATGGCAACAAATGACAATGACAACACAACAATACAAAATTTATGAAACACAGTGAAAACAGTCTTGAGAGGGAAGTTCATTGCTCTACAAGCCTACTGCAAAAAACAAAAAAACAAAAAACAGAAAACAATGGTTATAAATTTCCTAGCCTTACAACTCAAAGATATAGAAAGAGAGCAACAAGAAAAACCCAATGTAAGCAGAAGGAAGGAAATAGTAAAGATCAGAGTAGAAATAAACAACATGGAGACCAAAGAAACAATTCAAAAGATCAACAAAACCAAGAGCTGCTTCTTTGAAAGGATAAACAAGATTGATGGACCTCTAGCTAGGCTCACCAAGAAGCAAAGAGAGAAGACCCAAATAAACAAAATCAGAAATAAAAAAGGAGAAATTACAACAGACTCCGCCGAAATACAAAGGATTGTTAAAAAATACTATGAACAACTCTATTCTAATAAACTGGACAACCTGCAAGAAATGGACATATTCCTAGAAAAATATAATCTTCCAAAACTCAATCAGGAAAAATCTAAACATCTCAATAGTCCAATAACTATGGAAGAAATAGAAGCAGTCATCAAAAAGCTTCCAGCAAACAAAAGTCTGGGACCTGATACCTACATAGGAGAGTTTTACCAAACATTCAAGGAAGAATTAAAACCTATCCTCCTCAGACTATTCAAAAATATTCAAGAAGAAGAAACACTTCCAAACACTTTCTATGAAGCCAGCATCACCCTAATACCAAAACCAGATAAAGACAACACAAGAAAAGAGAATTATAGGCCAATATCTCTCATGAACATAGATGCCAAAATCCTCAAGAAAATTCTAGCAAATGGGATCCAGCAGTACATCAGAAAGATCATACACCATGACCAAGTAGGATTCATCCCAGGAATGCTGGGATGGTACAATATCCGCAAATTAATAAACGTGATACATCACATAAACAAATTGAGAGAAAAAAAAATCACATAGTCATATCAATTGATGCAGAAAAAGCATTTGACAAAATCCAACACCCTTTCTTGATAAAAACTCTCAGCAAGGTGGGAATAGAAGGATCATACCTCAGCATCATAAAAACCATATATGATAAACCCATAGCTAATATCAAACTCAATGGGCAAAAACTAAAACCATTTTCCCTAAGAACAGTAACAAGATGGGGATGCACACTCTCACCTCTCCTGTTCGACATAGTACTGGAAGTATTAGCCATTGCAATTAGACAAGAAGAAAAAATAAAAGGCATCCAAATTGGAAAAAAAGAAGTAAAGCTGTCCTTATTTGCAGATGACATGATACTGTACATAAAAAACCCGAAGGACTCCATCCCAAAACTAATTGACTTAAATGAATTCAGCAATATAGCAAGATACAAAATTAATGCCAAATAATCTGTGACATTTCTATACACTAATAGTGAAATTACAGAAAGAGAGATAAAAAAAGCAATCCCATTTACCATTGCACCAAAAAAAAAAAACCAAAAAAAAGATACCTAGGAATAAACCTAACTAAGGAGGTAAAAGATCCATATGCAGTAAACTACAGGACACTGAAAAAAGAGATAGAGGAAGTCGTAAACAGTTTGAAGAGCATACCATGCTCATGGATTGGGAGATTCAACATCATTAAAATGTCCATACTACCCAAAGCAATCTATAGATTCAATGCACTACCCATTAAAATACCAATGACGTATTTCACAGATCTAGAAAGAACTCTTCAAAGATTCATCTGGAAGAAAAAAAGACTGTGAATAGCCACAGCAATCCTGAGAAAGAAGAGTAAAGTAGGTGGAATCTCAATACCAGATTTCAAGCTATATTACAAAGCAACTGTTCTCAAAACAGCCTGGTACTGCCATAAGAACAGACATATTGACCAATGGAATAGAATAGATAATCCAGATATCCACCCAAACTGCTATGCTCAATTAATATTTGATAAAGGAGGCATGAACATACAATGGAGCCAAGACAGCCTCTTCAATAAATGGTGTTGGGAAAATTGGACAGATACATGCAAAAAAAATGAAACTAGACCACCAACTTACACCAAATACAAAAATAAACTCCAAATGGATACAGGATTTAAACATTAGATGAGAAACCATAAAAATAGAAGAGGACTCCATAGGCAGCACAATTTCAGATATATGCCGAAAGAACTTCTTCACGGATACTGCTCCAAGTGCAATGGAAGCTAAAGAAAAAATAAACAAATGGTACTACATTAAAATAAAAAAGCTTTTGCACTGCAAAAGAAACCATCAACAAAACAACAAGAAAGACCACTATATGGGAGAACGTATTTGCAAATGTTATCAATGATAAAGATTTAATCTCCAACATCTACAGCCAATTTATACAACTTAATAAAAGGAAAATAAATGATCCAATAAAAAAATTGTCAACAGACCTAAATAGAGCCTTCTGAAAAGATGACAGAAGGAAGGCCAAGAGACACATGAAAACATGTTCAAAGTCACTAATTATCCGAGAGATGCAAATCAAAACGACAATGCAATACCATCTCACACCTGTCAGAATGGCAATCATCAACAAATTAATAAATGGCAAGTGTTGGCGAGGATGCAGAGAAAAAGGAACATTGTGCACTGTTGGTGGGAATGCAGACTGGTGCAGCCACTGTGGAGAACAGTATGGATTTTCCTCAAAAATTTTAAAATGGAGCTCCCATTTGACCCAGCAATCCCACTCTTAGGAATATATCCTAAGAAAGTAGAAACACCAATCAGAAAGGATTTATGCACCCCAGGTTCATAGCAGCACAATTTACAATAGCTATGATTTGGAGACAGCCTAGGTGACCATTAGCAGATGAGTGAATCAGAAAACCATGGTACATCTACACAATGGAATTTTATGCTGCCATTAAAAAGAAGGATTTTTTACCATTTGTAGCAACCTGGATGGAATTGGAGAGCCTTATGCTAAGTGAAATAAGCCAGTCAGTGAATGAGAAACACCACATGACATCACTCATTGTGGATAATAAAGAACATTATAAACTGATGAACAAAAGGATAGATACAGACAGTAAAGCATCAAACAGACTGTCAAAATACAGCAGGAAGATGAAGGAGAGGTAGGGTAGATAAGAGATCAACCAAAGGACTTGTATGCATGCATATAAGCGTAACCAATGAGCACAAGACACTGGGGGGTTGGGGTATGCCTGGGGGGTGGGGGATGGGGCAATGGGAAGATATTTATAGATATAACACAATAAAAAAAAAGACAAAATTTTATATCTCTTCACAATCTTGAAGAAAAAAATGTTCAGTAGTGAAGGTCATTCACTTCCTGTACCTTTCTGTTTGGCACTCCTGTTTTCTGTCAGGTAGTCAGGGCAGTTCCACTGCTCTTCTGTGTCGTAAGCAACAATCCTGTTTTCAAGTAGGAGGTATTTCTTTGTTTCTCTATCTTTAGTTGTATTTACCCAGGAGTCAATTTATGATTCAAATCCTGGGTGATGGTGTTTCTGTATTGACATCCTGGGCTATAAGTCCTCTCTACCCAGTATTTAGTTTTTATTTTCCCTGCCACACTTAATACTGGGTTGGGAGAATGGACTGCCCCAGAGCTGGTTTTCTGATAATTTCTCTCTACTCTAATCTCCAGGTTCCACAAAAACAACTTTCACCTGCAGTCACTGAGAGTGTTTTTAATTGGGAGATTCTATGAACTGGGCTTATTAATTAAAATCAAGAATTTAAAGAGAAAAAAAAGCCAGAGTTAGCACGTGTACTCATGACTTTTTCCCCCAGCAGTGCGTGTGACTCTGCTCACGTCTCTGCACATTTTTTTTCCCTTGGCACTGCACAGCTGGTATACTAATAGAACTTCAGGCTCTCTTTCTGTGCCAGGGCAGCTATGGGTTGATTTCTAGAGTTCCCACCTGCCAGCAGCCCTGTGGACCCCTTTCCACATTCATGGGCTACACTGATTTAATGGCAGCAGATTTTGTGGGGCGCAGACTTCCTTTTAAAGTCTAGATGTCACTGCACATGTTTCTCCCTCCAGCCTGGATTGCAGACCTCACCTTTCCCTAGACAATATTTGACCTTTTTGTGAGAAGGTGCAGGGCTCATCAGTGTTCGTGTATTTGCATTGCTTGAGACCTGGTGTTCTTGGGTTCACAGCTGGCCCCTGGGTGTTGTGGTTGTAGGGTCCTGGAAGGTATCTGAGTTCTTCTTTCCTGTTGAAGGAATAAGGCTACGCTTTTGATCCCAGCCACTCTTTCCTTCAAGATGGCACAACTTTATTGTTTTATTTTATCTTACTAATTAATGTATGCAAAGGTATCAACCAATATTCATGTTGGAACTACACTAGACTGTCAATTACAGCTATAGTTTGGCTCTTTATAAACTAATGCAGCCAAAATTGATTAAAGGACTCTTTGAGAATCATCTGACTATATGAAAATTTTATTAAAAGTATTTTATATTTTATTATTTTTAATAAAGTTGTGAATTACACATCCTTTGCATCTGTAAAGTTTATTTTAAATTAATGTATACTAATAGATACGTTTATATGTATACATACATTTTTTAAGCTTCACCAGCAGATCATTGTATGAAGCTTGATTTCTAACTTCTCACACATTCAAATGAAGGTAGATATGTTGTCTTCAATGTGAGTACCTTTCATTTTTCTCAGCTCCCTGTGTTCAAATTGCTCCTTCAACATGGAATGACTTCATAGTCTGCTTCTGTTTATGTTATCCTGAACACTCTCTAAGATTTAGCTCACATTGACAACTTTAAAAAGTTTCTGTCCTACATACCCATAGTTTTATATTCCAAAATTAGTCACAATTATTTATATATCCTCAATGCTTTATTAAATTTCTTTGAGAACTCATGCTCTATCTCTTCCATTTTTATTACTTATGAAATTTAGCCATATGTCTATACATAATGTTTAATGCAATTTACTCACTTGAGTTGAAGAAGCAATGTGCAAATTGTATTGTCAGAATATTTTTGTGAACCTTATTTCTTCCATATGAACTCCCTTTATTAATACCGATCTATTCACTTTCTCCTGAAACATATATGTATAGGTAGACATTTTACATGTATCTTTTATGGGTATGCATATTCATGTATGTATGTATGTTGTCCTTGCTATATCTCTAATTAAAAGTTCCTTGTCTTAGTTTGTTCAGGCTGCTATAACAAAATACCATGAACTGGACTGCTTATAAGCCACTGAAATTTATCTTTTAAAGTTCTAAAAAAAAATCCAAAATCAAGGCACCAGCATGTTCTCATTTTGATGAGGGTCCTCTTCCTGGCTCACAGCTGGGCTTTTCCACTTGTCCTCAAATGGTGGAAGAGGCAAGCCAGCTCTCTGAGGTTTCTTTTATAAGTGCACTAATTTTATTCATGAGGGTGCAGCTCTCATGACTTAATCACTTCCCAAGGCTCCTATCACTTTGTGGATTAAGATTTTAACATAAATTTTGGGGGCAGGAGATACAAGCATTCAGATTATAGCATTCATCTATTTCTTATTATCTGAATCCCAAGTTGAAGATCAACATTAGTTCCTATCTCAGGCAGAAAAATATTTCCTGAAAAAAGAGCCAAAGGAGAATTTCTTTAAACTTTAATATGTTTTACTTGTCTAGTATTTTCCTTAAAATTTATGTGTAAAATTTGTAGCTCCCTAACTGGATATAGGTTTCTTAAATAAAGGAGTTATTCCTTTCTCATTTTACCAAGCACAGAGTACTTCCAAAGCACTTAGAATAGATGCTAGATATAATGTTTCATGAATGAATACATTTTTCATAAGTTTCTGTATTCCCTATAGTGCTTAATGGTGCTGAACACATAGTCACTCAATAAAAAGTTGTTGATTGATTGATATGTTAGTGAAACATAAAAACTGAAAGTAGATGAAAATTAGACATATTTTATTGGAAGGCAATAAAACTATCTTCGGTTTCTAAGTATTTTAATGCTTTCAACTGTTTTTTTTTTCATATTTTCATCACAGCCAATTTTTTCATCACAGCTAAATTTTTATGCAATGTCATGAGGTTGTTGTTTGCTCAAATTTATAAGGACTTTAAAAATTCTTAGGCCCCATAGCAGTGCCAGGATCTAGGAAATCTGCAGCCATTTATGATTAATGATGCTCTGTGTTTTATGAAACATTATTAAAAACAGAAGCTTATGACTTCACTGTTTCTGACAATGACTTAAAACACAGGGTCAGTCCTTTAATTTTAACATTTCTTTGTAAGATTAAAATAAAGTAAAAACAATTGCATTGAGAGCTTCACCCAGATGTGACAAAATTGGAGACATAAGTTTTTAATCTGTTTCTTCCAATGAAACATCACCTCATTCATAGAATATTGATGATGAGCAAATGTTAGTAAAGGGCCAATGTAGTCATCAGAGAAAACATAGAGTTCAGGACTCTATCAGGCATCACATGGCCAATTCATAAAAGATGTCAACCAAAAGACTTAAGGGCAGCTTAAGAGCTGATGAATATTAAATGCTGTTCAATATTTGCATGTTCCTCCAGATGGGTAAATGGAACAAGAATTCTCAAGCTTTAAAAATCAAAGTACTTAAGGTTCTATTCAAAATTCAGTAAGTAAGCATTGAACGCTTCCAGAAAAAAAATATTATATAAAAACTATTTCAATTCAATTACTTAAAAATGATAATTGTATGGAAAAAAAAATAGAAACAACATAATAATTTGCTTTTAAATGGAACCTCCAGACTCAAGAGCATACACTGATCTCCCTCTCATTTTCTTATCTATATACTAGAGGCCTGGTACAGTAGTGGCCTGCACCCTCTTGCAATCTGGGACTCTTTGGGGGATGTCGGACTGGGATGTAGTAGTGTGCAAAGTGGCAGGTGGTGGAGGAGGAACCCGAGCCCAAGCCAGGCGCCATGCTGCCCCCACTCATCCCGGCCATGCTGCACCTGTTGCCACTGGCTGACACTTCCATTGAGTATCTGCCTCCCGGTTGTCAGTGTGCATTATAGTGACCAGTTGACCAGTCACTTGGTTGTTTGGTTGCTTTGGCTTTTATATATCTACTAGAGGCCTGGTGCACAAAATTTGTGCATGGGGGGGGTCCCTTCAGCCTAGCCTACATCCCTCTCACAATCCTGGACAGTTGGCTCCTAATTTTTCACCTGCTTGCCTGCCTGATCACCCCTAACTGCCCCTTGTGCCAGCCTAATTACCCCTTACTGCCTCTGTGTGCCCACTTGGTCACTCTTAACTGCCCCCATACCAGCCTGGTCACTCCTTACTGCCCCCCCTGCCAGCATGGTCACTCTCAACTGCTCTCCTCTGCCAGCCTGGTTACTTCTAACTGGCCCCCTTGCTGGCTTGGTCACCCCCAACTGCCTCCCCTGTTGGCATGGTCATCCCACACAACATGATGTTCAGTCGTTTGGTTGTCCCTTACTAATCCCCCTACCAGCCTGCTCATAGACAGCCATATTGTGGGGGCGTGAGGGTCAATTTGCATATTACATTTTTATTATATAAGATATATATAAAAAGCCAGTAACCAGAATGCCATAACGACCAAATAACTGGTTGCTGTGTGTGGGAACCTCTTTCACATCCCACGTGGTTCATGGTTCCCGGTTCCCGGTTCAGGTTCTGGAGGAGGCTGCACACAAATGAAAAGAGACTAGAAAAGTATTAATTTGGCAATATTGGGGGACCAGGTGGGAGCCTTCCTCTAGTGAGAAAACTACTCCTGCTCTGGCCTTGCTATCCCTTCTATTAAGATTATGGGATATACCCATGACCTTTAGGCAGGAAATTTCTAGAACAGAAATTTACGTGAGACAAACAGATAGAGGCTGCTTTAACTAACAATGTTTCAACTAAACAGTGAGTGATTAGCTCTGACCTTTCAGAGCAATTAAGGTTGACCAGTTTTCTGGTTTCCTGTCCACATCTTTCTATTAGTGAGACAATTTTTGGTTTCTGGCAACTGTGATGCCCACTGTGGCCAGCAAACTGGCCTGATCAGGGAGTAGGGCTGGCTGGCCAAACCCCTGATTGCTCCTGCAGTCCCTCTCCCTAGCCAGCCCTACCCTGATTGCTCCCCACATCAATAGGGATCAGCTGGCCAACCTCTTATAGACTCTCCCCCAGGCTGGCCTGCCCAATAGGCCCCCCCCACCACCTTTAGGGGTGGGACTGGCTGGCCCACTGCCCATAGCCCCTCCCCAACCTGATCCGCTCCAACAACCTCAATTGGCTTGCAGCCCCTTCCCCCAGCCAGCTTTGCCCCTCAGAGTCCCCCCATTATTATCAGGGGCAGGAATGACTTGTCAACTACCCATGGCCCATCCCCCAGGCTGCTGGCCCCTATCAGCCTGCCCTCCCATTTGGGGGAGGAGACAGCAGGAAGTTGCTTCAATAGGGACCCATCTGGGTTGGGCCAGCTGGAGAGAGGGGCTGTGGGCTATGGGCCAGCCCACCAAGTACAGCACCTCCCTACACCCAGTCCCATCCCCATTAGCCCCCACTACCCCAATTAGCCCACAGCCCTTCCCCCAGGCATCTCCACCTCTTATTGGCCTCCCACACCAATTAGGGGTAAAGTTGGCTGGCCCATAGCTCACAGCCCTTCTCCCCAGCTGGCCCAGCCCAGATGGGCCCCAATTGGGGCAGGCTGGCCAGCCAACCTCCCTCTGTCTCCTCCTCCTGACAGGCCCAGCCCCATCCAAGTCGGATCAGGCTGGCTGGACTCCACCTGTGCACAAATTCATGCACTAATCCTCTAGTCTACACTATTAAAAGAGAAACATGAAAATTAACCATCACTCTGCTACACCCACAAGCCATGCCCACCAGCCAATCAGGAGCGAACATGCAAATTAACCCAACCAAGATGGCGGCTGGCCACAGAGCGAGCAGGAAGTTTGGGTTTTCCTGGCAATGGAGGAAGTCAAGCTTTCCACCCACTCTAGCCAGCCTTGGGCTCCTTTCAAGGCTACAAAGTTTTAATTATAGAAGATAAATAAATCCCAGATATCAGGGCCTCTGCTTGGGTCACTGGTGGGCATGACTGGCCTGCAAACCACCACAAGCCTCTTGCTCAGGCCACCCCATAACCCAAGGGAACCCCCACCCTGATCTGGGACACCCTTCAGGGAAAACCAGCTGGCCCCCATCCATGCACCAGGCAATTTAAGTAATATGCAAATTGACCATCACTACAACACATAAGATGGCTGCCCCTATGTGGTCAAAGGTCCTGCCCCCATGTGGACACAAGATGGCCACCACAAGATGGCCAGCTGGGAGGGCAGTTGGGAGGAACCAGGCTTGCAAGGGAGGGCAGTTGGGGGTGATCAAGACTGCAGGGGAGGGCATTAGGGGAGACCAGGCCAGCAGAGGAGGGAAGTTGGAGGCAATGAGCCTGTAGGGAAGGGTAGTTGGTGGGGACCCAGGCCTGTGGGAAGAGCATTTGCAGGGGATCAGGCCTTCAGGAGAGGGCGTGGCGGGGGGAGGACAGGCCTGCAGGGCAGGGCAGTTAGGGCAATCAGGCTGGTATGGGAGCAGTTAGGCATCAATCAGGCTGGCAGGGGAGTGGTTAGGGGTTATCAGACTGGCAGGCAGAAGCAGTTAGGGGCAATCAGAAAGGGAAGCAGGAGAGTAGTTGGGAGCCAGCAGTCCTGGATTGTGAGAGGAATGTCCCAGATTAGAGAGAGTGCAGGCTGGGCTGAGGAACACCCTTTCTCCCATGCACAAAATTTGTGCCCTGGGCCTCTAGTATAGATATAAAAGGCTAATATGCTAAGTGTCCAACTGTCTGACTGGTCACTATGATGTGCACTGACCACTAGGGGGTAGATGCTCAATGCAGGAGCTACTAAGCTACGGTGACTTGGCAGCAGCGGTTCTCAGGTCACCCATTCCAAAAACAGAGAGAAGGGAGCCCGATTCCTAGAGGGTCTGCACAATTCTACCTTTGGTTGTAGAATATGCTGTTGCTGGGGCACTGTCAGCCCCAAATCTGGTTTACTGCACACTTGCATTTGCGTTCCATACCTTGTATGACAGAGTGCCCTCTCACACTTCAGGACCCCTCATGGGATATCGGAGAGCTGGTTTCAGCCCGATCCCACAGGCCAGGGGATCCTACCTGCTGGAGGGACTCCACTCACTCTGCAGATGCCCTTTGAGCCATGATGCCACCCCAAGTGTGGCCGGCCAGGGAAGGATCATTGGAGGTTGGCTCCAGGGCATGTCCAGCCCATCTTGCCCAGTCCTTTCCCACCAGCCACCTTCTAATTAATTTTCTTTCAGTGTGCACAAATCCTGCACCGGGTCACTAGTTTACTTATAAATATCTATAGGAAAATACTTTATAATAGATTATTTTATTGTAGTTGTGTCTATAAGAAATGCATGCTTTTGCAAAAGTTAATTTAAGCTCTTTAACTTTGCTTACTGACAATACTTTACAATCCATAGAAAATAAATACTAAATTTTTATGAGAGTTTTCCCAGCCTTCAAAATGTACCATTGTACCAAATTCCATCTCTACTACCATCTTAAAAGCATTCTCTTATCAGGTAATATGGTGATGGTATTCAGAGAAGCTGCATGATGTATAACTTTTTCTGTGTTGTAAGAACCTAACTGGGTGTTAGGCCAGAATCTGACCTTACATTTGTATGAAAAATTAAGTGGAAAACCAACGATTGAGTTGTGGTTTTTTTCTCAATTTAACATGATTGCCCTGGAGTCTGGCAAGGGAAGGAAAAACCAGCTGCTTGATAGGAATTGTCAGTCCTTCAGTGAAATAGCACTGAAAAGGATTTAGTTGGAGTCAGTTCTCAGCCAATCCTTCTTCTGAAAACGTGATGACGTGAGGACAGACAGGACTAATGAACAAAATAATCCAAAAAATTTCTTCCTTACTTTATTACTACAAGTTAAATTCTAGTGTTTTTTTTTTTTTAAGGGCTCTATTTGCCCTTCTTGCTTCAAAGCAATAAAATAATGTGTCAAAGCTGTTTAGTTAAATGAAACAGTCATGGACTGTAAGGACAAAGATGCTATCATATCATAGTTTCAGTCTTTATGGTAACTCTAATTTAAGATAATTAAACAAGAGGTATTTGAAGAAAGAGCACACTTATAATGATCAGTTTTAAAACCTTTTCTATTAAATTGAACAGGATTTATGAATTAGAGGGTGTTGTATATATGTGCTGAAATAAAGTTCTTTGCAGTTAAAGTCACAAAGGAAGTGATTTATAGGTTTTGTAATAAGACATGTTTCTCTTTAGGTAATAAGAGTTATGGTGTTCTAACAATGAAAAATTAGTCCTTAACATGTGAATTTTGGAGGCTGTTTATTTTAATTATTTGACCAATTCCTGCATCCATGCCTTTAGTTTTTGACCAATCATTTAAAAAATACTGCACATTATAAATAGATACACTATTTTGGGTATAGATTTCTAAAACGGTTGGTTAAGCTCCAATAATTGGAAAATACAAATAATTGTCTCAGAAACTATTGTATTTCTTTTTATATCTTGTAGGCCAAACAAGCCAGAAATGAATAATAGAAATGTGAAGTACCTTGCTATGTTTAAAAAATTTTCCTACTAAGCACATGAAGTGAATCAGCAACATATTATGTACCTCTCCCCCCACAAAGGAATTGACCCTGTGAAGTCATGATTTTCATTCATTAACTTTTCCCTACAATAAATATTTATTGAGCACCAATTATGCGGAAGCATTATGCTAGACTCTGAGGATGCAGCAGTAAAGAACCTGTTCTCATGAAGCTGTGTCTAGTGATGTGAAAAGGATCGTAAATAAGTACACTTAAAAAAATTAGAAAATAATACACTTCCCCATGGATATGACTTTTTAGTTGCGATCTGAATGACAAACTGACATGAGTATGTGACAAGAAAATTCCAGGTCCTGGGAGGATGCAGAGGCTTTCAGATAATAAGTTTGACGTATTTGAGGAACTGAAATAAAGGTACCCATGGCTAGACTCCAGTAGGAGGAGCCAAATAGGTGTGAAAAGGTATCAGAGAGGAAAGCCAGACCAAATTACATACTGCCTCAAAAGCTAGTTGTAACATTGGTTGTTGATATTGGTTAATAAGATAAGTTTCAAGTGTACATTTCTATGATACATTATCTGTATATTGCACTATGTACTCCCTACCCCAAGTCAAATATTCTTCTGTAACCATATATTTGATCCCCTTTACCTTTTAATACCTTTCTACTCTCCTTCTCTCTGGTAACGGCCATGCTATTGTCTGTATCTATGAGTTTTTGGTTGTTTCATTGTTTGTTCACTTGTTGCTTTAAGTTTTATACCCCACATATGAGTGAAATCGTATGGTTCTTAACTTTTTATGTTTTATTCCACTTAGCAGGATAGTCTCAAGGACTATCCATATTGTTGCAAGTGACAGTATTATATAACAAGGGACAATTTATTGCTACCATCACAGGAAGTTCTCATGGCTTTGGAAGATTTGTAGATGAAGAGCAAATATATGTATATTTCTTCTAAATCATGATATTACACATCCATTGATTTTTGCTTGAATCAGTCAATACTGTGATGACTTAAAAATGATATGAATGATTTTATTTTCATCATCTTTGAAATCTGCTGAACTGTGAGCCAAGCTCTGCCTGTAGAGCTGTGTGGGGCCTTATATCTCTCTGCCCCCTGAAGTCCTGTTTACCATCACAGAAGGCTGAAGGTATGTTTAGAAGAGTAGGTTGCCAGGAAGAGAGAGAGATTTGTAGCCCAGTCTTCTGATTTAACTACATTGGTCTTTCAGTCCATCCTGTTTTGACTTCAGAGAAATATGACAGTTACTGGTGAGATTGGCACCATTTTGTGTAGTTTCTATACCTTGAACTCTCTCATCTCGCAGATCTTGCTCCTAAACTTGTTTCTGTATTAAGGGCTCATCAGGTCCTCTTTTACACTGGACATGGAATCTAGATTTTCTATTTTAAAACCAAATTTGGACGCTTGACTCTGGAATCAATGTCAGTGTAAGGGTTCTTCCTACATGCCGTGATAAGGATGTGTAATCAAAAGGAAGTTGGCATGACACTGGCATCTTTTCTACTTTGAATCCTCTCTTCAGGGTGATCTTGGTCTTGCCTTGCTTCTAAGTACTCCTCAAGATCTGAATTTTTACAGACTTGAGGACTAACTCTTCCATTCTGAAACCAAATATGGATTCTGGACTCTTCAGTTTGTATTTCTAAAACAAGCTTTTGTTTGGTAGTGTAACTAGGGTAAGGTTTTTGGCTGAATGCTTTGATGAGGATTTTCAACTGATCTTCTGTGAACTTGGTGCACTTTTGTCTATGAATCATTGCCAGGGTCTTGTTTGGAGAGTGGTTTGGACGATGTTGGAAGAGAGTTTTAAGTCTGTCTTCAACCAGTCACAATAAAGCAATTTTAATATTGCAGAGTAACGATTTTGCATTACATTTTGCAATTCATATTCACTTAATATGCACTTTGATTTATAACTATTGAGCTATTATGAGATTTTAGAAAAAAGTTAACTCTTTCATTTCTTAAAGTAAGAGTATGAAAAATTACATTTCAAAAGAAAATCTACTACATTTCCACATGAAAATTGAATATTCATTCAGTCATCTAATTGCTTGGACTATATAAAACAAAATATCAAGCTATTAAATAACATTGACATGTTATAACATCATAATTAAATTTTTTATTTTAACTTTTAACTAAATTTGGGGTATCATTTAAAAATAGTCATATATATATGACTATTTATATATATACTGAGTGGCCAGATTATTATGACCACTCAATCAGTACTTCATTGGGCCACCTTTTGTCTTCAATACTGAGGCGATTCTTCTTGGCATTGACTCCACGAGATGTTGAAAGATGATGCGAGGAATCTGACACCATGCCTAATGAATAGCACTGTTCAGTTCTGTGAGATTTTAATGTCTGTGGAACCAGTTGTCTGATGGCTCTTTTAACTTCGCCCCACAAATGCTCAATTGGATTGAGATCTGGTGATTATGAGTGGGGGTCACCTAAGCAAGGTAAAGTCTCCCTCATATTTTGAAACCAATCCTGCACAATATGAGCACCATGGCATGGTGCATTGTCTTGTTAGAAGAAGCCATCTCCATGGGGATACGTTATCAACATAATAGGCTGAACTAAATCAACAATATTTGTGCTATTCAGACGTTGTTCCACATGAAATAAAGGGCCCAAATCATGCCAGGAAAACATGCCCCAAATCATAACACTGCCCCCACCAGCTTGGAGGGTTGTACTCATGCATGTGACATGTGGGGGGCATGCTCATTCTAATATAAGACATTAAGATAGATTTGGAAAAACATAATATAGCCATTTTATTATACTGTAAAACTATCACTCTTTCTTATGGAGAAATACAATTTGTGGAAAGGGCCTTTTTGCAATTTTTAGCCATAAATGATAAAATTTTTATATAGACCAGGCATAATATTACTTATAAATTTATACCATATACCACTTTAACTTAAACCTTTTTATTATTATTATTAAGGAGAGTGATCAGAGTAAAAACCATATGCTGTGGCTTTTACTCTATGGAACTCTCAAATACATGGCAAGAATAATTATTCTCACTTAATGGAGTTACTGAAGAGAATGTGGCATTGAATGGGAAGATGTATATAATCTAATGAAAGCCCTCTGTAGACTCTCTAAAGCCTTGTGCTAGGAATTTTGAGTTTGGTGGGTTTTCTCTTATTAAAGACTAAGCAGGAATTGAAATCTCTGAGAGAATAAAGAGTGCTAAGGACTCAAAAGCTTTCCTTCCCAGGGAATTTATAATAATAAAAGTGTAATATGCTAATTAGACTGGATAGCCTAGCAACCTTCTGGATGACATTCTGGATGACCTTCCAGTCGAAGCTGGGCTGCGAGGGCCAAGACAAGCAACCGCAGTTGCAAGGGCCAAGACCCTTGCATGAATTTTGTGCATCAGGCTTCTAGTTCCATCATAAGTGTGAAGTAAAGGATTTGCACCTTAGGGAAATCAGTGTCTTTCTGAGACACAGACAGTGAGACAGTAAGACACAGAGAGAGACCAGAGAGAGAAAGGTGTGAGGGACAGAGAGGGAATTTTTAAATTATGTTTTTCAAAAATATATCACGTTGAATTTTTCTTTATTTGGAAACTAAAACATAAATTTAGACCCTCATCATTTTCTTTTTATTAGCCTCCTAAGTGTCTTTCTGCTCAAAGTGATTTTTTCATCCAGCCCATTCCTCAGAACTTTATTATTTTTTTCAAGAGCACAGATATAGAATACCTGTCCCCAACCTTGAGTTTTTGACCTGTTAACATTCTTTTATTTTATTTTTTTACTTCTTGATGAAGAGATTGACCAAAGAACATATATGCATAGCCCTTGGAGTGCTGGCCTGGCGGGCAGAGCTGCTGGGTGAAGTTGAGCAAAGTGTGGGGGCTGGGAGGGGAAAGGGGACATCTGTAATAGTGCCTACAACAAAAACAAAGTAGGAAAAAATAAGCTAGAGAGAACGAATTTAGAGCATTGTGAGATGAGGAAACATGATAAAAGCAGAGGTAGTTGATTTCTTTTTTTTTATTTATTTTTTATTTTTATTTTTTAAATTAATTTTTATTAATTTTTTATACATATCTCCCCATTGCCCCCCCTCCCTCCCAGGCATACCCCGACCCCCCAGTGTCTGTGATCATTGGTTATGTTTATAAGCATGCATACAAGTCCTTTGATTGATCACTTATTTACCTCACCTAACTTTAATCTTTCTGCTATAATTTCACAGTCTGTTTGATGCTTTATGATTTTTGTCCTCCTGAGAATTATCAGTCTACTCCCTTTCTGTGCTCCTGCTTCTATTATATTCACCAGTTTATTCTGTTGATCAGATTTTTAATTCACTTAATTTTTAGATTCACTTGTTGACAGATGTGTATTTGTTGTTCATAATTTTTTGTCTTTTACCTTTTTCTTCTTCCTCTTCTAAAAGGGTACCTTTCAGCATTTCATATAATACTGGTTTAGAGTTGATGAACTCCTTTAGCTTTTTCTTCTCTGTGAAGGTCTTTATCTGCCCTTCAATTCTGAATGATAGCTTTGCTGGATAGATTATTCTTGGTTGTAGGTTCTTGTTGTTCATCACGTTGAATATTTCTTGCCACTCCCGTCTGGCCTGCATCGTTTCTGTTGAGAAATCAGCTGACAGTCGTATGGGTGCTCCCTTGTAGGTAATAAACTGTTTTTCTCTTGCTGCTTTTAATATTCTCTCTTTGTCTTTTGCTCTTGGCATTTTAATTATGATGTGTCTTGGTGTAGTCCTCTTTGGGTTCCTTTTCTTTGGGGTTCTGTGTGCTTCCTGGACTTGTAAGTCTATTTCTTTTACAGATGTGGGAAGTTTTCAGTCATTATTTCTTTAAACAGGTTTTCAGTATCTTGCTCTCTCTCTTCTTCTGGCACCCCCACAATTCTGATGTTGGTATGCTTGAAGCTGTCCCAGAGGCTCCTTACATTATGTTCACATTTTTGGATTCTTTTCTCTTCTTGCTTTTCCAGTTGAATGTTTTCTGCTTTTTTATATTTCAAATTTTTGACTTGATCCTTGCCTTTCTCTAGTCTGCTGTTAGTACTCTGCATAATAGTATTCATTTCAGTCAGTGTATTTATTATCTTCTCTTGGGTCTCACTAAATTTATCCATCTTTTCTAGCATATTCTTGCAAAACCTTATAAGCGTGGTTTTGAACTCTATATCCAGTCGTTTTTTTTCCTCCATTTCTTTTGCTTGTAATCCCTTCCCTTGTCTCGGCATTTTCACTGTGCCGGGGAAACTTCTGTGCTGGATTCAGCCGAAGAAGCCTCTGCTGAGCTTGGGAGGGTGGAGTCTCAGGGCTTAAGGGACCGCCTTGCCTTCCAGTCGGCCCCACCCTCCACGGCCCCTGAGTCTCACGTGACTGGGTAATGGCTGGATCGGTCCTTGTGCGCGCGCACCCGCAGCGCCTCCAACCGCTGCCTTTCCGGCTCCCCTGGGAACCAGGACCACACGAGTCTAGGACCCCAGGGTTTCACCCAAAACAGGGGCTCAGTGGACTCAGAAGTGGCACAGATCGGAGGGTCTGTCTCCCGCCCACTCGCGAAATCCAGCGGCACAATCAGCAACCGTCCTCCGCGTGGTGCCCTGCGCGACCGGACCTCCGATCCTTTGCAACTCCCCTAAATTTCCGTGCACTTCTCCCTTTTCACAGTCCAAACTCCCCCCGTATGAGTTTCGGCTGGATCTGGGGTTTAGTGTCGTAAGAGAAGGGGTTCAATGCCGTTGGGAGTCTCCGTTTCCCTCCCGCCAGAGAAAGCCAGCCAGGTACTCCGGCACCCGCTCTCTCAGCGCGCGTCTCCGTACCTCAGCTTTTTGCAGCTCCTCTGGGTCTCCGCGAGCCCCTCTCTTTCCCTCTAGTTGTAGAACTTCCACTCAGCCAGCTTTCCTGTGGTTCTGGATGATGTCCGTTCTGTCTTTTAGTTGTAGTTTTGAAATTGTTGTGCGAGGCAGCAGTATAGGTGTTTACCTATGCCGCCATCTTGGATTCTCCTAGTTGATTTCTTAAACCAGGGTTTTTAGTCTCTAACCTAAACAACCCAGAGGAAGGGACTAGAAAGATAACCAAGAAGTATTTTCTTTTTTTATCCCTCATACATTTCTTTGGACTTCTATTTTATTCTTCTAATCCCCCCCCCGCACCCTCCGCCTTTTTTTAAAATATATTTTATTGATTTTTTACAGAGAGGGATAGAGAGCCAGAAAAATTGATGAGAAAGAGTCCTCGATAAGGCACCTCCTGCATGCCCCCTATTGGGGATGTGCCTGCAACCAAGGTACATGCCCTTGACTGGAATTGAACCTGGGACCTTTCAGTCCCTAGGCCGACATTCTATCCACTGAGCCAAACCAGTTTCAGCACTTCTAACCCCTTTTTAAAGGGCATATAACACAACGTCATCTTCTCTACAGCTACTTTTAAAGAATAAATTTTCATGTTTTGTACCATTATTTTTGTGGGCAAAGATTTTCATTAGACTTGAAACAATAGCATTGATTCTGTTGAGTCCGAAGAGCAATGAGTGAAAGAGAGAGAATTAATTTTAGAAAGATTATTGGAAATAATACAATTATTAAAAATATGTAACAAAATACCTCATGATTCAATTAAAAAAAACAAAAACACAGAAAGTGCTACAAATAAGGTACAATTTCAACTCAAAGTATTTGCAATAGAGGAATTTTCAAATACATTCCAAGGAATAATATTCTTTTTTTAAATTAAATCTTTATTATTCAGATTATTACATTTGTTTCCCCTCCATAGCACCCCTCCACCCAGCTCCCACCCCTCCCTCTGCCCTTAGCTCCCTCCCATTGATCTCATCCATAGGTGTATGATTTTTGTCCAGTCTCTCCCTGTACACCTCTCACCCCTTTCCCCCGGAGAATTATCAGTCCATTCCCTTTCTGTGCTCCTGATTCTATTCTATTCACCAGTTTATTCTATTCCTCAAATTTTTAATTCACTAATTTTTAGATTCACTTATGGATAGATATGTATTTGTTGTTCATAATTTTTTGTCTTTTACCTTTTTCTTCTTCCTCTTCTAAAAGAGTACCTTTCAGCATTTCATATAGTACTGGTTTGGAGTTGATGAACTCCTTTAGCTTTTTCTTATATGTGAAGCTCTTTATCTGCCCTTCAATTCTGAATGTTAGCTTTGCTGGATAGATTATTCTTGGTTGTAGGTTCTTGCTATTCATCACGTTGAATATTTCTTGCCACTCCCATCTGGCCTGCATCGTTCCTGTTGAGAAATCAGCTGACAGTCGTCTGGGTGCTCCCTTGTAGGTAATAAACTGTTTTTCTCTTGCTGCTTTTAATATTCTCTCTTTGTCTTTTGCTCTTGGTATTTTAATTATGATGTGTCTTGGTGTGGTCCTCTTTGGATTCCTTTTATTTGGGGTTCTGTGTGCTTCCTGGACTTGTAAATCTATTTCTTTTACCAGATGTGGGAAGTTTTCAGTCATTATTTCTTTAAGTAGGTTTTCAGTATCTTGCTCTCTCACTTCTTCTGGCACTCCCACAATTCTGATGTTGGTACGCTTGAAGCTGTCCCAGAGTCTGCTTACATTATGTTCACATTTTTGGATTCTTTTCTCTTCTTGCTTTTCCAGTTGAGTGTTTTCTGCTTCTTTATGTTTCAAATTTTTGACTTGATTCTTGCCTTTCTCTAGTCTGCTGTTAGGACTCTGTATAATATTTTTTATTTCAGTCAGTGTATGTTTAATTTCTAGTTGGTCCTTTATTATTTGTAGTTGGACCTTTACCATCTCTAGTTGGCCCTTTTTCATCTCCTCTTGGGACTTGATAAATTTATCCATCTTTTCTAGCATATTCTTGAAGGACCTTATAAGCGTGGTTTTGAACTCTATATCCAGTCTTTTTTTTCCCTCCATTTCTTTTGTTTGTGATCCCTTCCCTTGTCAGGTCATTTTCACTATGCCAGGGAAACTTCTGTGTTGAATTCAGCCTTATGATACCAGATGCAAAGCCGCAGAAGCCTCTGTTGAGCTTGGGATGGGTGGAGTCTCAGGGCTTAAGGGACCGCCTTGCCTTCCAGTCGGACCCGCCCTCCACGGCCCCTGAGTCTCACGTGACTGGGTAATGGCTGGAGCGGTCCTTGTGCGCGCCCACAGTGCTTCTAGACCGCTGCCTTTCCAGCTCCCCTGTGCGCCAGGACCACAGGAGTCTAGGGCCCCAGGGTTTCGCCCAAAACAGGGGCCCAGTGGACTCAAAAGTGGCACAGTTGGGAGGGTCTGTCTCCTGCCCACTCTTGTAAGGCAGCAGCACAATCAGCAATCTGTCCTTCACGCAACACCGTGCATGACCAGACTTCAGATCTTTTGTGACTCCCCTAAATTTCTGTGCACCTCTCCCTTTTCACAGTCCAAACTCCCCCCGTATGAGTTTCAGCTGGATCTAGGGTTTAGTGTCGTAAGATAAGGGGTTCAATGCCTTTGAGAGTCTCCATTTCCCTCCCGGGAGAGAAAGCCAGCCAGGTTCTCCGGCACCCGCTCTCTCAGCGCACGCGTCTCCGTACCTCAGCTTTTTGCAGCTCCTCTGGGTCTCCGTGAGCCCCTCTCTTTCCTTCTAGTTGTAGAACTTACACTCGGCCAGCTTTCCTGTCGTTCTGGATGATGTTTGTTCTGTCTTTTAGTTGTAATTTTGAAACTGTTGTGCGCGGCAGCAGTGTAGGTGTTTACCTATGCTGCCCTCTTGGATTCTCCCCGGAATAATATTCTTAAGTGTGGCAGCATCCTTTGAAATGGAAACATTTGGAAACATCTTAAATGTTCCCCAACAGGAAAATGGATAGATGTATGTATGTTGTGGAATACCAATCAGCGGGTAAAATACATGAACTAGAATCACATACAACAACATGAACATTTCTCAGAAACAGTATTAAAAAAAGACATGACTTATATTGATGCCTGAAGTATGATACCATCTAAATAAAATTTCAAACATACATGCACAGTGAGGGAAAAAACAGTGGAGGCAGTTTATGGATATATATAATAACATGTGAAAATAAAAATTATTTAAAAAATGCTTTCTGAGGATACATTCTTTTAAAATCTGCTCTCTACCCTTCTTTCCAACTATGTCCCCATGCACTATCCACACACATTTTTTCCAGTCTCTAAACATGCTATGATCTTTTATATTTTTATGTTTTTGCTACTTGTTTTTCTTTTTTTTTCTAGCTGGATAATGTCAAGGTATCTTTCAAATGATAAATCTTTAAAGTCTTCCATACCTTTCTTTGACTTCACTTCCCTATGTTATTAAAATATTTTTTTACTTACTTATATTAAGGGATTTACCACATTGTACTAAATTGCAAAGTGTTTTGAAATTCAAAGGGGAACCATCTATCAAAAGGGAAAAAAAAAAAAGGAATAGCCACACCAAGTCAGCTGAGGCAAGGATGAGGAAGAAATGGAAGTCCCATATACTGTGAGTGAGAATGGAAATAGTACAACCACTCTGGGAAATAGTTTGGCAATTTCTTAAATAGTTAAGCATATAATTCTGAATGAACAGGCCATTTCCCTCCTAGTTAGTTACTCAAGCATATGGTCATAGTAGCTTTATTTTAATAACTCAAAACTGGAAATCACCCAAATTTCCATCAACAGGTGATGGGTAAACAATTGTAATATGTTTCCACAATGGAAGACTAGTTATACCAATACATAGAGGAAACTAAGCAAAATGTAAAATGTGAATGAATCTCAAAATAATTATGCAGAGTGAAAGAAGTCAAAAAACAAATACAGTGGTACCTCGAGATACGAGTGCCCTAACATACGAGATTTTTGAGATATGAGCAGTTGAGGGAGCGATTTTTGCTTTGAAATACGAGCAACATTTGAGATAGGAGTAATCGCACAGATCGGCCGGCTGCACATGACCCACCAGTTTACCGCGACTCAGCGTCTCATAGTTTCCCATGCCTCAAGGTTCTGGAACGAATTAAACTCGTATCTCGAGGTACCACTGTACTTGCTTTATGGATTAGTTTTTAATTTAATATTATAACACAATATCATCATTTTCTTCTGATTAGCCTCCTTTGTGTCTCTATAGTGACACAAAGTAGCTTTGTGGTTGCTAGGGTGGGGGTGGCATGAGTATTGGGGAATTGAGGAAAGAAACAGGAGGGAATGATTGTCAAGGGAATTGAGGAAAGAAACATCTGAAGGTGATGGATATATTCACTATCATAATTTTGTTGATGGTTTCATGTGTATAAACATATGTAAAAATACCAAATGGTATGTCTTAAATATGTGCAGATTTTTGCCAAGTCAATTATATCTCAATTTTTAAAAAAGAAAAAATAGAAGTCAGAATAATGATGAAAAGACATTTGCAAATAATTTACAACATAGACGTCACTGGATTTCTTAGTGCATAACTGGATAAGTATATATATTTATTAACATTTGAAATTACATATTTTTCTTTTTTTAAGACTGACAGAATTATTGATTTGAAATACTATAAAGTCAGACAGTATCCTAGTGTAATATAATATAATTTACTATGAAGTAATTAGAGGAACAATTGAATTTAGCATAATTCTCATAATTCTGTCAAGGTCAGTATGTGGTCTCTGGGCAGGTAATTAAAACTCATGGGGTATTAGCACTTCATTTTGTAAAATAAGGAGGATGGTGTACAGTGACTACAGTTCAACACATGTTAAAGGAACTTTTTTAAAAAACACGTGGGAAAGATGTTAGTGATGGAAATGTTAAAGGTTTAACTGAAGTACATTAAAATTTTCAAGTGTTTATTTGAGCAAAAAGGAATTCAAGTCAGGCAGCACCGAACTCAGAATGATTAAGAGCACACTCCTTTGGCAAGAGCTGGGGAAAGGCTTTTGGGGAGTATCATTGGCTTCTACGTTCTGAGCTTCCCAGGTGACATCTGAAATTGGTCTCTATACGAGGGGGGCTAGGAGAGACTGAAGAAAAACGCAGACCTACTGCAGATTGTTAGGTGGCAGCTTTAATAAGCAAGAGAACTTATATATAGGCAGCTTGTCTTGGATGGCCACAAGACGAGGGGATCTTTGCTGCTGCCCACAAGAATCTTGAAAGTTTATATAAAGACCTTAACGGGTTTCAGTCATCTAGAATAGATGGTCTCAACAACACATTGTACTCTCAAGGCTGTGGCCTTGAAAAAAAACACACAAAAAAGCCCAAACAAAAAACAACACAAAAAACTCTGGCTGTGGAAGAGTGTACATTCTAAGGACTGAAGGGGAGGTGTGGAGCCTCCCATTGCCTGGCTCCAGCTCCCAGATCAACCTAAGATCGCATCCTTTCCAAGACCTTCTTCAACAAAGCAAAGCAAGAAAATCATTTGATTGTGTAGAGCTGAAGTGGTTGCATTTTGGGGGAGTCTCATAAGCTGCCTGTGATTAGTTGTTCTCAAACTTTGTTTTCTCCCATACAAATACATTTATAGGGATTGTCTCTGCTTCAGTTTTTGGTTTGCATATTTAGGCTACCAAAGCATTAGAGCCATCTCTGTCTAATGGTTTCCTATGAAGAGCAGCTATAGCGTTTGGACAGGTTCAAGCCTCAGACTAATGAGAGGGCATGGTCCTCTCATGGCAAAGGCACATGCAAATCCCAGCTTGGAGGGCAAAGCCCTCCAAGTACAATTATAGCCAAGGATAGAGTTGTAAGCTTGACCTTATGGTCTGAACCTGTGGTCACAGGAGGCTGAGTAATGTGGGCTTGATAAAGTTCAGATGCATATAATTGAGTAGATTGGAAACCTGCTAAAACATTGTAAACATCTTGACCATGTTACTCAGCCTCATGGAGTTCTGGCTATAAAATTAAGACTCAGCTTGTAGGCTGTGGCACTGTCTTTCCATCCTAGAATAGTGTCTCACCTAGCCCCAGCTTTATTCTCTTGACTGTCTTCTTTAATCCTTCACCTCTCTCCCTCAAGTTAATCCCTGGTTGTGCTGAGTGCAGCACAGTCTATTTGTTTAACTACTTCAATAGTAAGTAATATTCACAAACTCCCAAGCAGTTTCAAATCTGGATGAGAAAATGAGGTCCTGCACAAATAATTTTTAAAGAAGTACTAGGTACAAGTGGGATGTAGTACAGGCAGGTTGAAAGCCAAATGCTCTGAGAGGACAGTGAGGACCCTTCTGATTTAATACAGAAAAGTTTTGGAAAAACATATCACTGGAGATATCCTTGAAGATGGGTGAACTTCCAATAAGGTGGATTTGTGCTATTGTGGCAACAGTCTAAATATTATTGGACCAAACAGAGATGGGAAGAAAGTTAATTCAAAGTGTGACTTGACAACAGTATACAGAACAGTTTTGATAAAAGAGACTTACTGATACTGACTAGAGTAAGCTATTACTTTCTTTAATATATATGTTAAATATATATATTTATATAGTTGATAGGATTAGTATTAAAGATGTCTCCCATTCCACCCCCCCTTTACCCTCCATCTCCAAGCTTCTACACCCCCCAGGTCTTCACTCATCCTATTGCCCTTGTCCATGGGCTATCTTTATATATAAAAGCCAAGCAATTGGAATGACCAGAACTCCAAAATGACCTGTCGCTATGATGTTCACTGTGGCTGGCCAAACAGCCCAATCAGAGGTCAGGCCTGCCAGCCAACCTCCCACAGCCCCTCTCCCCCAACCCCATGGGGCAGGAATCCCACCTGTGCATGAATTTGTGCACCAGGCCTCTATTAAGTATATAAATTCTTTGGTTTATCTCTTCTTGACCCTTTAATCCTCATATGGAGGTATGTCAGTCTGCTTTGTGCCTCCATGCTTGGGGTCTTATTTTGTTGATCAATTAATTTTGTTCATAGATTCCAAATAAATGAGATCATATGATATTTGTTTTTCTCATGTTGGCTTATTTCACTTAGCATCATAGATACAGGTCTATGCATGCTGTCCTAAAGGGTAAGAGATCCCTATTTCGGTTACAGCTGCATAGTATTCTATTGTGTAAATGTCCCACAGCTTTTTTATCTATTCATCTACTGATGGGCACTTGGGCTGTTTCCAAATCCTAGCTTAAACTCACTAATCATCAGAGAAATAGAAATTAAAACCATAATGATATATTACCTTATACCTGTCAAAAATGGCAATCATCAAAAAATCAAAAAACAAGTGCTGGCAAGAATGTGGAAAAAATGGAGCACTAGTTCACTGCTGGTGGGAATGCAGACTGGTGCAGCCACTATGGAAAACAGTATGGAGTTTCCTCAAAAAATTAAAAGTGGAATTTCATTTGACCCAGTTATCCCAATTCTGGGAATATATTTTCAAAACACCAAAACACCAATCAGAAAGAATATATTCACTCATGTATTCATAGCAGCACAAGCTATTCTTAAAAACTAATAGGGAGGAATCCAAGATGGTGGCATAGGTAAACACCTACATTGCTGCCTCGCACAACAATTTCAAAACTACAACTAAAAGACAGAACGGACATCATCCAGAACCACAGGAAAGCTGGCTGAGTGGAAGTTCTACAACTTGAGGGAAAGAGAGGGGCTCACAGAAACCCAGAGGAGCTGCAAAAAGCTGAGGTACGGAGATGCGCACGAGGAGAGAGCGGGTGCCGGAGTACCAGGATGGCTTTCTCTGGCGGAAGGGCAACGGAGACTCTCAAAGGCATTGAACCCCTTATCCTACGACACTAAACCCCAGATCCAGCTGAAACTCATACGGGGGGAGTTTGGACTGTGAAAAGGGAGAAGTATATGGAAATTTAGGGGAGTTGCAAAAGATCAGAGATCTGGTGGCGTGCACAGCACTGTGCGCAGGACAGATTGCTGATTGTGCCGCTGGCTTTCACAAGTGGGCGGGAGACAGACCCTCCCAACTGTGCCACTTCTAACTTCACTAAGCCCCTGTTTCGGGCGAAACCCTGGGGACCTAGACTGGTGTGGTCCTGGTGCAAAAGGGAGCCGGAAAGGCAGCAGTTAAAGGCACTGCAGGCGCGTGCACACAAGGACCGCTCCAGCGATTACCCAGTCACGTGAGACTCAGGGGCTGTGGAGGGCGGGGCCGACTGGAAGGCAAGGTGGTCCCTTAAGCCCTGAGGCTCCACCCCTCTCAAGCTCAACAGAGGCTTTTGCGGCTTTGCACGTCTGGTATCATAAAGCTGAATTCAACACAGAAGTTTCCCTGGCATAGTGAAAATGCCAAGACAAGGGAAGGGATTACAAACAAAAGAAATGGAGGGGGAAAAAACGACTGGATATAGAGTTCAAAACCACGCTTATAAGGTTTTTCAAGAATATGCTAGAAAAGTTGGATAAATTTAGTGAGATCCAAGAGGAGATGAAAAAGGACCAACTAGAGACACTGACTGAAATAAAAAATATTATACAGAGTCCTAACAGCAGACTAGAGGATGGCAAGAATCAAGTCAAAAATTTGAAATATAAAGAAGCAGAAAACATTCAACTGGAAAAACAAGAAGAGAAAAGAATCCAAAAATGTGAAGATAATGTAAGGAGCCTCTGGGACAGCTTCAAGCATACCAACATCAGAATTGTGGGGGTGTCAGAAGAAGAGAGAGAGCAAGATACTGAAAACCTATTTAAAGAAATAATGACTGAAAACTTCCCACATCTGGTAAAAGAAATAGATTTACAAGTCCAGGAAGCACACAGAACCCCAAATAAAAGGAATCCAAAGAGGACCACACCAAGACACATCATAATTAAAATGCCAAGAGCAAAAGAGAAAGAGAGAATATTGAAAGCAGCAAGAGAAAAACAGTTTATTACCTACAAGGGAGCACCCAGACGACTGTCATCTGATTTCTCGGCAGAAACGATGCAGGCCAGATGGGAGTGGCAAGAAATATTCAACGTGATGAATAGCAAGAACCTACAACCAAGAATAATCTATCCAGCAAAGCTATCATTCAGAATTGAAGGGCAGATAAAGAGCTTCACAGATAAGAAAAAGCTAAAGGAGTTCATCAACTCCAAACCAGTTTTATATGAAATGCTGAAAGGTACTCTTTTAGAAGAGGAAGAAGAAAAAGGTAAAAGACAAAAAATTATGAACAACAAATACATATCTATCAACAAGTGAATCTAAAAATTAAGTGAATTAAAAATTTGATCAACAGAATACACTGGTGAATAGAATCAGGAGCACAGAAAGAGAGTAGACTGATAATTCTCAGGAGGACAGAAATCATAAAGCATCAAACAAACTGAAATTACAGCAGAAAGATTAAAGTTAGGTGAGGTAGATAAGTGATCAATCAAAGGACTTGCATGCATGCATATAAGCATAACCAATGATCACAGACACTGGGGGGTTGGGGTATGCCTGGGAGGGAGGGGGGGCAATGGGGAGAGATGTATAAAAAATTAATAAAAATTAATTTAAAAATTAAAAAAAAAACTAATAGGGCCCTAGCCGGCTGGCTCAGTTAGTTGAAGCATCATCCTGTGCACCAAAATCTGTGGATTTGATTCACCATCAGGAATATACCTAGGTTGTAGGTTTGATTCCCAGTTGGGGCTCACATAGGAATCAACTGATCAATGTTTCTCTCACATAAATGTTTCTTCCTGTTCTTTCCTCTCTCTTTAAAAATCAATAAAAATATACTTGGGTGAGGATAAAAACAAACAAACAAATGAACAAATAAATGAGAATATGGGATGGCTTAAAAAAGGTTAGGTGTAAATGACTGAAGGCCTGGGATGCCATCGTTAAGAAACTTGGATTTTTGTTACAGAATTATGTTTCAGAAAGCAAGTGCATAAAACTCTGCACTTTAGCAAAACCTCAGAATAAACATAAATCTTTTTGAAAGGAATTTTACTCTAACTCGTCTGGAGAACACTGATGCTCAAAACCAAGGTAGAGAAGATAACTGGTTCATATGGTTTAGGTCCAGGTGATAGATCTGTGTTAGATATTTTGACTTCAAGGTGCTAACAGAACAGTCAGATGCTAATGTCCATTGGGCAATGGATACTAAAATTTTTAGATTAAGCCTAAAGTTAGAGAGGTTACTATGAATGAAACATGCATTATTTATTGGTGGTTTATGACATACATGGCATTGTTTTAAAAAAAAGCCAGTTAAATATATATACCTATTACCTTACATAATGTTTTTATATTATCCAACTGAGACACTTTTGTTTGTTTGTTTGTTTCAATGGTTGGTTTTATCTCACATCCCTGAACTCTAAATATAAGAACACTCTAAAGGTCAATCTTTGACCCTCTTTTTTCTTCTACCTACACTCATTCCCTAAGTGATCTTGCATCTAGTCTTGTCTTAAAGCACAATGTTTATGTTGCAGACTCTGACATAAATAAATATACAAGGCCAGACTTTCCCAGAACTGGTATATTGGACCTAACATCACCCGAAACAAAGTCTTGATTTCACTTTTCTCATCCACTTCTCCTGAGCCTTCATATCTCAGAAAATGGCAACTCCACCAATCCAATTATTAAAGCAAACAAAGCCAAACCAAAAAGGAGCTGTACTACACTATATTCCTATCTCATACTTCACATCTAATCCATAAGTATATCTAGTAAATTCAACCTTCAAAATAAATTCAGAATTTATTTCTCTACACCTTTACTACTGCTTTCCTGGTAAGAGCCAACATTATGACTCACTTGGACTAATACAACCATTCCATAAACAGTTTCCTTTCTCTCTTGCCCCGTTCAGCCCATGATCCTTATTACAGCTAGAGTTGTTCCTTTAAAACATGTGTCATATCATGCCACTGCTATGCTCATAATACTCAGAAGAAAAAAGCTGAAATCCTTACCAATATGCTTAGTAACATTTCTAATCCCCTCTTACTTCTCTACTCCTTGTTTCAACCAAGGATGCATTTCTTCCTAAAACTCATTTCTTCCTGAAACCTACAGCCTTCACATTTACTGTTTCTCCTAAATGGAATGCTCATTTCATATTTTCAAAGTTCACCCTTTCTCTGCCTCTAGATCTCTGCTCAAATGTTATCTGATCAAATTGTCTTTGATTAACCATCAAAGCAAAACAAAACAAGAAGCCCAACCCTCTTGATCTCACTGACACATAGTTGTACAAAAATATTTGAATAATCAGTATTTAAAAGAGTAGTCTGTATATTGAAAACCAGTACCTTGTAGCTTAAGTAAATTTCCCAAAGTTTTCATATCTGGAAGTTATAGAGCTAGAATTTGAATCCAATCCTTTCTGATTCCAAAAAGTTAATTATTTTCTGGAAATTTAAATCCAATGTGGAATTGAAAATGTTCTTCAAAGAGAAATCTTTGAAACTGTAGAAAGAGATGGGATTATATAGTGCTGGATTACATAGATAAACTAGGGATAGACACTAGAGGAGGAACTCTTAATCTTTCCAGTTCATGGATTCCTTTTCCAGTTCATGGATTCCAGTTCACTTACTCCCCAAATCACGTGTAAGCATGTGCAACAGTCTTACATAATATTTCATGTATGTTATAGACTCTACTTCATGCTCTACCTGAAAGGGACAATGATGGTGAGAGAGGGAAAATTTGGAAATAGTTTGTGCAGACCAGTCTTTTGGGGATTTTGAAAGTAATTATAAAGGGATGGCAAGTGGCCTTTCAGATCTAAAGACAATGATCTGGCTTCTCAGTTATGCCTAAACCATTCAAACAGTATGGTCTCATAGAGTTAAGATAGAAGTGAATCTGCAGGGGGACCAGATGTGCCCTAGTTTTTTGCCAATGTACTAAATTATCTAATAGCAGAGCAGGGACTAAATTTCAGGCCCATGCTACAACTACCGGACCATGCTGCCTCTTCAGAAAAATTAGGCTTTCTGTTCTTCTGAGTTATTCTCAAAGTGATTCAGCATACAAGATATAGGTATTAGAGAAACCAAGATGGCAGCATAGGTGAACACCTAAACTGCTGCCTCACACAACCATTTCAAAATTACAACTAAAAGACAGAACGGACACCATCCAGAACCACAGAAAAGCTGGATGAGTGAAAATTCCACAACTAGAAGGAAAGAGAAGAATGCATGAAAACTCAGAGGAGCTGTAAAAAGCTGAGATATGGAGACACGCTTGTGGAGAGGATAGGTGGAGGAGAGTCTGGCTGGCTTCCTCTAGCAGGAGGGAGACTAAAAATCCCAACTGCACTGAATCCCAACTCCAGGCGAGACTCATATGGGGGAGTCTAGACTGTTGTGAAAATGAAGGAGTGCTGGAAATTTAGGGGAGCTGCGAAAGACACGGGTCTGGGGGTGCACAAAAGTGCGTGTGAAAGTGCACACACAGAGTGCTGACTGCTGATTGTGTCACTGGCTTTCTCTAGTGGGAGGAAAACAGAACCTAAGAACAGCACTGAAATCCAGGTCCAACTGCACTGAACCCCAGTTTCGGGTGAGACCCTAGGGACTCAGACTTATAAGTGTCCCTAGAGCACACAGAAACTCAGGGGAACTGAAAGGCAGAGTTCTGGAAGCTCATGCGCATGCAAGAAAGGAAGAGGTTTGGAAGCATGTGCGCATGTGCAGACACAGCTGATCCTCACAAGCAATTGGCTTGGAGGTCAATTCCCCCCAGTGATACCAATAACAATCAAGAATTAACTATAACAAGACTGTACCCAGAGTTCACAAAGGGGTGCACCAAAAGTGTCCACCTCAGGTAACTAGGGAGGCAGAACTACTGGGCCACATAGGACAGCTAGCACACAAAGCTACTCTACCAACTCAGGGAAGCAGCAAAATATGCGAAGACAAAAGAACAGATCACAAACAAAAGAAATAGAGGAAAACAAACAACTGGATATAGAGTTCAAAACCATGATGATAAGGTTTTTTAAGAATTTTCTAGAAAAAAAATGGATAAATTTAGCGAGGCTCAAGACAAGATGTAAAAGGACCAACTAGAAATTAAACATACACTGACTGAAATAAAATATATATATACAGAAACCTAACAGCAGATTAGAAGATCATAAGAATCAGGTCAAAGATTTGAAATACAAAGAAACAAAAAACACTCCACTGGAAAAGCAAAAAGAAAAAAAAATTAAAAATGTGTAGATAGTGTAAGGAGCCTCTGGACAACTTCAAGCTTACCAATATCAGAATTATGGGGGTGCCAGAAGAAGAGAGAGAGCAAGATATTGAAAACCTATTTGAAGAAATAATGACTGAAAACTTCCCCCATCTGGTGAAAGCAAGACACATAATAATTAAAATACTAAGAGCAAGACAAAGAGAGAATATTAAAAGCAGCAAGAGAAAAACAGTTAATTACCTGCAAGGGAGCACCCATACAATTGTCAGCTGATTTCTCAACAGGAACTATGCAGGCCAGATGGGAATGGCAATAGATATTCAAAATGATGAATAGCAAGAACCTACAACCAAGATTACCCAGCAAAGCTATTATTCAGAATTGAAGGACAGATAAAGAACTTCACAGATAAGAAAAAACTAAAGGAGTTCATCAACACCAAACCAGTATTACATGAAATGCTGAAAGGTATTCTTTAAGAAGAGGAAGAAGAAGAAAACAGTGAAGGTAAAAATTATGAACAACAAATACATATCTATCAACAAGTGAATCTAAAAATCAAGTGAATTGAAAATCTGATGAACAGTATAAACTGGTGAATATAATTCAATTAGGGGCATAGAATAGGAGTAGACTGACAATTCTCAGTGGGAAAGAGGTGAGGAGGGGTGCAGGGAGAGACTGGACAAAAATCATACACCTATGGATGAGGACAATGGGCTGGAGGTAAGGGCAGAGGGTGGGGTGGGAGCTAGGTTGAGGGGAGATATGGGGGGAAAAAAGAAGAAAAAAATTAATAATTTGAACAATAAAGATTTATTAAAAAACAACAAAAATTTAAAAATAAAAACAAACAAACAAAAAAGATATAGGTATTTTTTAGCATCAAAATATACATTTAATATAAGTGATAGTGCTGTGCACTGGATTATTATTTTTTATATTCTTAAAACATGCCAAAAGTCATGTTTAAGGCTTAAAATATTAGTGGAAGAATTTTATTCCATTATGCAACTCACTTTAATCTTCAATTTGGTTTTCATTGAGAAGATAGCTGGAATAGTGCAAGATTGTGACATTGCGGTCAATCGCACAATTACAAGAAATTTTATATGTTCCAGATATTTGTAGAAATAGTACATAATGACGGTATACTCATTCACTTGGAGAAGCTTAACTAATATTTAGAATCTTCAAGATCTGATAGTAATATAAGAGGAGTGGTTGATGAAATTGTTAACCCACATATCTATTAAACTAGCCATGTATCCTCTTACACTGCTTTTTGGGAGTGACATGGAAATCCACAAACATTAATTATGAGCTCTCTCAGAGTGACTGACAAAACTACCTAGAGCTAATGTACTCTCTGCTCTAGCTTATCAGTTAATTAATGAAACTTAACAAGATTGGTGTCAGCTTGATATTTAGGGTATAACTGTATAAACAGAAGAAGCCACAAGGAGAGTCTTGTTGTTTTCACCTCATTTAAATTTGTAATTAGTCCCTTCAGTTTAGAAAAAGGCTATTGTGGTGTGGTCCTGCTTCCAATTAATGAGCTTCAGAAAAGGATTAGATCTGCCTTCCTTGGACTTTCCAAAATAGACCAACTTTGAATCACACAAACTCGAAGAAAAGGTAAATACTCTGTTCTAATTTAAATTAACTTCAGCAGGGAAGACAATCCTTGTTTATTTTATTGTAGCCTGAGCTGAATGTCCCAAAAGTTAAAGTTGATAAAACAAACAGACATGTTTTCTAATATTATTCATTTTTTTCACTTAATCTAATGTTTTTCATTTCTAGTTATTAAATAAAATGGTAGCAGTAAATAATAGCTTGTATCAGTGTTATAAAGTCCAAAATATCTGGGTGATTTTGTATTTGAAATTAAATCCTAAGAAGCCAGTTAGCAATAAAACTCCTAATATATTAAATATCTTTAGCATATTATGAAGTTATAAAAGGAACATAATTGTGTATACATTTGAAAGGTCCTTCTGGGGCATTTCATAGAAATCACGACATCAGAAAATATCACAATCTATCTTTCTATTTCATAAGGTAATCTTCCATCTTGTCCTCAAACCCATCCCCACATTCACATCCAAGAATGAAGAATACATGTGGGGGAATAATTTTTGACAATGTTTTTTTTGTGTGTGTGTGTATCTCTACCTGAGTTTTATTTATTCCCAAATTCTTTGATTTCAGTGTTCTTATTGCCACAAGTACACGTACATTCTAGTCCTTTCCAAAGATGAAATTAAACTCGTACCTCAGACCTGACTTACATAAAAGGGATGTAACATATCTGTCAGTGTTTAATTACTAAAGATCACATATTTTCTTTAGTAGCAAATGGAGAAACAAGAAATTTCCTTGACTTAGGTCTAATTACTCACATTTTATTAATCAATAAAAATATTGATTTTAAAGTTTTCTTTCACATGTTACTCAGCCTGGGTTAAAGCAATGAACACAATTATAAATGAAAATATGTTTGAATTTAAATTATAACAATTAAGCTTTTTTTTTTCACCTTGCATTTCCCACAGGTATTCAAGCACAGTAAAAACTTGGATGTGTTGACACCTGTAATCAACATGAAAGTTTTTTTTTTCAGACTTACAAATCGTCCCTCTCAGTGGAAGTGTAAACAAAACCCTAATTGGAGAATTTGCTAACTATTTTGTCCTGCTGTGTATACTAGTGTCTAGTGTTTAAGCAGTAACCTCAGCTAAATTTACAATTGGAAGAAGATAAGAGCTAATTCTCTCTATTCAGTCAATGTTGCTATGTGTCCTTAAATCAAGCTTACACAATTCAATGATTTTCCTAATTACCAGATAGTATCAAGCATCTTGAAACTATTTTTTTTCAATTGCTAGGAGATAGACAAATAATAACACATATACTAGTGCCAATAAAATGCCAGACTCCATCCTAAGCATTTTTATACACATTAGCTAATTTAATCTAATGCAGTTGAGGTAAATATTCTTAATATTCTTAATTTACAGATGATGAAATGGGAGCTATGTAGTAGCTTGTCCTAAGCACCGCAACCACTAAGCTATGGAGATGATGTTTGTTTGAATCCAGGCAGTTTGTGTCGGGTTTGGGGCGGGGGAGGGGGGACATGTGGGGAGACGGTCTGTGCCTTACCTTCACCCTGCAAATGAAGATGTAAATAAATAAAAATAAGTTATTATTCCATTTTAGACAATTAACTGGAACACATCTGCTGACAGCAAAAGTGGTGCTAACTCAGTAATAAATATGTGCTTCACTTAATCTTGGAAAACATTCTTTTACATCATGCAAGAATGTAACTTCTCCCTCTATTTCCCAGTGCGTTTATCAACATGCTTTACAGCTCGATTCTCCTGTTCTATAAAGTATTATTGGATCCAAATTAAGAACTTTAGAAAGAGTCATTGATTCTTTTAGATATATACTATTGTGATAAATTTAAATGATGTCACAATTTGACTCAAAGCTTCATCTGCTTGTCTAAAGCCTTACTATTCTCACGTGGTTATTAGCCAGCATCAACTCCAGCATGACCTGGTTACTTGTTAGACATGCAGAATCTTCTGCAGAACCTAAACCTATTAAATCAGAATCTGAGCTTTAACAGAATAACCCAGGTGATATATATACATATAGAGCTTGAAAAATGTTCAAATCACTATTTAAAGAGGAAATAAAACTGTGGTTTCCATTCTCATAAGATACATTTTTAAGAATTGGATTTATTTTCATCTCTCTATGCTTGTCCTAAAGAAAAAAGATAAACAGAAAATAAATACAATATAGTAGAAAGTTGAATTAATGTGGGAGCCTCTTTCCACATCCCGAGTGGTTCCGGGTTCCCTGTTCAGGGTTCGGGGTCTGGAGGAGGCCGCACGCAAATGAAGAGAGAAACTAGAAAATATTAATTTGACGATATTGGGGGGCCAGGCAGGAGCCTTCCACTAGTGGAAAGGACTACCTCTTGCTCTGGCCTTTTTCTCTCTTTTATTAAGACTTTGGGACACACCCATAGCCTTTAGGCAGGAAATTACAAGAACAAAAATTAACATGAAACAAACAGGTAGAGGCTGCTTCAGCTAATAATGTTTAAACTAAACAGTGAATAATTAACTCTGACCTTTCAGAGCAATTAAGGTTGACCATCCTTCTGGTCTCCTGTTCACATCTTTCTATCAGTGAGACAATGTTTGGTCTCTGGCAAATTAACCAAAGGGATTCTCATTTTATTTTAATTTTTTTATTATTTTTTTTTTCAGAAATCTAAGTGGCAGTAGGTTATATAGGGTTGAAGTCTCACTCATATATATCCATGGTTTTAACTTCTCCAGGATCTTTTCCTTCCTTAAAACCCACTCCTTCCTGCATTTCCAGTCCTGTGGTTCAGTGGGACAAATCCCACCTCTTCCCCAGATCAAAGGGTGGTCCTAGACGCTGATTTGGCTAATATTTGTTGATACTGATTGGGCCAGGCTTAATAGATGACCCCATTTAGCCAGGAGATCTTTTCTAAGCTTTCCCTGCACCTGAAAGGCTGCTTCCTCTTGCTGAGATAGTAAGCACTGGTAAGTGCAGTAAGGTGAGGAAGCCTGGAGTTTTTGTCAACTATGGTTGGCACTCTATGGATGGGTGATCCTGTCTGAGAAGGAAACCAACAGAGAGGGAATAAAAAGCAGACCCAAGAGGCAGTGATGTTAGGCAAACACCTGAATCGAGTCACAGCTTTGAATCTATGCCAATGGCTTTTCAGGTATGCATGAGAGTCAAATCTATTTTTTCTTTTAGAATTGAGATATAATTAATATGTAACATTAATTTCAGGTGTACAACATAATGATGTGATATTTGTATATACATGAAATTATCCTCACAATAGGTCTAGTTAATGTTCATACATAATTACAATTTTTTTTCTTGTGATGAGAACTTTGAATATTTACTCTCTTAGCAACTTTCAAATATGCAGTAAAGTATTATTAACCAGTTACCATGCTGCGCATTACATCTCCATGTCTTATTTATTTTATCACTGCAAGTTTGTATCTTTTGACACCTTATGCTCTTTTACTTCCTCCCACCCCCACCCACGCAACCACCAATCTGTTCTCTGTATCTATTAGTTCATTTTTGTTGGATTGTTTTTAGATCCCACATATGAGATCATTACAATATTTGTTTTATTTTATCTGATTTATTTCACTTAGCATAATACCCTTAAGGTCCATCCATAAAATGGCAAGATTTTCTCCTTTTTTTAATGGCTGAATAATATTCTGTTAAATATAAATATCACATTTTCTTTTATCCATTTATCATTAATGAACACTTAGTTAATTCCCATATCTTGTCTATGTCTTGATAAATAATGTTGCAATGAACATGGAATGCATGTCTTTTTATGGATTTTTTGTTTCCTCTGAATAAATACCCAGCAGTGAAATTGCTGAATCATATGATAGTTCAAATTTTTGAGGCACCTCCTTACTGTTTTCAATAGTTGTTGCACCAATTTAAATATATTATTACCAACAATGCACAAGGGTTCCTCTTTCTCCATACTCTCACCAAAACCTGTTACTTCTTGTCTTTTCGATAATAGCCATCTAACAGGTGTGAGGTGTTATCTCATTGTGGTTTCTATTTGCTTTTCCCTGACCATTATTTCTGTTGAATAACTTTTCATGTACTTTTGGGCCATCTGCCTGTCTTAGGAAAAATGTCTCTTCAAGTCGTCTGACCAGTTGATAATCATATTGTATTTTTTTGCTACTGAATTGTATGAGTTTTTCATATGGTTTGAATATTAACTTCTTATCAAGTATATGATTTGCAAATTGATTTTACCATTCAGTAAGTTGCCTTTTCATTTTATTGATGGTTTATTTTCTACAAATTATCATTTTAAATGTAGCTATTTTCTAGTTTCTAAAAAAAACTTTCTATTTTTTGGACAATGTACAGTATTTGTATTTTAACTTGCTCCAAAAATGATTTAAGATGATGTAATTAAGACATAAGGATAGAGCTTGAGAGCTTTAAATCTGAGTCCATGCTGTCTAGATTTGCAGTCTTATTAACTGTGTGAACTTGGCCAAATGACTTTACTCCTTTCTGTCTTAGTTTTCTTATTTGAACAATGTAGATCTTATAATAATTATATATACTCTTAAGGTAATTAAGAGGATTCACTAATTCATATATTAACTGCTTAGTACAGTTCTGGCATACAATAAATGCAATGAGTTCTAGGTACTACTGAGCTGCAACAATAGAGTTACATAAAATTGATTGAAAATAAACAATGAAAAATTGGAGAATATAAAATAAGGATTAAAAATGAGAAGGTACCAGGTGGAAGATACAACATAAAACATATGCCATACAATCCTTCATACAAATGCCAAAAGCAAGAACAAATTCTGGTTCTCAGATTCTTAGTTGCCAAAATGGTAACCTTATTTGATTTATAGCCCAAAATGAAAATTAAATTCTTGTCTAGGAGCAGTTCCAGTTATGCCTAGAATTAGAGCTTTCTCCCCGCCGCCCTCGCCCCTACCGTGAGTCCTAGTAATGAGGACATTTTTTGATGTAATAAAAAGATATCCTAAACATTTCTTAAAATAAATACATTGATAGGTTTCATAGAACTATCTTAACAAGTAATCTTTTTTTAAAAATATATTTTATTGATTTTTTACAGAGAGGAAGGGAGAAAGATAGAAAGTCAGAAACATCGATGAGAGAGAGACATCGATCAGCCACCTCCTGCACGCCCCACTGTGGAGATGTGCCCGCAAGCAAGGTACATGCCCCCAACCAGAATTGAGCCTGGGACCTTTCAGTCCGCAAGCCAATGCTCTACCCACTGACCCAAACCAGTCTCAGCAACAAGTAATCTTTTAAAAAAATAACATAATCATAAATATTGTATATATGGAAGATAGAGCTGCAAAGGCATTTTTTTGGATATGAATATAAATGTAAATATGTACATGGATATAGTTATATAAAACTAATAGTTCTAGCATAATTATATCAAACTTTCAGTTGTATACACAATACTTATCATTCTTATAATTCATTGTCTTTGTATTATATCAGATATTGTTATGAATAACAAATAAAATTCTTCAATAATATTTAAACAAAAATTGTGCCATAATTTTCCTAACATATGCTTTTTCTGGACATGTAGTTTGCTTCAATTTTACATGAACTAATATCATAAATATTTTTGCATATTTTTTATGTGTTTAGCATAATTTGTTTTGTATAGATCATCAAATCAAAATTGAAATCAGAGCCTGGTCAGTGTGGCTCAGTGGTTAAATGTCAAGCCATGCACCAAGAGATCACAAGTTTGATTCCCAGTCAGGGCTCATAAACTCAGGTTGCAGACTCAATCCCCAGTAGGGGGCATGCAGGAGTCAGTGATCTATGTTCCTATTTTGCTCTCTCCCTAAAAATCAATAAAAACATATCTTTAAAAATTGAGGTCAGAGAATTTAAGCATTTTAAGGTTTTTAATAAAATATAGTATACTTTAAAACATGGTAAAGGGCCTACTGGATGTAGAAATATTTGATTCAATCAGCCCTTCAATACATTTCTGGTTTAAGGTAATTAGCTATGATTAAGTTAGTTAATACTGAAAATATTTTGCATTTGTAATATTATAGTTGGAGACATTGTGTTGCTAAATCTATACTATCACTAGGATAATTATTCAGAGCAGATACAAAAGGTGGGGTAAAAGTAGAATTACAATTGCTTAAATGAAAAATACATTAATTAATAAATAATACAAGAATACAACTGTAAGCCTACTTTTACCATACCCAGTACATGCCAGAACTTAGGTTGATGGAAGCTCTATCATCTTTGGTAATGACATACATGGGTATTAATATCCAATTTGTGAGTTGATGATAAATAGGGTAGAGAACTCATACTTTTTTTATCTTATTGACAAACTGACAACTTTTACCATCATTTTGTTAGCAAGAACTAGTCAGATGCCTTACCTAGGCCCAATTTGTAAAACCTTGGGATATTGATTAATCTTCCTAAGTGTCAGCTTTCCCATTTTTAAAATGAGGATAACAACAGTAATCAGCTTAGAAGGTAATTGTGAAGGTTAAATACTATGTGTAAGGCAGTTAGCTTGGCTTTTGATTCATCAAAAGAGCTTAATAAATAATATTCACATCATAATTGTCATTTTTAGTATTATAAAAATACATACCACAAGACATAGATTACAATAAACTTTAATTACATGAAATTACATTTAATAATTCTTAAAAGAGCTCTCAGAAACAGGAAAAAAGTAAATAAAAATAGGTCTGGTCTCAGATTTCTCTGTAGTACCACAAAAAATTTTAAAAAAAATATTGTGGCCAAGAATTTGATTACTGGACTAATATATAAAGCAATAGTAATACATGTTTTATATATATATATATATATAGTTACATGGAAAGTATAGGTATCCATACATACTAAAAAGCTGAACTCAAGACTGAAGACATATACAGATGATGTATTATAGAGTTGTACACTTGAAACCTATATAATGTCATTAACCAATTTCACCCTAATAACTTTGATAAAAATAAAATAAAATATTCAGAAAAAAAGAAAAAAAAAGAATGACGACATCATTGGATAAAAGGAATGGTGATGAATTCTAACATTCTAAGTTAAGTTTAAGGATTATTAAAATACTAGAGGGGGGGGGTGTCCTTCAGAATTGGGCCTAAACGGGCAGTTGGACATCCCTCTCACAATCCAGGACTACTGGCTTCCAACTGCTCACCTGCCTGCATTCCTCATTGCCCCTATCCGCTTCTGTGTGCCAGCCTGATCACCCCCTAACCACTCCTCTGCCAGCCTGATTGATGCCTAACAGCATACCTGCCAGCCTGTTTGCCTTTAACTGCCCTCCCCTGAAGGCCTGGTCACCCCTAACTGCTCTTCCCTGCAGGCCTGGTCACCCCCAACTTCCCTCCTCTGCTGGCCTGGTCACCCCTAACTGCTCTTCCCTACAGGCCTGGTCAGTCCCAACTTCCCTCCTCTGCTGGCCTGGTCACCCCTAAATGCCCTCCCCTGCAGGCATGATCACTCCCAACTGCCCTCCCTTGCAGGCCTGGTCCCTGCCAACTGCCATCCCCTGCTGGCCATCTTGTTGTGGCCATCTTGTGTCCACATGGGGGCAGGCTCTTTTGACCACATGGGGGCAGTCATCTCGTGTGTTGGAGAGATGGTCAATCTGCATATTACTTTTTCTAGATAGGATAGAGGCCCCGTGCATGGGTGTGGGTCAGCTGTTTTGCCCTGAAGTGTGTCCTGGATCAGGGTATGTGTTCCCTTGGGGCAGGGAGGAGCCTGGGCAAGGGGTCTGTGATGGTTTGCAGGCCATCCACGCCCTCCCCCTAACCCCCCCACCTCCCCGCTTCCCCCTCCTCTCCACCCCTGCGCCCCTGGTTACCAAAGCAGAGGCCCTGGTATCTGGAATTTATTTATCTTCTACAATTGAAACTTTGTAGTCTGGAGCAAAGCCAGGCCTTCTGCTGGCACAGCCATTGAAACTTTGTTGCCTTAAGTAGAGGCCTGGGTCAGCCAGAGTGTGCATAAAGTTTAGCTTCCTCCATTGGCTGGGGCAACCCAAGCCTCGTTCCTGCTCTCTCTGTGGCTGTAGCCATCTTGGTTGGGTTAATTTGCATACTCACTCTGATTGGCTGGTAGGCATGGATGGTGGGTGTAGTGGAGGTATGATCAATTTGCATATTACTCTTTTATTAGATAGGATTAGTCTATAATAATCTAAAAATTAAGAGAATTATTGAATGATAATGTGCATGTTGTAAAATTATTGAAATAAATCCAAAGCATGAAATTATTTAAATAATGGAGAAACTTGAGCAAAGGTGCAATGAAGGCTGCTCTGGTGAGACTGATAGGAGAGAAGTGGCATAGAATAAGGCTGAGGGGGCAAGTGAGGACCAAAAATGGTGAGCCTTTCTCAGAATCCTGAGTTCTTAAACATGCATATGTTAGAAATTTGGGATACAGGATAACCTCTGAGTTTGCAAAAAAAAAAATCATTCTAGATGTATTTCAGTGACTGGACTGGAGAAATCTGTGAGTGGTTGTGGTGAGTCCAGTTAGTGGGCTAAGTTGTTTAGGTAAGAAATGCCAGTAGCTCACACCAGGTGTTTGGCATTAGAGTAGAGAGAAGTTGATGTATTTAAGAATAATTAGCCTGTAGAAATAGTAAAACTTAGTAATAGATTGGACATGTGGAAAAGGCAGGGAGAAGTGAATGGGGACTCTAGGCTGGTGTCTAGCTTGCAACAGTTGGTATGGGTAGTGATGCCATGCACTAGGATTGGGGTTGAGGACTGAAACTGAGTTTGCACAACTTTGAGACATGAAAATGGAGAAGTTATATAGACATTTGGATGTATAGGTCAAACCTCCAAAGGAGCTATTTGTAGTGAAAATGTTAATGCACATATAAGTGATATAGTTAAAGCTTAAATCAGAACTTCTCAATCTTGGCATTATTGACATTTTAGGCCAATGATTATTGTTCAGGGTGTTCTGTGTGTTGTAGTGTTGAAAGCATCTCTAGCCTCTACCCATCAAAGATTGGTAGGAGAAAACCAAAAATGTCTTTCTCTAGACAAGGCAAATGACTCAGCATTGGAAGAATTAGCCATTCAGAAACACTGACTTAAATGATAATAATTGATAAGAGAGTATCCTATCTAATAAAAGAGTAATATGCAAATTGATTGTCACTCCAACACACAATTTGGCTGCCCCCATGTGGTCAAAGATGGCCACCACAATATGGCCCACAGGGGAGGGCAGTTGGAAAGACCAGACCTGCAAGGAAGGGCAATCAAGCCTGCAGGAGAGGGCAGTTAGGGGTGACCAGGCCTGCAGGGGAGGTCATTTAAGTGCAAACAGGCTGGCAGGGGAACAGTTAGGCATCAATCAGGCTGGCAGAGGAGAGGTTAAAGGTGATCAAGCTGGATGGCAGAAGCAGTTAGGGGCAATCAGGAAGGCAGGCAGGCAAGCAGTTGGGAGCCAGTAGTCCTGGATTGTGAAAGGGATATCTGACTGCCCGTTCAGATATAAACTGGGATCGGGCCTAAATGGGAAGTCAGATATCTCTCGAGGGGTCCCAGATTGGAGCGGGTGTAGGTTGGGCTGAGGGACATCCCCTCTGCCGTCACTGTGTATTGGGCCTCTAGTAAAGTAATAAAAAAATAAAATAAAATGCTACCAAAATTAATAATTTGGTTCTTAAAATATATATGGCTCAGACAATTTTCCTTAATTGAAATAATGATCATAATATAAGAGTGCGTAACAAGAACAGGAACTCAATATATTTGTACTTGCTATTGTAAGATGAGTTAAACTAGGATCCAGGGTAGATGGAGGAATGAAGTCAGAAAGATTAAAGATTTCTAAGTGGTTGAAGATGGGATTTACCATAGAGAAGAAAATGAAAAAGGTATGAAATATTTATAAATTTTAATTTGAAAGTGGCATATCCTCTTTTTACAGATGACTAATACTGCATATTCATGGATAGGCTTAACTGAGAGACAATATTCTTGCTGACTCATTTTCAGGGTTGGATTGCATCTCCAGTATTAAGGTGTGCATGAATCAGATCAGAATCTTTCTCATTTGGGTTTTTATTTTATCATTGACAATGAACTTTAATGGCATCATGGAGAATCTTAGTATCTTTGAAGACTGATAGAATATTAGGATTTTGTTGAACCTTATAAAATAACATTATTAGTTACATGATATTTTAAACAGTATTTCCAATATATAATTTTTACTAATTGATTTTCAAAATTTAGATTCTCTGTGTTAGAAATATTTGCATTATTGTTCTGATTATTTTGTTGGTAAGTATCCCTTATTCCTTTTATTTCCTGAAAAAATATGCAACTATATAATCAATTTACAAAATGAAACTAGTGGAGCCTGAACTTCAGTTAAATTTTGCAACATCTCCTCCTATTTCATTATTTTCTTTATTTACATATAATCAGCTAGTTAGTGTTTTCTAAAGTACTTGCATTTAACTTTCTCCTGATTATTTGTATTCTAGAACGCTCTTGATATAAATTTCAGAATTTTTTGATGCTTAACTGATTTGGAATACTCAGTATGGCAAGTTATAATTTATCTATAATTGCCAACTCCTTTGAAAGTGAGAGTAAAAAAAAAAAAGAAATCTCTTTCAAAATAATTTAAAGATCTCTTTTTCTTCCTCAATGACCAGAAATTTCTAAATCCTGGTTTGTAAAAACCGTGCCATTTTGAAATTTATCTGGCGGACAGCACTGCTCTGCTGCGTTACATGTGGTTGATGTTAGTCACATCCTTGATGTAACATAACACAAGCTGGCTAAGGTAATCTGATGTGACACATGACAGCATTTCGAACCAGTCTGGAATATTTGAAAATATGCCATCTTTCAAAGACCGTGGACAGATAGCATGGTGAGCCAAGATTGTGAACTCTGCCGTTTTCATTTTAAACAACCACAAAAGCAAGGTTCTATGATCATGGCAGGGTGAATTCCAACCTGATAGACTTTAAGAAATATTAACCTAAGTACATTTTTTTTCTTTCTGTGACTTTATACTTACGAAAAACAATCGCTAACGAGATGTGATTATACATTATTACAGGTATGTGAAAATGTAATGCAGAGCTAAACATTATATCTGGTAATATGTAAAGAGGTGACAAGGAGGCATTTGGTACTTAGTTGTTTACTATTTCTTAAAAATGCTCAGATCAAATCAAGTATCAGCTTTAGAAGAAAAGCAATTGAGAAACATGAGCACACAAACAAAAATATTTTTTTCTATATACGTTGTTGAATTTATCTGTAAAAAACGTCTCTCTGTCCTCAGCTTAATTTATTATGCAGGCTGTGGAGAATTTGAAAACCATGTTTTCTCCTAGGATTACTTCAAGATCAGCTCCTTTGGTTTTAAATTTGTTTCACATTTATTTGAGCAGAAAAACTAGCACTAATAATACCTGATGAATTACAGAAATGAAAATAACCTGGACACTAAATTTGATAGAGGATGGAAAAGGAAATTGAACATAATATGTACATTTTAGAATGAAAAGATAAAATTGAACTGCAAGGAAAAGGGTCAGCGAAGCTGCTTTTTTGGTAGATTTACAACTGAAAGTTATAATATGCTATTGCCTTACTCAAATACATTTTAAATACTCTTAATTCATATAAAGCTCTTATCTGTCCATGTAAGTAAAAATATTTAAGTGGTTCTGTACCATTCTGTTAATAATATGCTATAATTAAGTGTGGAGAACAATTTATTTTCTTTCAAATTAAAAATGCATAAATTTATACATAGAGGAATTCATAAATACATTTATAATATTGTTTGCACATATATTTTAAAATATTAAATTGAGGTTTCTTCAACTGCTGAGGTGATTTAGAACATAGAGGAAAATGCTGTATTTTTTATTATCTTGGGTATAATAGAAAATTTTCTAACTTTTAATACCACTCATAGTTTATAATAATGGTTTTCTAATGCTTTCTCCTTTAAAATTCAAAATTACATAGTATATCATGAATTTAAAAAATTTTATTCCATTTAACAGAAAGGAAAATTGAGACTCAAGGATGTTCTAGTAATTGATGGGATTCTAATTTCAAATCCTGGTTTTGAACTTGAAGTCTACTTCCATATATATATATATATATATATATATATATATATATATATGATTCTCATAAAAGTAAGAGTTTGTTGAAGTGACTCAATATATAATGGCCAAAGCCAAAATTTAATGTAAAGATAAACAACTTGACATTAAATGGAGGTTTCATCTGCCACCCTGATGTTATACTTTAGCAATGCTAAATGTATTTAGAGATAACCTCTCAAATTCTTATTGGTAATTAGATTTAAAAAGAGCTGTAGTATTTTGTGCTTAAGGCTATATAATGTGGTGGAATAAAGACAGTAATGCTCTGTCGAAACTGGTTTAGCTCAGTGGATAGAGAGTCGGCCTGCGGACTGAAAGGTCCCAGGTTCGATTCCGGCAAGGGCATGTACATTGGTTGTGGGCACATCCCCAGCAGGGGGTGTGCAGGAGGCGACTGATCGATGTCTTCTCTCTCATCGATGTTTCTAGCTTTCTATCCCTCTCCCTTCCTCTCTGTGAAAAATCAATAAAATATATATTTTTTAAAAAAAGGCAGTAATGCTCAATGAATCTATTATGGAATATCTGATATTTTCCATTTAATAGAAACAAAAAAATATTGCCAACCTTACAACTATTATTTAAAAATCTTTAAAAAAATTAGAAAAACAAAGCAAAATAGAACAAGATTCTCTCTTTGGAAGAAACTAACGGCTAAAAGGTATAAACTAAGGAAAATCAAGATCAAGCAAATTATTTTATTCAAAGGTTTTGTTTCAAGAATGCTTTCAATGACCCTTTCTCATCTATTAGATAGATGCCTCACCAGAAGATAGGACACTAGAAACAAGATTTTAATATTAGTTATGTGTGCACTTTGTCTACATTTAGTTTTGTTAATTCTCACAGAAAGCCCAGGGAAGTTATTATTTCCCTAATGCAACTCACAGAGATTATTCAAGGCTGCAAAGTGGCGGAGTAGAGACTTGAACCCAGTTATAAAGTTGAGATTTGAATATTGAAAATATTGAAAGATATGTATATTAAATTTGGAAGATATAGAAGTAGATGATAAATGACAAAAAATAGAAAAGTAAAGAGAAGAGAACAAAGGAGTTTTTCAAATTGTTAGTCTCACATTTGCAAGAACTTCCCCAGGAAGATTGGTGGGATACAATTAGATATCTGATCATTTTGGCTAGCTACTTGAGTTAGGAATCTCCTGGATACTGAGTTGGCATGCATTGTTGACCTACAATGCTATAAGGGAGAAAGACTATGGGATATGGAGTCAGATACCTCTGAATCTGTTTAGTTCACTACCTGTGTTACTTAGGCAATCTATTTCATTCCACTGACTTTTTATGCACTCGTTAGCAAAATGAGTACCAACATTGCTTACCTGTTAAACTATACTGTGTGACAAACATTGCCCAAATCGGAATGGCTCACAGCAAGGGTCCATTCTTTTATGGACTGCAGATCCTTTTTAGATCAGCTACAGCATTGCTCCCTGTTTTTCTTCCTGATGGAAAAAAGCCAGGCCTTTTGGCATGTATTTGTCTCATGGCAGAGAGACAAGGGAGATGCAGGAACCATGGGATGGCTCTCAAAGGCTCTGCTTGAAAGTTTATTGCATCATTTTCACGGACCTTTAAATAGCCCAGAGGAAGTCACATACCCAAGCCTTCTATGAGTGAGGTAGGAAAAGAAGCACTGCCTTACAAGCAAGAACAGTGAATAACTGGGAACAATTCTAAGTCTGTCACATGCCCACAGGATCGCTGTGATGATCAAATGAGATGAAAAGTGAAGCTCCTAGCAGAGTACCATGTATATAGTATGTGCTCTAGAAATTTTATTTCATTTGCATTTCCCGTTTGAGATCTGAACTCAAGCTAAACAAAACTCAGACTCATGAAGTACTGTAACTATGTAAAACAATTTTCTACTGTCCCTTTTTTCTATCACCCCTTTTATAATAATTGGGAGAATTATAAATGAATAAATTACCATGTTTCTCACTAGAAACTGGTAATTAAAGAAGAATTAGCTGTGGCTAGTATACCTCAGTACTTAGAGCACCAGCCTGTGCACCAGAGAGTTGAGGGTTCAATTTCTGATCCAGGGCACCTTGGTTTGCAGGATATGTGCAAGAGGCACCCAGTCAACGTGTCTCTCTCACACTGATGTTTCTCTTTCTCTCTCTCCCCCTTACCTCCCTCCCTTACATTCTCTCTTTAAAGCAATAGAAAAAAAATCCTAATGTGAGGATTAACAAAAAATAAAATAATTAGCTGAGACCAGTTTGGCTCAGTGGACAGAGCGTCGGCTTGCGGACTGAGAGGTCCCAGGTTCGATTCCCGTTGGGGGCATGTACCTTGCTTGCGGGCACATCTCCACAGTGGGGCGTGCAGGAGGCGGCTGATTGATGTCTCTCTCTCATCGATGTTTCTGACTTTCTGTCTCTCTCCCTTCCTCTCTGTAAAAAATCAATAAAAAATATATTTTAAAAAATAAATAAAAGAATTAAAGTGTATTTTAAAAAATCATGCTTTGTTAGAACTACCTCTTATTTAACTCTTGATAAAGAACGGACAAATTAAAACCTGGCTTCTAAAAGTACATTCTTAACTTCAAAGGAATTTCGAACTTTTTAGAAATATACATAAGTACACACATACACACATACAAAATAAAACTATAAAAACAATTATATCTGTCCTAGAGAGCAAAGTTTCAGTTGGAAAGAATTTGCTATAACTGATGAATGTGCTTTCGATGAGAATTATATTCCTGAGACATCTCTCATGAATTTTGGAAGCTTTAGAATGAGAGTAAAATTCCCTATTGAATGCTTCTGAACAGGTCTCTTTTCTATGTTGTGGTCAACAGTTAGTTTTGTATGAGTAATAGATTTGGTCTTGTAGATTTTTGGATGAATCCTTGAAGAAAAAGCTAGTCAGTCTTTCCTTTTCTCTTTGGGATCAAAGACACCACTGTATTTTGGTCTGAAAAAGGTTTTACCAGGGTTGCCAACAATACTGTTTCCCATCAACTGTCTAGTGGCTCCTCAGTGATTGACAGATCATGCAATCTCTCCATTGTGGTTTCATTTCAACTTAATGCGAGTACTTAATTTTAAAAGTACTTTGAGTCCTTTTTGGACAAAAATTAGTACCAAAATAGTTCTTTCCTCAGCTAAGAATCAGTCACCAGCATACAGTGTGTGAGGTGTTATCCTAGTACGAAGCAGCCCTTTGACAATTCATGAGATACATCTTTATCTGCTTGAGACCAGAGAATTCAGTTGTGATAATTTACTTGCCTAAATTTCATATTAAATTAAATGGAGAAAAAAATATTTCAGATGAAGACTAAATTCTTTAAATGATTCCTCAGAAACAAATATTAGAGAATTGTTTTGTGGGAAAAAATGTGTAAGAAAGTATTGGTATGCCATTTTCATTTTAAATAATTTAAATAATAAAATCATTATCAGGTGATTTTAGATTTACAATAGATTGAGATATACCTTCTTAGAGAGTAAGTTAAATACTCAGAAAACTCTTGTGTTATCAAGGGTCCCAAAGTACATAAACTCCACTTTGATATCACATATGTGAGAATCAATTTCATTGATTATCAGTTTAGCATGTTTTTTTTAAAAACACAATGCAAGATGTATATCATGTACCATAGAAATATACTTTTGAAACCTATGTAATCTTAACCAATGTCACACCCATAAATTGAATTTAGAATATTTTAATGTATACAATATAGTGCAAATGAAATAAAAATAGATTAGTAAAAAAGTAAATAAATTAACAAGTATTGATGAAAAACTCTCTTATCAATCACTTGTGAGAAAAAGAAGATACACAGATAAATAAGTCTCTTCTTAATACAATGTGTCCTTATGCTTAGGGTCAAGATATATGAGTAAAAAACCCAGTTGATTAAAATAACTTCAAGAAAATATCCTCTGTTAAGAGTGACTTATTCTTACAATAGTGTTTACAACCTTCAGGCTTGCAGCATCCCTTAGCTTTCCCTCGAATCCCAGGTCCAACTAAATGAAGTAATTGATGTATAATGGGTAAACACTTTATGCTCCAAATCATAAAACTGAGGATATTCTTTCTTGAATGATTAGGACTAACTGGTCACTCTTCAGAGGTCAAAATTAGCAGCACGCCCCTTATTTTGTGCTTTGGTTCACAGGCACTGTGATCAAAGGTGGAAAAGGCTTGCATGTTGTGTTCATTGATTTGGGAGTATGCTTTCTGCTTACTTTTGATGGTATAAAATGAAATGCAACAGTTTGCAGTGCAAATTGAAGTACGAGGTTACATGGGTGTGGCAACTTCACAGCCTTTGCCGGTTGTTAGTGTACCAGTTTGCGTTCATTTGCTCCGCCTTAGATATTTGGGCATTGGTGTAGGAAAATTTTTAAGCAAATATAAAAAGGATTGTGTGAGAAGGGCAAAACACTCAGTTAAATTTTGAAGGTTTCATTGTCTCAAATATCTACGTATTTTATGAATCCAATTTTTTCAAGTTACTTTCCAATTTCCTCACTTCAGTTTGTCTGTATATTGTCCTATCTGTATATGTCCTGTCTGTATATGTCCTCCATAGCCCACAGGGGACATTTAGGTCAAAATTCTTCAATGTCTTATTATTTATTTAGTCTATAATACATAGAGAACTCATGTTTTAATTATTAAGCAATATAATAGGCTTCTAAGTGAAATTAATAAAAACATTTAAAAACACTAAATCTTGATGCCCACTTAAATAATTATAATTTCATCAACAAATTATTCTGTTGATAGTACTATGTTGCTGATTATATATATGTGCATCTTTTCCATAATGCAAGTGAATAGACATATTTTCTTCTAATTCCCACTTTGCAAATATCCATGATCTGAAAACAAGCTTATTCTTTATAGCACAATGTATCTGCATCAAGAGGAAAAAGCCATGCTCTTTGGCAGAAAAGCATGCAGTGGCTTAAACTGTTAGATCTTTAAAACATTGGAATGATGATTATCTATAACCAGATCTTTTCTGAACTTTGAACTTGCTTTACCTTTACTGTCTGAATCATGACCAGGAAATCCCTTTTTAAAAATGTACTTAAATTGGGAAGCTTTTTATCAGTTTTGTTTTACTAATAAAATTACATCCTTCCATTGACAATAACCAAAATGAATCAGGTAGAGACTTTTGCTCTTAACAATGTACTTATCTGTAGACCAGTGCAAACATTTGAGCATTATAAATTAATAAAATCAGCCAATATTAGTAAAATCACAAGTTTAAAATATGCTAAAGTGAAACAACATTTTTTGTGCTTAAATTCCTAACGCTTTGATTTAACCCAAATACGTATCACCCAGCTGTACTGAATTCACTTGATGGAAACACTCGATAATTATTCACCTTATACCTATGTCATCTGTACACATTCTCTCTCATTCTTTACTTATTATTCCTTAATATCTTAAAACCCAGGTGAAAAATAAAGCAGTTTGGACACAATAAAAAAAATAACATACTCTGAAAATAAAAACAGAAACGTCTAAAATAATGTTTTATATATCACATACAAATGTGTTTTCCTAAGAATTATTTCCAGTGTGGGCCACCATATGGAAGTAGAAAGCCATTATAGGAATGAACTAAGATGGTTTGTATCACCTGCATAACTTGTTTTGTTCTGTGCCTTCAGGCTTTGAAATCCGCTTCCCATATTTTTTTCCCTTTCTTTATAAATAATATACATCAGTTTAATTTATCCCAGGTCCTGACAGAAGGATCAGATTTTAAGCATTTAATGCTGTGGTTTCAAATCCAATTTCTCAGTGTTCATCATTTCAAACGTGGTAAAATTCAGTTTTTGAAAAGGTTTAAGAACTTGGGGATGGATTGGCATCCTTTCTAAAGCCCCACAGTGATGTTAAAGGCAGCTCTGTATGGTAGAGCTCAGTTTGGTCTGAATTTTCCTATAGTGCTCCAGGAAATACTAAACCTTTTGCCTACTCTAAAAAGAGTCTCTTCTTAATGGCATCAGCCTAGGAATATTTTTAAATTCATAAAACATATTAAATAAATAACCTATTTACAGATTTCCTGAGATAGGACCCTGATTGGTTGGTGCATTTTCCTAAAAGGAGGGTATCAATATATCTGCTTCAGGCTTGATTCCTCTGCATGTGAATGGAAACAACTTTTCTTGAGACCAATGGGATGTTTATCCATTCAGACGCTGAGGCACTAGATCCCTGCACAGTAAAATCATTGTGTGCACTCTTTATTGGTGGTGGGGGAACCTCAGAAGGTCAGCAGTCCATATTGCTTCAAATAAACATCCAGAATCTCAGATGCTTTTTGAAATGGACCCAGGTTTATTTGAATCTTTTTTCTGGTTTGGAAATTAGGCTGAAAATTTCACAGAAACAGATTTTTTTTGGTGAGATCTCAGAATGTTGTGGTCTAAGTAAAGTAATAAATAAACTTGAAAAATGAAAGGCAAAATTGGCTCAAACTCACCTGGTTTTATTCTATTAAATGCCTGAAACTGAGTGGCACTGTGCAATATTAAACACATACACACACACACACACACACACACACACACACAACAACAACAACAACAACAAAAAGACAACAACAGAATTAGAATGATCAACATTCCTGCTAAGGAAGTTTCAGAGAACTTTCTGTACATCTGTCCTTCTTAGTCTATTTTTTAATAACTTCTCAACCATTTTTTTCTTTATTTTTAGTTTGGGAGACTTATGTATTACTCTTCTACTTGCAAACTAGTAATGAAGCCTAACTCTTTGTCCTTTTCTTTTTAAGTGAAATAATTTATATTTGTTTATGAATGTGATCTCCTTGACATGCATATTATGGTATTCACATAATGTATAAAGCATAAAAAAAGAATATTTTTTCAATGCTTTTAAAAAACAGGCATTTTACACACACACACACACAAACAAACACACATACATACACACACACATATAATTTAATTCTCAGAGCAAGACCATTATACAATTGTTATTATCTCCATTCTACAAGTGATAAAAAAAAGCAGTTTATAAAATTACCCAATTGTATAAGCTGTATACCTACAGCTAGGAGGGTAGCAGAGTAAGGTTGATGCTAAGGATAGCACATTAAAGCCCATATATTTTACTATTAATTTATGAAGCTTCTTGTATAGCTGTTGAGATTTTTCCAAGACTTTTCTTTGATGCTCATTTATTCCTTACTAATAACATTAACTCTAATCATTGCACATAATTGAGTATATATATATATATATGCACATATATGTTTATATATGAATATATATATGTTTATATATGCATATATATGCATATATATACTCAATTATGTGCAATGATTATGTGTGTGTGTATATATATATATATATATAAAATATATATATATATATAAAATATATATGTATATACATTATATGTGGAAAGAATACCTGTTTTGTACCCCTTAAATGTGAATAGGAAATTTCTATAGTTAAGAAAGTCTGTTACAATGATAATCTCTTAGATTTGTAAAGCATTATACTATATACAAAGATCTTTTGTGTTTATTATGTCATTCTGATCCTTCCAAGAAACCAGGGGGTAGGCAGATAAAGCATCTTGATCCACTTGTACAAATGAGGAAAATGGAGGCTTCATGAAATTAAGGTATTTTTCCAAACTCATGAAACTAAGGGATATACAGAGAAAGTCTAAGTCAAGTCTTCTGCCTCTGTAAATTGCTCTTTGCCAATCCTGTGATCCATCCTGTGATCTCCTTCTCATATCTTGCTTTATGTATTCACTCTTACCTCTTTTCCATCACACTGGATTTTCTCCACAGTTCTTTTGCATATTTCAGCTCTGCACACATATTGTGCTCCTGATACAAAGCGCTCTACACTCACTGACAAAATTCAAACTACTTTTGCAAAGCCCAAAATAGTCTGGACACATGATACTGAAGCTGTTCCTGAGCTACCCATTTAAGTTATGTATCGAGTCTAAATTTAATTAAGGCCACATTTTATTTATACATTTCATGCATTAAACTCATTTAAACTTTTAGTCAGATTTCATTAGAAGAAATACTACCGTGCACATCATGCAGTAGTAAAGCTAATGTGCTTCAGGAATTTGAAAGAAGTTAGAGATCGGGGGTCTGATTTCAAAATTTCTTTTGCTTTCTCTCTTCAGTGCTTGCAGCAGGCCTGGGAGCAAGCGGCACACAGTTTGTTTCCTAGGACACTAATACAGCCAACATGCTCCGCACAAACGTGTAAACACAGACATTCCCTGTAATCAGGGAGGTTGGTATCTTAAGGCAAGATTACGTTTTTTTAGGAAATGCAATTTATGTTCCGGATTAAGTTTCCGCAGTCTGATAACGTCTGAGGCTCAGGGAGATGATAAAAGGTATTGTGTCCTAACTCCCTGCCCTACATCTGAAGTCTTTGAGTCAGTTTTCCTGGATAGCCCCCATTCTCCTGATTCCAAGTAAAATTATTTAGATTCTTTATTTCTTAGATTTAAAAAAGTAAATGATATGAAAATACAAAACATTTTTGAAAATTCAAAGGATCTATAAACCTCATAGAGAAAATATGAGGAAGGTGGGAGGAAATCCAGAGAGACAGACACAAGGGAAACGTACAGTTGACCCCAGGGCTAACATCCTTCACAAGTCAGGAAATGCATATATATATATTGGGTGTCATGGTATTCTTGAGTTTCAGATAGACTTGGGTAGCAAGTTAGACATGATTCTTAGAATGAAATCATTTTTGTCTGCTTGTGGCATGGCTCTAATACTATAAAACACATTAAAATGTGATAAATATTCCCTCTGTTTAAATGAAAGTTGAAATAAATCCATTTAGAATATCAAGTAAGCCCTCTCTATAAATCCTTGCATAAAAAATGCTAACTGCTTTATTTCTTTGCCAAACTGGTAAAAAAAAGTTTTCACAAAGTAAAGAGCAGTTGTCATGCCTAAAACAATTTTTTTCAGCTTGATACTAAATTCATGGGTTTTCTTTTTTCCCATTCACCTTCAGAGTCTGAGGCGCATCCCTCCCCCCACTTTCATATAGCAAGTTGCAGATCATGCAAAGGAGAACTATGGCCTTGATGACTGATCCAACAGCTGAGTTTTCTCCATCTTCAAAATAAATATTTCCCCAAATGAATTGAGGATGCAGAACTGGAACTTACCTGATTTTTTTTTTAAATCATGTAATAAGTACTGCTCCAGGAGAGGTCTTCCCACCATGGAAGTCTCTGCTGAGCCTTGACTGTATGAGCGGGAGTGCCACCAGGCAGGCAGAAGGGGACATCTGCTTGTTTGTTCACACATATTTTATAAATTTCTTGGTTTTGTCAATTAGGAAGATAGAACTGTTGAATGCTTCTTTGAGTTGATTTTCACAGAGTAAAATCCTTTCATAGCATTATAATTATGAGTAACTAGATATATTCTTACAGACAGGGAATCAAGTCTGACAGGGCTTGACCAACTCTATATTCTGACTCCTGCTGTTTTCTTCCAAGACATTGTAGTTCTTAATTTTTTTTCTTTATCTTCCCTTCTGTTTGTGGCAGTTCCTCTAAAAATATAATTTTATGACATGCTGTGTAATTTCTTTTTAGAACTATTTGTTTAGTAATAAGAATGTTCTTCTGGCCTGAGATGCACTATAACCAAGTATGTTTTTCTTTTTTCATAGAGTTAATGTTTACGGCAGAGGGCTAAAGCATTGGAAATAAGGAGCTGAAATGGAAACTCTGACATCATTTTAGCTGCAGTCCTGCTGCCTTGACTGAGGAGAAAAATATTAGCCTTTGTCCAACGTACCTTTTCCATGAGGTGTAAAAAGCACCCTATACAAAGGGAGACTATGAAACCCAGAGCTAGTCTGATTGCTTGCATGTTATTCATATACACACCCATTGTTTTAAACTGGCACTAGGAGAACCCGCTGATTCTAACCATATGGCTGCGTGCAGAAGTGCATTGAGGAGTTTCCTCTAGGGTGCCCACACAGTGTCCTACTGGCGTCCCAGGCTATAGAAGAAAATAAAAAGTCTGAGTTCTCCCATTATGAGATTTCGTCCAGATGCTCATGAGGTTATATATTTAAATAATGAATCTTGCTTGGACTTGAAGGAAAATTACCATTTTAAAGCTTTACAGGCTACAGACTATGTGCGTTCCTCCACTAGGTGGCACAAAAAGGCCATAATACTGAAGGTAACTTGGGGAAACTGAAAATTTAGTTTTATATTATTTTAAAGCTGGATTAATTCAGAACTATTACTCTTCTAATCAGGTTACAAGTTTATAGTCTCAAATGCCTGCTGAGTGGTGGATAAGAATTCCACATCACAGAGAGCATAGAGAAACTTTTGAGATATGGAGAGAGTTTATGATGGTAAAGTGAACATTTTTTAGAATAAAATATTTTCTACTCAATCTATGAATCTAATGGTCAAATGATCACAATAATTTATCTACAATCAAGTTGATTTTCTTTCCATTACATTGTTCAAAATTTTAAAGGAAGATATTTTATGTCCCAAATAGTTTTCAAAATTCCAGAAAAAACATCCTTTAATTTTACAGTAGTTTTGGGTGATATCCAGTTATTAGTAGCTCTTATAAACTATTTTGATTATATATGGAACTGGAAGTTTTAGGACTATATGATACTTTCTTTCCAGTTTAATAATATTCAGCTATTATGTGCTATATGTAAGCCATTCACTAAATAAGAAATCTCACATAGTTTGATCCAATGGGGTGTAATCAAGGTTCCTAGTCTATATGTCCTTCAATATTTCACATCCCAAACTTGGTGTTTTCTTTTTCCTTTTAGCAGTAATTTCTTTTTCTTTTAATTAAATCTTTATTATTCAGATTATTACATTTGTTTCTCTTTTTTCCCCTCCATAGCTCCCCTCCACCCAACTCCCACCCTTCCCTCTGCCCTTAACTCCCTCCCATTGACCTCATCCATAGGTGTGTGATTTTTGTCCAGTCTCTCCCTGTACACCCCTCACCCCTTTCCCCCTGAGAATTATCAGTCCACTCCCTTTTTGTTCCCCTGATTCTATTATATTCACCAGTTTATTCTGTTGATCAAATCTTCAATTCCCTTAATTTTCAGATTCACTTGTTGATAGATATGTATTTGTTGTTCATAGTTTTTTGTCTTTTACCTTTTTCTTCTTCCTCTTCTAAAAGAGTACCTTTCAGCATTTCATATAATACTGGTTTAGAGTTGATGAACTCGTTTAGCTTTTTCTTATCTGTGAAGCTCATTATCTGATCTTCAATTCTGAATGATAGCTTTGCTGGGTAGAGTATTCTTGGTTATAGGTTCTTGCTATTCATCACTTTGAATATTTCTTGTCACTCCCGTCTGGCCTGCATCGTTTCTGTTGAGAAATCAGCTGACAGTCGTATGGGTGCTCCCTTGAAGGTAATGAACTGTTTTTCTCTTGCTGCTTTTAATATTCTCTCTTTGTCTTTTGCTTCTGGTATTTTAATTATGATGTGTCTTGGTGTAGTCCTCTTTGGATTCCTTTGTACAGCACACATGCAGAAAGACATAGAAATTACTAGTACTTTTAGCAGTAATTTCTATGTCTTTCTGCATGTGTGCTGTACAAATCCTATTTCAGGTCTTTCTATAGAGACAAACAGCATTACTACAGTTTACTAGGTAAGTCATACATAGGGCCAAACACTTGTTGCCTCTGGAGCTGTCCCATCGTATACCTTTTATCACTAACCAGAGCCAGATGTATGCAAGATTGTGAAGTAAGTGATATTATTTTTTATTATTACTTATGTTATTTTTCCCTGACCTTATTTTCACATCTCTGCATTATATCTCAGAAAACAAGAACACAGGTATTAAACAGTCTTGGGTTTGAATGTTGATGCCACCAGTTATAATGCGTGATCTTGGATAATTTACTTACTGTCTCTGTACTTCCATTGCCTAATTTGAAAAATGGGAATAGTAGTCTCTATAACTAAAGGTGGTTTTGAATATTAAACATACAAACATACAAAACACTTAATGTTCTGATCTGTGTTAATTTAATATAGTAGTCTCTATAACTCAAGGTGGTTTTGAATATTAAGTTTGATCAAACATACAAAACACTTAATGTTCTGATCTGTGTTAACTTAATATATGGTAGCTATTTCAGCAAGAAAAAAACAGGTTATAATCCTAACTTTATATATCACTGTAATAGACTGAGGCGAAAAAATATAAGATCTATACGATTTAGGAAGTATAGTTGGGATACTTATTTATTTGTTTATTCATTCATCATCAAATATTTATTGCATACCTACTATCTAATAGGATGTTTTGATGATATTATTATAACAATGAACAAAAGTGATATGAACCTTGCCTTCATGGAATCTGTAGTTTGGTGAAGAGAAAACTCTAAACAAAAACTCATTATTCAAATAACATTTGCCTTGCAGTTGTGATAAGTATCACAAACAAAGAATACAGCATAGTGTAAGCCTAGATGTCACTTGGGATCACCCTTACCTTTAAATTACAAAGAAATATTGATGCAAACTTTTATCTTTTTTTCTGCAAAAACTAATATCTTTATGGTTGTACAGGTTCCTCGGGACTTTTTTTTTTCAGAGTCATCACTTTCTCTGATTTCATATTCCTTCTAAAATATTTCTCTGTGATCTTAATTTCTACAGTGTTTTTCTTCTCCGTTCCTCTCACAGATCAAGACAAATTACCTAGCCTTTCTAATATTAACGAAGTCTTGATTTAAATAAAATAGATCTAATGGTGAAACTGATAAATCTACTTATTAATTATTATTTATTAAGTCATTGATGGTGCAAATGAGATTATGGTGAAGACCAATGAGAGTGATCCCAGCCTGATAGAGAGAGCGGCTATCGCAGAATGCCATTGTTTACGAAGCTTATTTTCAAAGTGGCTCATACTAGCTTGAACAAAAATTAAAACAAACAGAGATTTAACCAAATCATTAAAAAAAACCTGCAAGATTTTACTTTCAATTTAATTTTTTCCTATTTCATGATGTTGCCGAGACCGGTTTGGCTCAGTGGCTAGAGCATCGGCTTGCGGATTGAAAGGTCCCGGGTTAGATTCTGGTCGGGGGTATGTACCTTGCTTGCGGACACAACTCCAGTGGGGGGTGTGCAGGAGGCGGCTGATCGATGTCTCTCTCTCATCGATGTTTCTGACTTTCTATCCCTCTCCCTTCCTCTCTGTAAAGAAAGCAATAAAATATATGTTTTAAAAAAAAAGAAAGTAGAAGTTATAAAACTTGATTAAAATTTTCATGAAAAGCAAAAAGTCTTCTATTGTGACCATCAAAACTGGATTGTTATACACACTTACGATGATATCAAAGAGGAGTAAATTTGGAATAAGGAGCCTGGGTTCCAACCATCCAAGCAACTATAAATATGTCTCTAAGACCTTCTATTAATGTACTGTCCAGTATGGTAGCCAATGGCCATATGTGTATATCTGTATTTACATTTTAAACAATTAAAATTAAAAATTTAATTCTTCAGTCACACAAGTCATATATCAAGTGTTTAATATTGACATAGAGTTATAGACATTGCAGAATGTTCTATTGTACAGTACTATTCTAGAATGTTTATGCTTATCTATAAACATATTGTTCCATTTTGTGACTTGTATTTATCCCTCATCATTTTCTTAATGGAGAACAGAAATTTTAAATTTTAATGTACTTCAACTTATCCATTTTTCCCTTTTATGGCTAACATTTTCTATGTCCATTTAGCAAAACTTTGCCAACTTAAAGATTATAAAGATATTCTCTTGCTCTTTTTCTGAAAGAGTAAAATTTTTCTTCTCTATAATATTATGAACTAGCATTAATCTTAGTGGAAATTTAATAAGTGCTAAATGTTACCATGATTATATGAATGTCTATATGCTAATAGGTATGGCATTAAAAGAAAAATAACATATGGAAAAGTGTACTTTTTCTTTAGACGAAAGTATAGGGACATGGAAAATGGACCAAAATATTTTCTTGTGATTAAATTCAATTTTTATTTTTTGAGATAAGTATCAGCAAAGTATATTTCACTTGACTTTATGACAATAAGTAAATAGTGTATTTTGATTTGGGAAGCAACCTATATATTCAGTTGTGTTTTTATGGGTCTTGGTTATATTCTTCAACATTCTACCCCTACTTACTTGAGAATGCTCACTTTATGGATTAAAAATTTATGTTATTGGAACAAGTGTCTTCTCAATTCTGCTTTTCAACCTTATCTTGACAACCCTCTTTTGGTAAGACAAATTGTGTACCTGAAAAGGAAAACATTTAAAGAAACCAATAAACAAACTTTATGAAATTTAGGGCATGTGTAGGTATTTGGAACTCTTCATTTGCATTTATTTGAAAACTAGAGGCCTGGTGCATGAAAATTCATGCACTGAAGAGGAGGGGTTCTTTAGCTTGGCCTACCCCTTCTCACAGTCTGGGAGCCCTCAGAGTTGGGAGGCAACCTGGTGATCAGGGGAATGCAATACCCCCATCACACCTCTGCTGCTGCCACTGCTAACAGCGCAAGCCTTGGCCAGCCTTGGTTACCTGAGGCCACCATCCAAGGCTTGCCTGTGCCTCAGGCACATCCTGGATGGCTGGGCAGCCAACATCCAAGGCTTGTCTGCACCTGGGGCCAGCTCTGGGTGGCTGGGAGGCTGAGGGTGGGTCAAGTCACATAGTACACCTGCTGCCCCCAACCTCTGGGTGAGCTGAAAGAACTGGGGGACTCCAGTAGGGCTGAGGGGACTGGGCACCGCCATCTTGTGAGTATGGAAGCCTCCATTTGTATGATGGCATGGTGGTCAATTTGCATATGCCCTCTTAATAGGATTTTTACATTTCTACTCAACCGTTAAACATTGATAATTTTTTCCTGATCTTATATAATTTATAAAGTTTGAGTCTTAATTTGAGTTCTAACACTGAAGGACTGAGTTCATTTTAACATCAAAATGATTTCTATATTCTCTACTATCTTTCACCTCTCATTCTAATTATAAGTAAAATATGAAAATGGAATATACACAAGTAATATTTCTCTAAATATTTTAGGGAAGAAATGTGCTATTAGTGACAATATGAAATTTTAGTAGTTTGCTCTCAGTTCTTTGATCTCACTAGTTATTATTCACCCCAAATATATAACTCACCCAAAAGAAAATCACTGTGGTGATTATGTAGTTACTCTATGAGCAAAATTTATTAGAAATAGAGACCAAAGAAATATATTTTATATAGGAAGTTAATGCTCATTAAAATATTCCTTGAAAGTTTGCCAGGCATTCTGCTCAATACAAATCTCTCATACCAGATTAATATATTTAATCTTCATAGCATCTCCAAAAGCTATCCAATCTTCCCCACTGATCTCCTTCTCCATTACCATCTGCTTTATTTTCTTCTCAGCACTCACAATTATATGAAATTTTCTTGTTTATTTATTGCTTACTTTTTTCCTTTTTCAAAATTTTATTTTATTGTTTAAAGTATTATAAATAGTAGTAGGTATGTGTCCATTTTTTCCCCATTAACTTTCCCTGATCAACCAAAGGACTTATTGCTTACTCTTGTTTGTCTATACCAACTAGAATGTAAGCTTAATTCTAGATATTTTCCTCTAACAAGTCACTGGTTATGTGCTTTGTTTGTTTGTTTTTATATTTTAAAAAGTGTTTTTATTAAAAATTTTTTGAAAGAGAGAAAGAGATAGAAATGTCAATGTGAGAGAGAAACATTGATCAGTTGTCTTCTGTATGCACCCGTACCAGGGATGAGCTTTCAACCTGGGCATGTGCCCTAACAGAATCAAACTGGTGACCTTTCAGTGCACTGTAGAATGCTCAACCAACGGAGCCACACTGATCAGGGCTACTTATGTGTTTATTACTTTAACTACACTTGCTTTCTCCTGCTACCAGAAAAAAATATGTAAATATCTTTAATAGATTAGGTAAGGCAAATCTAAATTAATTCATTATAAGCAAATAGTTATTTTTGCCAATTTTGTTTACAACTCTATCTCTAATATCAAGAATAGTGACAGGAACATAGTAAAATATTCAATACATATTTCCTGAATAAACAAATATTCCCAATTTAATAGATAAGCAAGAAAAGATAATTTTGTTGCTTAAAGTCAGAGCTAGGTTAGAAATACAAATTTGCTGAGCATCCAAGCTCATAAACATTCCTTATTCCAATATGCCTCTGAAATTAAGTGTTAACAAGATTCAGTTGGAGAAGTAGAATTTAAGGAAAAATTACCATATCATATAAGTTACTCTAGCCAAAGAAATAGTAAAAAGTGAATACCTAATTAAAAAAAAAATAGAATTTCCAGAAAGTTAGATAAAAGAAGTTTGAAGAAATGGCTTGATGTTTCTAAAGAAAAGATGGTTAAAAAGAGATGAGAGGTCATCAAAAGCAGTTCATATTAGCACTTAACATTGACGACCATCCACGATAATACTATCTAATAAAGAGAGAATATCCTAATTGACCATCACTCCACACAAGATGGCTGCACCCAGAGCTGAGGCCAAGTTCCCATAAGGAACCTTAATGAACAATCAGCAGCGACCTGAGGTTACTCCCTCCCCATGCCTGCCTGGGGCTTGATAGGAGACCTCAGGCCGTGCCCCCTACCCAGCAGGGCTTAACAAGGGACTTTGGGCCACAGCCCCTACCCCAGTGCCAGGCCAATGGACCTGAGATCACACTCCCTGCCCCGCAGGGCTTGACGGGGAACCTCAAAGTGCACTTCCCATTCTGGTGCTGGGCTAGGGGACCTCAGGTTGCTCCTCTTGCCCCAGCGCCAGGCCGTGCCCCCCACAAGGTGAGCTTGACAGGGCACTTTAAGCTGTGTTCCCTGCCCCAGCATCAGCAGGGACCTAAGGCTGTGCCCCGCTGCCTGGTGGGGCTTAATGTGGGACTCAGGCCATGTCCCCCATCCAGCAGGGCTTGACAGGGGATCTCAGGCATGCACCCCTGCCCTGGTCTGGGCTGGGGGGCCTCAGGCCACACACCCCTGTACTGGCACCAGGCCAGGGGACTTGAGGCTACGGCCCTTGCCTGGCAGGGCTTGACAAGGGTGGGACTGGCCGGGTTTGGATCTAGCCCAATGGAGGGCGGGGGGTGGAGGGCTCGGCCAGGTCTGGGTCTCCCACGATTTTGAGGTGCATGTGGGTGGGGACTCAATTTTGGGTCCCATGGTGTGCGCCGGACTCTGACAGGAGGAAGGTTTTTATATACATTTTACTAATTTTCTTTCATCTCTGACACTTCTATTATAAATAAAGGGCAAATAATAATATTAAATTATTTCTTCTAATTAATCCCCTTTTAATGTGCATGAATTTTGTGCACAGGGTCACTAGTCTTAGTATATTTTCTTTCTCAGAGCATTGTGCCACACATTTACCCCTCTTCACAAACCTCCAGTAATCTTCTAACTCTCAGGTGATGATCACAACTCATATTTAATTGGAAAATAAAACAAGTTTAATCAGACTTTAGGAAGACAACTCTGCCCAGAGGTTTGCAGCACCACCTAATGGATGGTCCAGAGGTGTTATCTGGTGTTACAGAGAGATGAAGTTCTGTTTAGTACAAAATATAGCTAGCTGTGCCCAGACAATTTGAGTTATTTATGGAGGTACTGAGAAGGAGAAGCTATACAACTATGTTTATTCACTGTCATGTATGAAAAGGAATCAGATTCAAGTCAATGAACTTTGGTTTGAAACTATGTATGACACTTTCAGTAGCTTGATTAAACTGAAATTTCTAATTCAACAGATGGTATAAAGAGCAATTTTTAAATCTTCTGAATAGGGACATGTTTAGAGAGAGAAAAACCTTAACAAAAATGAATAAAGGAAAACCATTATTTTATTTACTGCTGCCTACCAGCCAAACTTCTTATGTTAAGGAGTAGAAGATAAAAATCCCCAGATTTCAGATCTCACTCTATCAGGCCAGTGAAGGTGGGTGACAGTAGAGAAGGAGGCCACAGGTTCCTCCAATGTAGTTCCTAGGTGGGTATCTTTCTGTGTGAAAAGGACTGGGATTCAAATTCTTTTGCATTTTATTGCTGAAAGGCAATCATATTCTCACTCATTCATTTATTCATTCAACACTGTTATTGGGTATCTGTCATTGTTTTGAGTGCAAGGGAACAACAATAAAAAAACAAACAACTTTCTCTTAAGATTTGCATTATAATGAAGGAAGGTAGAATTAAGCAGGTTAGACAGGTAAAATATATTCTGTGCTAAATAGCAATATGAACTAGGGACAAAAATAATGTAAAGAATGGGAGTCTTAAAGTTTAAATATGGTGAGCAGAAATATGAGTGGCTTGTGAATATAGCCTTTAAAGGAAAAAACTAAGGTTTAGAGAATAAGGGTGAGAGATAAAGGGGTGCAGGGAATAGGTAGAATGCAGCATGTGGGGAAGAGTATCCTGGAAGAGACACAGTAAGTTCACATCCTTTAAGTAGGGCTGGCTTCATGAGAGTGCAATCTGTGCTGTTGCGCAAGACTCACACCATTTTGAAATTCTTAATAAAATGTTAAACAAAGAGCCTTGAATTTTTAATTTGCACTGGGCCTCATAACATATGTGGAAGTCCTGTCCTTACATCATTGTATGAGAATAATAATGAAGTCCCTGTGTTTATAGAGGAGCGAGCAAGATGTCAGGAACATGGTGAGGCAACATACCTAGCATGAACTTGAGTGACCTGAATAATGTTTGAGCAGGATCACTCCAAGTGCTGTGCTGAAAATAGAAGGAAGGGGTCAATGCTGAAAACAGTGATTAGTGTAAGAAAAATGATTGCAGTGAAATCTCAGCAAGACTCGGTGGTAGGGTAACATATTGTCCCAAATTTTAAATACCAGTATATTTTGCATTTTCCTGTTTTTAATTAAGAGCTTTTAGGTTTCAATGCTTTCACTAATAGATGAAAGTCTATGGACAAAAGGAAGAAAGATTTGTTATGCAGTATCATTTGCTTGTAGGATGCAGGTCCTGAAATAGAATTATCTCATATCAATGTACCACTTAATCTAAAAGTATCACACATATTAAAAATAATGGCTTATACACTATATGAAGTTATTTTCATTATTATAATTGAAGAGTTTGACTAGATGTTCTAGAAAGGCTTTTCCAGTTCTTATTTTCTATGCTTTACACATTCTCTTTTGCCATTTAATACTATCTAAAATCTGATTTTCATTTTACGTACTCTGGCCCCAGACTGACTGGGTTTATTTTCAATTTACATTTAATTTTGAGGGTTTGAGGAGTTGTCATAGATTTTAAATATTTATACATAATTATATATATATATATATATATATATATATATATATATTTCATCTATTAAAATCAAATGAGATAATGCATATGAAATGCTTTGGAAAGCATAAATCACTTTATACATGCTGGTGATTAAGTAGTATATTAAAAAGATTGTGGTTTAAATCTGTTTAAAATAACTTGTTTGAAATCTCTCTTACATTTTTCAACAATCTGAAAGAACTATATACTCCACTATAGCTAAAACATAGAACTTGCTTTCATTTTATAAAATTAAATTTTTGGAGCAGGATTAACTAGCAATTTTCTACATAGTATAAAGATTGTTCTTCTGATATTGGCACTTGTAAGCTGTTTAGAATTTTGCTGCCAAATGTGCAGTTTCTTGACTTTCAGTTGGTGGGAGAGAATTAATGTTCTGGGCTCATGCTTGTTTCTAACTTTAGACTTCTATTTACAAGCAAGAAAATAAGCTTCCCCTACCCTCCCGCCCCTAAAATGTTAAGTTTCAGTACTCACCCCCTGGATCAAGTTGTAAGCTATTAAACTGTTGCTTACAAATGTATCTATATTCATATGATCCAGACAATGTTGTACTTTTAGATATATTTCTTTAGGAAGATGGCTATCTTTGCAAAGGTTAAGTTCTCCATAATTGCTCTTGATCCCAGCCTCAAACATCAAGTATCAGCTCTTACTCAGGTCTGCCTTTCCAGTCCTCCCTAAATTCCCAGATTAGGTTGCATCCTTTATTGTCCTCAATCCTTTTCTACAAGGACATTTGTCATGATTAAATTTATTTTCTTTTTTTTTCTCTCTCAGTTGTCTTCCCCATAGATTGTCAGTTTGGTTGTATTCTCTCAATTTTATCTATTATATTACTTGGTAAATAAGTGGTGCTGTACATTTGTTCATTGAATAATTAACATGAAAGTGCCTGCTTCAAGTGGGACTGTACTAAAAATTTCAAAATAACATAACATATGAAATAGCTGTAGGATGAATAGTAATAAAATAGCAAATTTTACCTTGAGTTTATTAGAAATAAAATATAAATTTATAATTATCTACTACACTAGCTTAATTTTTTGAGTATAGGCTAGAATGTGCTGTACTAATAATAACACATCTAGTAATATCAGTGGGAATAACTGCTTCTGCAGGTTACTGAGGGACCTCGCTGGGTGAAGTTCCACTGTGTTGGGATATCCCATTTCAAAGCATGTCTTCTAGGGTCACTGCAACAGGAAATGATAGAGGGCATGGAGAACTCAGAGCCACTCTTAAAGGCTCTGGACTGGTCCTGGTCAGGGTGGCTCAGTTAGGTGGGCATTGTCCCATGCACTGAAGGGTTGCCAGTTCAATTCCCAGTCAGGGCACACACCTGGTTTGAAGGGGGCATATAGGAGGCAGTCTATTGATGGTTTTTTGTTCTCTCTCTCTCTCTCTCTCTCTCTCTCTCTCTCTCCCTTTCTTTCTGAAAATCAATAAAAATATATACCATATTTTCTGGCATATAAGACGAATTTTTAACCCAGGAAAATCTTCTCAAAAGTCTGAGGTCATCTTATACGCCAGGTGTTGTCTTATATGGCAGGTATATCCCAAAGTCTATATTTTAACTGGAAAAGTTGGGGGTCGTTTTATACGCTCAGTTGTCTTATATGCCGCAAAATATGGTACTTTAAAAGTTATAAAAAAAGCTCTGATGTGGAAATGACAAGTGTCAGACAGCCCTGAATAAATGCAGGGGTCTTAAAGTCTTTTTTCATGCAAAGAATAGAGAGGGATAGTAGATGTGGTAAGACCTAAACAAATTTACCATTAAGTTAAATGTTTACACCAGGCAATGCTTATTTCAGGCGTTTGAATAAGGAATTTGATATGTGATAATTGATAGGTAAGTAGGTAGCTCATTTCTATAAATCAACAGGATTTGACCAGATACCATCATTTAAAGGACAAAGTGCCTGGAATTAACTTTATTAGCTGAGCCCCAACATCATCTGGCAGTTACATTGGTTAATTAAGATCTTCCTTCCATCCTTTCATCCTTTCTTCTTTTTCTCTTTCTTTTGAACAATAAATTTGAAAGTTTATAAGTATATAAACTAGAAGCATAGGTCACATGAAAGCAGAAATAAGACAGATTCTACTGTTTGTTTTTTCAAAGGATTTTATACAAAAATTATGAGCTAATAGTACTTTTGAAATTATTTGAAGTAGGGTGTAATAATGATCCCAGTGGAGGCTGTGGGTGGCAAGCCAAAGTCCAGGCAATGGGACCTAAGTGATTATTCATAGAAATGGGAACATAGATTGCACTAGGTCTACATAATCAGTTTTGGCATATTAACTAATTTTTGAGCTTACTATAACTCCTTATTTTTCAATTTAGTCAGGTAACTTACTAATAACAAATAACTTACTTTATCCAAAGTAGTTAGTAAAACTAAGAAAAGAAAAAGTCAAACTGGTGGGACATATAGTTTAACTTCAAGTCATATCTAAAAGACTATGACAGAAATGAGTGTGACCAAAAGTTGTTTTGGTTTGGAATTTCTGGCCCCATTTTGGTATAAATGTTAGAAACCTACATATTCTGGATCAACCTCTCACAGGGATGTCTTACTGAATCATAAACTGCCTCTTTTAGCCACATTTAAATCTACCACAATTATACATATGCAGACTAGACATAATATTCGTATTAAAATATTCATACATAAAACAAAATTCTAAAATCAAATATAAAAGTGTGTAAGTTTTTATACAGCAAATATATTTATGACATAAAAATATCCTAGAAACCTATTTTGTCTCACTGTATCATCTTAATTTCTTTTCTATAGAAGGAAACTATGCATCAAATTATGCAACTGTAATGTCAAGTGAGCTTTGGAAAACTTCACAGATGCCTAGTTTGTTTACTGTTTAGCCATTTATTAAAAATACTAGAGGCCTGGGGCATGAAATTTGTGCATGGGTAGAGTCCCTAGGCCTGGCCAGTGATCAGGGCCAATCAAGGACTTTCAGCTGTGGGCTGGGGCCTCCCTTCCCCAGCTGCCAGCTGTTGGCCAAGAAACTCATTTATTCTATGCCACCCCCTGGTGGTCAGCACATGTCATAGCAAGCAATCAAATGCCCATTCTCCCAGTCAAACTTCTGAGGGGACACTTTACATTTTAGCCTTTTTATATATAGAAGATGTTTTATACTCTGGGTTGTTAGTAAATACCATTTGAATCTAGATTAACACTAGTTATACAATATATCCACATTTTTTTTGTTTTCATATTTCTGTATGAAAAATGCAGATCAAATTTGTTTTGATTGACTACTAATGGCTAATGTCTAGAGTATAATTCATTCAAGTATTTACTGAGCACTTATTAGTGCTAATATTCTAGACTATTGATTTAAATCAATTACACAAACAAGACTTTTGCCCTCATGAAATAGGGGAAACAACTATTAACTTTATAAATTAATAATCTATATGTGTGATAGGAAATAAATCACATGGAAATATTCAAATGTATATGATGCACATTAAGTCTCATTGAGAAGGTTCCATTTAAGCAAAAACTTGAAAATTCCATGACAGTAGCCAAGTAGTAATTTGTGAAACCACATTTTAAGTAAAGAGAACAGTAGAGCACATCTCTGACTGTGTGTAACTTCTATGTTTGCAGAAAAGCAAGGAGGCCAGTGTGGCTGGATCTGAAGAAGAGAAAGGGAGAACCAAAAAAGGTGAGGTTGTGATCTGACAGGAAACCAGGACTTTGACTTCTACTCTGAGTGAAATAGGGAGAGTTTACAGGTTTTGAGCAGGACAGTGACAGGATCTGAGTGGTGATTAATAGAATTGCTGGCTGTTAGATTAATAGCAGAATAAACTGTAGAGATGTAAGAGATCAGTTATCAGGCGATAGTGGCTTAGACCATGCTCATAGAGTGGTTGGAGTGAGAAATGGTTGGATTATAGAAATATTATAGAAAGCAGAGCCAATAGGATAGACTAAGGAGGGAGGGGAAAAAAGAGAAAGAGGTGGGAAAGATAGAGAGAGATGGAGATAGAGATAGAGAAAGAGATAGAGATAGAGATAGAGGTAGAAAAAGATAGAGGGAGAATGAGAGAGAGAGCCAGAGAAATGATTAGGATTCCAAGGTTTTTGGACTGAGTAGTGTGAAATACAGTTGTTTGATGACACTGGATTAGACGAAGGCAATTATGAAGGTTGAGGGTTTGGTTTAGAAGTGTATTTGAGATGACTTACACATTATATGGAGCACAGTAGTTAGTTGGATGCATGAAGCGAAATAAAGCATTAGAAAATAGACATAATCTATTAGAAAAGTATTTGGGGAAGGCAGACACTAAGAGCAGTTTTACAGACATTTATATGATTTTAGTTCAAATAGGAAACTCTCCCTTAGTCCTGCAGAGTTCATTTTATAGATCTGACAAGACTATTTTTAGGCTTGCTGGTGGGAACATAGCACCACCTTGTGGGAGAAAATGTACACATTTTTTAAAGAAAATCTGAAAATGAACATTTTTTCTGCAGTCTAAGGGATTTAACTTCTGAAGTCATACAAAATAATACGTTGGAAGTTCACAAATATTTATGAGTTGTGTATAAAGCTGTGTATACTTGGTGCCAAAATAATAGAAAAAAAACAGTAAGTCAGTCAGGCAATTGAACAATTCAAATCAATATCAATTTAATAAATCATTTCACAAAGTCATCTAAGGACTCATTAATTATGTAAATTATAACTTATATAACTTTAAAAATGGAAGATGAGTAATTATATGTAATTTGTTAGGAATATAAAAATGTCAGACTTTGACAGACTTTCTCGAATTCATTAATCACTTATTCAGTCTTGAGATATCATAAAAAAATTCCTTTATAGACAGAATGATAGAATTAGAAAATCACCATTAAAAAAAATCTTTACCCAAGGATATATTTTTATTGATTTTTTAAAAATATATATTTTATTGATTTTTCACAGAGAGGAAGGGAGAGGGATAGAAAGTAAGAAACATCAATGAGAGAGAGAGAGAGAGACATCGATCAACCGCCTCCTGCATGCCCCCTACTGGGGATGTGCCCGCAACCAATGTACATGCCTTTGACTGGAATCGAACCTGGGACCTTTCAGCCCGCAGGCCCACACTCTATCCACTGAGCCAAACTGGTTTCGGCTGTTTTTATTGATTTTTAGAGAGAGAAGAAGGGAGAGTGAGAGAGAGAGAGAAACATGAAAGAGAAACATCAATTGGTTGTCTCCCATACTCACCTGAGAATCAAACTGGAAATCTAGGTATATGCCCTGATTAGAAATTGAACCTGCAAATTTTTGGTATATGGGACAATGTTCCAACTGACCGAGCCACTGGTCAGACAGAAAATCACCATTTTTTAAACTACCAATTTACTAATTGATTCAGACAAAGATCATTAATGCACATTGAAATTCTGTTTTAGGGTTGTTGGTAGCATGGTATTCATGTAGTCAGAAAGTATCACCTCACATTACATATGAATTAAAAAGGGAAAAAATACCTTGACAATAGAAAACTCTACTAGACATCACCATTACTAAGTTATCAAACCTAGCATCATCAGTGATGAGACACACCTAAATTATATGTCTTCTGAGATGAGAAGAACACAAAATAATATAGAGCTAGTTTTATTGACATAAATATTTAACCTGAGTCTAATAATGAAAAATGATTAGTCAAATCTGTAATATATTTTATGATACAACTGGCCTAGACTCTAGAAAGATGTGAATGTTATAAAATACAAAATAAGAGTTATTCTAGATGCAATGAGCTAATGAGAGAAGACAACTAGATGTAATATTTATTTTTGTAGTTGATCTTTAATCAGAGAAGAAAAGTAGTTATAAAGTATATTATTGAGCTTCTTGAGAAAATTTATGTAGGATAATTATTATTACATCAGTGTTACATTTCTTGGGTGGTTATGTCCTTGTTGTTAGGAGATAATGGGTAAGTATTCTCATGGTTAAGTAATTAGGGATTAAATCCCATTTTGTCTGTAATTTGCTCTTAGATTTTCCTGGGGGAAAAAGACAAATCTATATCTATATCTGTGTCTATGTCTATAGCTAAATATCTAATTTCATGTCTACAACTATGCTTTTACCTCACCTACATTTATATCTATCTCTGAAACAAATTGTTGTTAATTGATGTATATGGTTTAAAGGCACATAGGAATTCTTTCAATTTTATTATAGGTTGGACTTTTTTAAAAGTATGTTTTCCTTGAATTTTAGAAAGAGAGGAAGGGTGAGGAATGAGAGGGAAACACTGATAAGCTGCCTGCTACATGCCCCCTATTAGGGATCGAGCCTACAACGTGGGCATGTGCCCTGACCAGGAATTGAACCAGTGACTTCTTGGATCATGAGTCAACTCTCAATTGTTGAACTGCACCAGCTGGACATAGGGGACAATGTTGGACATTTTTTAAGTTAAAGAAATTAGGTAGAAGGTGCTCTTAATTATTATATATATTTTTCTAAATTTCCATGTGTTTAAAAAATAAGAAGTCTATAAAATATACAGGTAATTCAACTCAATATTCAAAAAACTGTAATGTCATTTATTCAAGATCACAGTTAAAATATGATGGAGATGAGATGCAAATCTAGACTGAATCTTTTGCTATTGCCACATGATAAAGTTGCCTTCACACATACTAATCACAATCTTTGAGCTAGCATAGGGAATAATAGTTCTATTTCCTTAATCTTCTAATCACAATCTCTTATGATTTTAAATTCTTACTTGACATTTTGACATTAACAGTACTCAGGGCACATTTTATTATAGAGCATAAGAGATTTTAAATAAAAGTTCTGGCTCAAACTAATTATAAGATTTTAGGCTTTCATAGATTTTATCTTTTTCATTTTGTCATGAGTTCATTTTGTTTATTCTTTTATCCTTTTATTTTAATTTATTATTTTTTGCATCATCACTTATCCCTCATAGACCCTCTTCCAATTCTATCCACCCCTCATACCCCCCAGAGTCAGCACACTGTTGACCTATGTCCATGAGTTTCCCACTTCCCTTTCCCCCTAAACCCCATCAGAGCTGTTCACCTGCTCTCTATCTATGAGTCTGTCTTTGTTTTTTTAATATGTTTTTTCTTCATTGATTAAGGTATTACATATGTGTCCTTATCTCCCCTCTGCTGTCTCACCCACCCCCAATCATACCCTTACCCTCTGCACACTACCAGCAGTGCACAAGGATTCCCTTTGTCCACATCCTCACCAACAGGATGTAGAGTTGTAGGTTTACTGATAATAGCCATTCTGACAGGTGTGAAGTGATATCTTATGGTGGTTTTAATTTTGCATCTCTCTGACAATTAGTGACATTGAGCATCTTTTCATATGTCTATTGGCCATCTTTATGTCCTCTTTGGATAAGTGTCTATTCAGATTCTTTGTTCATTTTTAAATTATTTGTTTTTGTAGTGTTGAGTTTTACTAGTATAAGTTCTTTATAAATTTTCATTTTGTTGATGTTTTTTACTGTGCAAAAACTTATTCTGGGAATGCAAATTGGTGCAGTATCCACAAAACAATAAATGTGATACACCATAAAAATAAAATAAATGATAAAAACCAAATGATCATATCAATAGATGCAGAAAAGGCATATGATAAAATCTATCATCCATTTATGATAAAAACTCTAAGCAAAGTGAGAATTGAAGGGACATATCACAATGTAATAAAGGTCATGCCACCTGATATACTATAAGGCAATAGTGGAAAAACCCAAAGCCAACATCATAGTGAATGGGTAAAAACAACAAACATTTCCCTTAAGATAGTGGTTGGCAAATTCATTAATCAACAGAGCTGCAAACCGCAGCTCGCGAGCCGCAGTTTGCCAACTACTCAATGCCTTAAGGTCATGAACAAGGCAGGGATGTCATCTTTCACCACTCTTATTCAACATAGTACTAGAAGGCCTAGCCATAGCAGTAGACAAAAATAATAAATAAAAGGCATCCAAATTGGAAAGGAAGAATTAAAACTGTCACTGTTTGTAGGTGCCATGATACTCTATACAGAAAAGCTTAAATACCCCATCAAAAATTACTAGAACTAATAAATAAATTCAATAAAGTATCAGGATACAAAATAAATCTTTAGAAATCAGTTGATTTTTATATACCAATAGTAAGCTATAAGAAAGGGAAGCTGAAAAAAAAAGCTAATCCCATTCACAATTGCTTCATAAAGAATAAAATAACTAGGAATAAATTTAATCAAATATGTAAATTACCTGTTTTCAGAAAGTTAACTGAAGAATGAAACTGAAGTAGATACAAATAAGTGAAAACATATACTGACTTCATGGATAGGAAGAATTAACATCATTAAACATTTCTCTACATATTCAAGGCAAATTCTATCAACATACTATTTCATAGAACTAGAACAAATATCCCAAAAATGTATATGGAACCACAAAAGATCCCAAGTAGAAAAAGCAATCTTGAGAAAGAATAACAAAGTTGGAGGAATCATGCCACCTGATATCAAGCTATACTAGAAGGCCATAGTGATTAAAACAGCATGGTATGGGCATAAAAAAAGATATGTAGATTAATGGAAAAGAATAGAGAGCCCAGAAATAAACCTACATCTTTAGTGTCAATATTTGACAAAGGAGGCAAAAACATACAATGGGCTAAAGACAGACTATTGGAGTGACGTCAGAGGTGGTGTAAGGGCACGTCTGTCTTCTCCCCTAACATTTCAATGAAATACCCACTTATAATTCAACAAAGAAGTCTCTGCTCAACACAGAAGCACTCCTGAGAGACCTGAACCCTGGAACAGCAAAGGAGTCCATCCTTGGAATAAGCAGGGAGATGAGAAAAGGGAGGGAAGCTGAACAGCTCTCAACAGCTTGTCTCCAGCACAGTACTTAACTGAGGGCAACAGTCAGGGGATCTGAGTTACATGTGCAAGCTGTAACAGCAGACACCCTCCCTACAGAGTCCCTCCCCAAGGCTGGGCCTGGCTGCTAGCTTTCAGGCAGAGAAAGTAGCTCTCCACACCCTGCCACTGATTAGATTCCCAGGTCTCGCCTCCCTTTGCCTTTGGATTGTTTTAGGAGTGTATTGTCTGTAGACCAAGAGCTGTTCCACTAGAAACACAGTTTCCCTCTCTGACTGAACCCCAGGAGGGGTGCTTGGGCTAGACCCTGGGAGGTCAGGGACTGCCATTACTGTGAGGGGAAAACAAACTTCACCCCCAAACAGCAGGGGCAGCATAGCCCCTACAGAAGCTACAGAAGCTCAAAACTGTGAGGACACAGAGGAAAAAAAATCTTGCAATTCAGTATCATCTACTGGAATTGAGAAGAAAGACCTCCTCATAGATCAATGGGAAAACAAAGGAGAACAATGAACACCATGAACAACCACAAAAACAATGATGAACAGAAAGAAAATGAAAAATCCCCAGAGAACAGGCTGGAACATACGGAATTATGCGAGTTGAATGACAGAAGTCTCAAGATTGCCGTTCTGAGAATACTCAATGAGATGCAAGAAAATACAGGCAATTCTGCTCACTCAGAAAACAAATCAATGAACAAAATGAGTATTTTTCCAAAGAAATTGAATTGTTAAAAAATAATATAGTAGATCCTGGAAATGAAGCAGGATGTTAAAGAAATTAATAGTGAACTGATGAGCATAGAAAATAGAACCAACCAGTTAGAGGAAAGAACTAGTGATACTGAAGATAGGAATCAAGAAATGATGCAGAGGGAAGAAGAGAAAGATCTGAGAATAAAGAAATACAAAATAGCTCTATGAGACCTCTTTGACTCTATAAAAACAAACAAACAAACAAAAAAACAAAACACATCAGAATCATAGGCATAGCACAGGAGGAAGACAGAGTATGGAATGGAGCATCTATTAAAACAAATAATGGATGAGAACTTCCCAAACAATAGAAAGAGAACCCACAAATCCAAGAAGTAAAACAGAACACCTAGTTACCTCAATCCAAAGAGGCCCTCTCCAAGGCACTTGGTAATGAAACTGTCAAAAATTAGTGACACAGAAAAATCCTCAAAGCATCCAGGTAAAAGAAGGAAGTAACCTACAAAGGAAAACCCATTAGAATTTTACCCAACTTCTCAGCAGAAACTCTACAAGCAAGAAGAGAGTGGGACCAAATATTCAAATGCTTGAAAGAGAAATTACCAGCCAAGCATATTATATCCAGCAAAATTATCTTTTAAATATGAAGAAGAAATAACATTCCCAGATATTGAATAAGAGATTTTATCACTAGAAAACCTCCAATGCAGGAAATACTCAAGGGAGTTATTCTACCTGAAACAAAGAACTTAAGATCATAACTTTATGAGTAAGCTTGCCAAAAACTCGCAGCATAAACAGGGATAATTTGTGACAATAAAAACATACCAGGGGAAGAGGAACTGGTATGGACAGGCAAAATAAGATGAAGATCAGATGTACTCAAAAGTGGAAAATTATGGTATATATGAAACCTCACTTTTTATAAAACTAATGGCAACCCCACACAAAAACTCCCCTAACAAAAAAAGAGGAAACAGAAGAAAGATGTATGGAATACCACAAAACAAAAACAACAGATAGAAGCATAAAAGAAAAGAACCAATGGAGGCACAGAGTTACCAGAAAACAAAAAATAAAATGCTATAAGAAATACTCATACATAAAATATTACCCTAAATGTACATAGTCTAAATTCACCAGTAAATAGGGACATAGTAGCAGAATGGATCAAAAACAAAACCCAACCATATGTTGCCTACAAGTGACACAGCTAAACAGCAGAGACAAAGATAGATTCAAAGTAAAAGGGTGGGATATGATTCTCCAAGCAAATATCATCCACAAAAAAGTAGGGGTAGCCATACTTAGATCTAATAAAATAAATCTCAAGACAACAAGAGAGAAAGAAGGACACTTTGTAATGATAAAGAGAACACTACATCAAGAAAACATAACACTTCTTAATATATATGTGCCCAACCAGGAAGAACCAAAATATATTAAACAGCTACTCACAGAACTAAAGGGAGAAAAAGATCAAAACACAATTATAGTTGGAGACCTTAATACTCCATTGACAGCTCTAGACAGATCAACCAAACAAAAAAATCAATAAATATCAGCCTTAACTGAAACACTAGATCAAACGAATATAATTGACATTTACAGAACATTTCATCCAAGAACATCAGACTATACATTCTTCTCCAGTCCGCATGGAACAATCTCAAGGATAGACCGTATGTTGGGTCACAGGACAAGCATCAACAAATTCAAAAAGATTAAAATTATTTCAAGTGTGTTTTCTGACCATGATGCCATGAAGTTAGAAATCAAATGCAAAAAGGAGGTAAAAAAAAATGATCCTACAAATATGTGGAAATTAAACAACATACCACTAAAAAATGACTGGCTTAAAAAAGAAATAAAAGATGAGATCAAAAGATATATAGGAACAAATGAGAATTATAACACAACATATCAAAACCTCTGGTTATAGCAAAAGCTGCAATAAGAGGGAAGTTTATATCACCACAAGCCTATCTCAAGAAATAAGAGAAATTCCAAGTGAACAACCTAACATCACACTTAAAAAGACTAGAGAAAGAAGAACAAAAGCAACCCAAAGTTGGCAGAAGAAAGGGAATATTAAAAATCAGAGCAGAATTAAATGACATAGAGAACAAAAAGACTGTAGAAAAAATTAATCAAAAGAGTGGTTCTTTGAAAAAATTAATAAAGTTGACAAACTCCTGGCCAGACTCACGAAGGGAAAAAGGGAAAAGACCCATATAAACAAAATCATAAATGAGAGAGGAGAAGTTACCACAGATATCACAGATATACAAAGGATCATACTAGAATATTATGAAAGCCTTTATGCTACAAATTCAATAACTTAGAAGAAATGGATAAATTCCTAGAAACATATAACCTTTCTAGACCAAATCATCAGGAACTGGAAAATTTAAGTAGACCAATCAGCAGTGAGGAAATTGAAACAACCATCAAAAACCTCCCAAAAAACAAAAGTCCAGGACCAGATGGTTTCACCAGTGAACTCTAGCAAACATTCAAGAAAGAATTAAAGACTATTTTTTGCAAACTCATCCAAAAAATTGAAGAAGAGGCAATACTTCCTAACATATTCTATGAGGCCAATATAACCCTAATACCAAAACCTGGCAAAGATAACACACACACACACACAAAAACAACAACTACAAACCAATATCTCTGATGAATACAGTCACAAAAGTCCTAACCACAATACTAGCTAATCAAATACAAAATTACATTGAAAAAATAATTTATCAGGATCAAGTGGAATTCATTCCAGGGGTACAAGGATGGTTCAACATTCACAAATCAATCAATGTAGTACACCACATTAACAAAAGGAAGGATAAACATTATCTGATTTTGTCAACAGATGCAGAAAAATCATAAGATACAACATCCATTTGTGATTAAAACACTCAATAAAATAGGAATAGAAGGAAACTACCTCAACTTAATAAAGGCTAACCTATACAATAAAATTCTAATATGCAAATCTACTGGATGATGGAACAACTGGTTGAGGCAGATGTTCAATGCAGGAGCTGCCCCTATACTGCAGGCCAGCCAAGGCAGGTGCCAACAGGCAGTACCCCAATTTCCCCGCCAGTCTCCCAGCAGAGGGAGGTGACTGGCTTTAGCTTTGGTGGTGGTGGTGGTGGAGGGGGGGGGTGGGCTGGCAAGGATGCAGCTCCAGGCCTACTGAGGCAGTATCAGTGGGGCTTCTCTGATTGCCCCACCGATTGGCCCTGATTGCTGGTCAGGCCTAGGGACCCTACCCGTGCACATATTTAATGTATCATATTTTCCGGCATATAAGACTACTTTTTAACCCAGGAAAATCTTCTCAAAAGTTGGGGGTCATCTTATATGCCATGTATCATCTTATAGTATATCCCAAACTCTATATTTTAATTGGAAAAGTTGGGGGTTGTCTTATACGCCCAGTCGTCTTATATGCCAGAAAATATGGTAACTGGCCTCCAATATATGTTAAATCCTCAGCCAAAATCATACTTAGTAGTAAAAAACTAAAAGCTTTTTTCCTAAGATCAGGAACAAGACAAGGATGTCCTCTCTCACCACTCTTATTCAACATAGTACTGGAAGTACTAGCCAGAGCAATAAAACAAGAGAAAGAAATAAAAGGCATCCACATAGAGAAGGAAGAAGTCAACTGTCACTTTTTGCAGATGATATGATGCTATATATACAAAACCCAAAAGACTGCCAAAAAGTAGCTAGAAACAATAAACAAATACAGTCAAGTTGCAGCATACAAAATAAATATACAAAAATCCATTGTCTTTCTGTATACCAACAAGAAAACTTCAGAAAAAGAAATGCAGAAAACAATTCTTTTTGCAATTGCAAACAAAAGAATAAAGTACAGTGATACCTTGAGATACGAGTGCCCTAACATATGAGATTTTGAGATACGAGCCGTTGAGCGAGCAATTTTTGCTTTGAAATACGAGCAACATTTGAGATAGGAGTAATCGTGCTGATCGGCCGGCTGCATATGACCCACCAGTTTACCACGACTCGAGCGTCTCATAGTTTCCCATGCCTCAAGGTTCTGGAACGAATTAAACTCGTATCTCGAGGTGCCACTGTATACAAATTTAATTCAATATCCATCAAAATCCTAATGTTATTTTTTAAAGAAATAGAAGGAGAAATCACCAGATTTGTATGGAACCACAAAAGACCCAGAATAGCCAAAGCAATCCTGAAAAAAAAAAGGAACAAGGCTAACTTGAAAATATACTACAGAGCTATGATAATCAAAACAGCATGGTATTGGCAGAGAAACATACACGCAGATCAATGGAACAAAATAGAGAGCCTAGCTATAAAACCATAGATATATGGACAGATAATTTTTGACAAAGGAGCCAGAAATGTACACTGGAATAAAGATAGTCTCTTCAATAAATGGTGCTGGGAAAACTGAAAAGCCACATGCAAACAAAACACACTGGATTGCAGTTTGTCCCCATGTACAAAAAATAATTCAAAATGAATAAAAAACTCAGACATAAACTGGAAACTGTAAGTCACATAGAAAAAATTATAGGTACCAAACTTATGGGCCTGTGTGGTAGAGGATATTTTATGGGCTTGACCCCAAAGGCAAAATAAGTAAAGGCAAAAATAAATGAATGGAACTGTATCAAACTGAAGAGCTTCTGCACAGCAAAAGAAGTGGACAACAAAACAAACAGGCAGCCAACTATATGGGAGATAATATTTGCAAACAGTAGCTTTGACAAAGATTTAATTTCCCAAATATATAAATAACTCATAAAACTCAACATCAAACAAACAAACAATCCAATCAAAAAGTGGGCAGAGGACCTGAAAATACACCTCTCCCAACCAGACATACAAATAGCCAATAGATATATGAAAATATGCTCAACCTCACTGGCAATCAGGGAAATGCAAATTAAAACTACAGTGAGATACCACCTTACATCAGTTAGAGTGGCCATTATCAATAAGACAAGCAATAACAAGTGTGGGAGAGACTGTGGGAAAAAAGGGAACCCTCATTCACTGCTGGTGGGAATGTAGACTGGTACAACCAATATGGAAAGCAGTTTGGTGATTCCTCATAAAATTAAAAAGAGCTACCATATGACAAGAATCCCACTCTTTGGTATATACTTGAAAAACTCAAAATCATTTATACACAAAGATATATGCACCCCTATATTCATTGCAGCATTATTCACTGTAGCCAAGAGTTGGAAATAACTAAAGTGCCCTATGATAGAGGACTGGATAAAGAAGATGTAGTATAATATACACAATGGAGTACATGGCCATAAGAAACAATGAAATAGTGTCATTTACAGTAACATGGATGGATCTTGAGAACATTATGCAAAGTGAAATAATTCAAACAGAGAAATCTAAGAACTATGTGATTTAACTCATATGTGGAAGGTAAAACTGAAACTTATGTACATAAACAGCAGTGTGGTAGTTGCCAGAAGGAGGACGGTAGGGGAAGAAAGGGGTCCTAATATGACATGACAGAAGATTTGACTTTGGTTGGTGGGCACATGGTCCTATATAAAGACTAGAGACCCGGTGCACAAAATTTTGCAGGAGATGGGGTCCCTCAGCCCAGCCTGCACCCTCTCAAATCCGGGACCTTTCAGGGGATGTCCAATTGCTGGTTTAGACCCTTATAGCCTGAAGGCCCACAACTGCCCTTCCCTGTCTATCATCTTGTGGAGGTAGCCATCTTGTGATCCTTGGGATTGGGCCTAAAGCAGCAGTTGGACATCCCTCTCACAATCTGGGACAGCTGGCTCCTAATCACTCACCTGCTTACTTGCCTGATTGCCCCTAACCATTTCTGCCTGTCAGCCTGATCGCCCCATAACACTCCCCTGCTGGCCTAATTGACACCTAACTACTCTCCTGCCATCCCAATTGCTCCCAATTTCCCTCCCCTGCTGGCCTGGTCACCCTCAACTGCCCTCCCCTGCTGGTTTGATCTCAACCCAACCACCCTCCCCGGCTAGCCTAATGGCCCCCAACTGCCCTCCCCTGCCAGCCATCTTGTGGTGGCCATCTTGTGATGATGTGGGAGCAGCTATTTTGTGGCAGCCAATTTGTGATGACATGAGACAATCATCTTGTTATGAATTGAGGGCTTCACATGAGGGCATCACACCACCTAAGCTTTTATTATATAGGATTAAGTAAGTTAACTAGAGGCCCTGTGCATGAAAATTTATGTACTGGAAGGGGGGTCCTTTAGCCTAGCCTGCCCCCTCTCATAGTCCAGGAGCCCTCAGGAGTGGGAGGTGACATGGTAATCAGGGGAAGGTGATGCCCCATCACACTTCTGCTGCTGCCACTGCTGGCAGCACAAGCCTCATCCAGCCTTGGTTATCTGAGCCTCAGGAGCCCCTGGGCAGCTGGACAGCCAACATTTGAGGCTTGTTTGTGCCTTGAGCTGGCCCTGGGCAGCTGGGGGTTGAAGGGACTGGGCAACACCATCTTGTGGCTGTGGTGCCACCATCTTTGAAGGCATGGCAGTCAATTAGCGTATTCCCTCCTTATTGGCTGTGGGCACCACCATATTTGAGGGCAGAGCAGTAATTAGCATATTACCTCCTTATTGGCTGTGGCCGCTACCATCTTTGCAATAATGTGAGGATCAATTAGCATATTCTTTCTTTATTAGATAAGATAATCCACAATGTAACCTATATGTTCATATAGACTAATGCCACTCCAATAAAATTTAAAACTAATAATAAAAAATAAAGACTATTCAAATAAATGGTGTTGGGAGAATTTCACAAATACATGAATAAAAATTAAACTAGACACCTCCCTACACCACATGAGAATAATCTCAAAATGGATTAAAGACTTAAATGTTATACTTGAAACTATAAAAATCCTAGAAGAAAACATAGGCATTAAATCTCAGACATTTCTTGTAGCAATATTTTTTCTGATATGTGTCCTCTGGCAAGAAAAACAAAAGAAAAAAATAAATAAATGGGTTTCATGAATTTTAAATATAAGATCCAATAAAATGTATGTGTAATCTTTAAACCTAAAAGACCATAAAATAGTGAATTAACAATAACATATAAATTTAAGTGTTTTAAGGTTTAATAGTATAGATACAATATTATATTCTGATTATTTAAATACTGAAATCCATATACACTCAATTATTCAATGTATTCAAATCCTAATTATTCAATAAATTCTAGCTTTTCCTATATTTTAAAAATTAGAATTAAAAATTGGTAAATTCTGTGATTGGAATTATATATTTTAAAAATTTTACTTAAATTTTGTTAATTAAAAATGTATTTTCAAGTATTTTATCTATGAGTGGATTTTCTTTCTCCTCATAGTTTTTGGCCTCTATCTGTACCTTCCAATGAAAATGTCATTCATTACTAGAAGAGAGAATTCTGAAAGCTTTTACTTTGTTTCTCTTGTTAAGATAACCATTTCCTTCACATTAATTAGATCAGAAAACCTGCTTTACATTCCACCTTGCTTTAACAGAGGAGACATTGAGAAACAGTATAAGGAGGAGAAAGGTAGATCTAAATGAGGAAAAAACTCAAGAAATGCAATACAGAATGAACACAAATGTTTTGAGTAATAAATTGAGATCATTCTAATTTGAGTGAGGAAAATTTTGTGGACTCCATAAAGGCACTATAACTTATAGGATCATGTTGGTTAAATTCCACTGCAAAATTTTCTCAGTATATAAAAATCTAGCTTAAATTCAAAGTTGTGGAGAAAAATATTTAAAAAATGAAGTTATCAGTTGCTACCAGGGATTAACTAAAATTATGTATACCTATGTATTAGATGGAATTAAAATCTACATTAGAGATTCAACTATACTAGAGTCCGAGTGCATGAAGTTTGTGCATTGGAGGGTCCCCACAGCCCAGCCTGCACCCTCTCCAATCCGGGGCTCATTGGGGGATATCCAACTGCCAGACAACCCTCTCACAATCCTGGACACTGGCTCCTAACCACTCACCTGCCTGCCTGCCTGATCACTCCTAACTCTCCCACCCCACTTTGCTGGCCTGATCGCCCCTAACTGCCCCCCCCGGCCTTGTCACCCCTTACTGCTTCCCCTGATAGCCTGTTCACCACCAACTGCCCCCTCTGCTGGCCTGGTTGGCCCCAATTTGCCCCCTGCTGGCCTGGTTGCCCCCACTGACACTTCTGCCAGCCTACTCTCCTCTCACTGCCTCTCCTTCCAGCCTATACGCCCCAAACTGCCCTCTCCTATTGGTCACCCCTAACTGTACCCCCATGAGCCTGGTTGCCTCTTACTGCCCCCCCCTGGGGGGTTGGGTGCCCCCAACTGTCCCCCCTGCTACCATGGTTACCCTCAACTGCCCCCAACTCCCCATACTGGCCTGGTTGCCCCATGCAGCCTGCTGTTCACTTGATCATCCCTCACTAACCTCCCTGCTGGCCTGGTCATAGACAGTCATTTTGTGAGAGCATGAGGGTCAATTTGCATATTACCTTTTGTTATACAGGATATTATATTTACTATAGACACACAACACTTTTCCCTACTCTATCAGTCTGCCAAATATCTATACTAATAAAAGGGTAATATGCTAATTAGACCAGCAGGCAGAGTGCTTAGGGGTGATCAGGCAGGCAGGCAGGCAGGTGAGCGGTGAGGAGCCAGAGGTCCCAGATTGAAAGAAGGATGTCCAACTGCTGCAGGGATCAGGCCTAAACTGGCAGTCAGACATCACCTGCAGGCCTGACTGAGTGAATCCCCCCAAACCTTATATGAATTTCATGCACCAGGCCTCTAGTATTTAATATAATTTAATATATTTGCTTGACATTTATTCATCATATACTATGTACCAAGCATTGTGCTGAAAAAATTTATATAAAATAGATAAAATAACCTTATTAATATAGTCAACATTAAAAGATTTTTTAAATCATTTTTGTAAATTAAATCTTTATTATTCAGATTATTACATTTGTTTCTCTTTTTTCCCCTCCATAGCTCCCCTCCACCTGGCTCCCACCCCTCCCTCTACCCTTACCTCCCTCCTGTTGACCTCATCCATAGGTGTATGATTTTGTCCAGTCTCTCCTTGTACACCCCTCACCCCTTTCCCCCTGAGAATTATCTCCCTTTCTGTGCTCCTGATTCTATTATATTCACCAGTTTATTCTGTTGATCAAATTTTTAATTCACTTAATTTTTAGATTCACTTGTTGATAGAGATGTATTTGTTGTTCATAAATTTTATCTTTTACCTTTTTCTTCTTCCTCTTCTAATAGAGTACCTTTCAGCATTTCATATAATACTGGTTTGGATTTGATGAACTCCTTTAGCTTTTTCTTATCTGTGAAGCTCTTTATCTGCCCTTCAATTCTGAATGTTAGCTTTGCTGGATAGAGTATTCTTGGTTGTAGACTCTTGCTATTCATCACTTTGAATACTTCTTGCAACTCTCATCTGGCCTGCATCGTTTCTGTTGAGAAATCAGCTGACAGTCGTATGGGTACTCCCTTGTAGGTAATGAACTGTTTTTCTCTTGCTGCTTTTAATATTCTCTCTTTGTATTTTGCTCTTGGTATTTTAATTATGATGTGTCTTGGTGTAGTCCTCTTTGGATTCCTTTTATATGGGGTTCTGTGTGCTTCCTGAACTTGTAAGTCTATTTCTTTTACCAGATGTGGGAAGTTTTCACTCATTATTTTTTTAAGTAGGTTTTCAGTATCTTGCTCTCTCTCTTCTTCTGGCACCCCCACAATTCTGATGTTAGTATGCTTGAAACTGTCCCAGAGTCTCCTTACATATTCTTCACATTTTTGGATTCTTTTTTCTTCTTGCTTTCCCAGTTGAGTGTTTTCTGATTCTTTATATTTCAAATTTTTGACTTGATTCTTGCCTTCCTCTAGTCTGCTGTTAGGTCTCTGTATGATATTTTTTATTTCAGTCAGTGTATGTTTAATTTCTAGTTGGACCTTTTCAAATCTAGTTGGTTCTTTTTCATCTCCTCTTGGGTCTCGCTAACTTTATCCACCTTTTCTAGCATATTCTTGAAAAACCTTATAAGTGTGGTTTTGAACTCTATATCCAGTCATTTGTTTTCCTCCATTTCTTTTCTTTGTGATCCCTTCCCTTGTCTCGGCATTTTCTCTAGGCCGGGAGAACTTCTGTGTTAGATTCAGCCTTATGATAGAAGACTTGAAAAACTGCAAAAGCTTCTCTGTTGAGCTTGGGGTTGATGTAGTCTCAGGGCTTACCAGACTGCCTTGCCTTTCAGTCGCCCTGCCCTCCATGGCCCCTGAGTCTCACGTGACTGGGTAATTGCTGGAGCGGTCTCTGTGCGCGTGTGCTCTCACAGTGCCTCTAGACTTCTGCCTTTCTGGCTCCCCTGTGCTCCGGGACTATATGAATCTGAGTCCCCAGGACTTCGCCTCAATCTGGGACTTAGTGGAGTTAAAAGTGACGCAGTTGGGATGTTTTGTCTCCCGCCCTCTCATGAAAGCCAGCGGCACAATCAGCAGTTGGTCTTGTGCGCGCAGTGCTGTGTGTGCCACCAGGCTTCTGCCCTTTTACCACTCCCCTAAACTTCCCTGCACTTCTCTCTTTTCACAGTCCAAACTCCCCCCATATGAGTTTCGGCTGGACCTGGGGTTTAGTGTCGTAAGATAAGGGGTTCAATGCCATTGGGAGTCTCCGTTTCCCTCCCGCCAGAGAAAGCCAGCCAGGTACTCTGGCACCCACTCTCTATGTGTGCGTCACCATACCTCAGCTTTTTTGCAGCTCCTCTGGGTCTCCGTGAGCCCCTCTCTTTCCTTCTAGTTGTAGAACTTCCACTCAGCTAGCTTTCCTGTGGTTCTGGATGATGTCCATTCTGTCTTTTAGTTGTAGTTTTGAAATTGTTGTGCAAGGCAGCAGTGTAGGTGTTTACCTATGCCGCCATCTTGGTTCTCTCCTTGAAAAGAAATTTTTATCATGCTGCACAAGTTGTGGTCTTACCCTCCCCACTCTGAAGATTCAGGGCCTTTATATCCTTTCACCTGCCACTCATAATTCTCTTTTGAAGTCAAATAAAATTACTGTCTGTGAAAACAAGTCATTGTCTTCATAAGAAGAATTATAGTGGTTATTATGCTCTTCTTTCAACAGGGTTCTGTTATGTCCAGTTGTTCCAGGGGAATCCATATTGATGCATGTTTTGATCAAATGTTTAGATAGAAATGCATTTCAGACTCTTCTTGATGGCAGCTTTGCTCTTACAATGCTTAAATGTGACCTTTTATCTTAATTCAAATGTAGAAAATGTGAAGTTAAGCACTATTGCTGATAATAATGCCACTGTCATTTTTGCCTGCTCACTCTTCTTTTCTAAAGCAGTCAATTATTGATTTTTTATTTTAAAAAAGGATTAACAAATAAATAGCAAGATAAGTAATACACAGAAAGTGGCAGAAACCTTGACATAAGAGAAACTTTCAGAAAAAAATGATTTAAATTTTTAACAACCCAGAGGCACAATTTCATCTTGAATACTGTGATACAGTAAGTATAGTGAGCAAAATCAGCAAATGGTTTTGATCATAACTCATTTCTTGGAATTACACAAAATGGTTGCTTCTTTATTATTATTATTGTTGTTGTTATTGTTGTTGTTATTATTATTATTTCAGAAAGGAAGGGAAAGATAGAGATAGAAACATCAATGATGAGAGATAATCATTGATCGGCTGCCTCCTGCATGCCCCACACTTTGAGTCAAGCCTGCAACCCAAGCATGTGGCCTGACCGGGAATAGAGCCATGAGCTCCTGGTTCATAGGTCAGCATTCAACCACTGAGCCATGCTGCAAAATGGTTGCTTCTTATTTATACAAATGATTTTCATGCTATTTAAAAATACATAATTCCTTTATACTGTGATTTTCTTCTGTTTCTCTAATTGCTTTTGTGGCATGCCAACCTAATGGATTAAAGACTGTCACCTAATTGTCCTCCAGGGATTTCAAACCAAATCTTACCAATGGCTCAAATCATATCACTGCAAGTTGTTATTTGTGTTTATTCAGTCTCCAAGAATGTAATTAAAAGAATGGTTATGCTCCATATTTAATGACAAATATTCCAAAGAAACATAATATGAGAACTCTTGAGTAATACAAGATGAATCTAAATGCAGCATTTTAAATTTGGCTCATTTTCTTCTTTTTTCTTAAAAAATACTTTATATCAATTTCTGATCTGGCTTAGCTTTCTATGAGGTGCAAATGTTTTAAAATACAGGCATTTATAATTCCCATTTTCTCTGCCTCTAAGGAAGGTAGATCCCAACAGAAGAACCTCTTTTCTTTGTTGTACTGAGTGATGGATGAAGAAGTGAGTGACAGAAATATTGGAGAGATGCTAGATAGCTGTATATCAACATTTGGATCTTGGAGGGATGGAAATCCCTGTGGCAGAGAAGGTCAGCATGAATGGAGGACTAGTGGTGAGAGAACATGGAAGCAGCATCCCAGCCCTTCAACCTAGACCAGGGGCCACCCAGTGCTGATGGTACATGAATAATATAAAAACTTTTGTTTGTTTATAAGGCCTTTGTATTTCTTCACATGTACTTGTATATTTTGTCCTTGTTTTTAAGAATAAGCATTCAATCTTTTTTTTCTTTATAAATGTGAGCAATCTGTTGCCTACTGAATAGCTTTCTCTGGATGTATTTTAGGCCCCTATAATTCACTATGTCTAGCATAATTCATTGCTTTCTGTCCACATATTACCCTGATCCAGTAATTCACACTTTTGCAAATAGCCCCAGTTGTGTAATCTAAACATTTTAGAACCTCTGCGGATCTTCCTTCTCCCCCCCTTCTGTAAGTCTGATTCATGGCAACCTTGTTATTCTACCTACCAAATCTCTTTCCATCCTTTGGCTACTGTTTGACTTCAGTCACTCATCTTACCTGATTTGGACCAGTTTACTAGGCTCACACTTAGTCTCTTGACTTCAAGTAAATTGCTGTCTTCAATACCACCAACCTTTTTTTCTCAGACAAAGATAATATCCCTTTTCTAATTAAACTTAGGAGATGCTACACTGTCTACCTGGGATTTACTAGCCACTCTTACCTCGGGTTTACCTTGACCACTCTTCAGCCTGATTAAACTTATACGATCTTTTCCATTATTTTGTACAATCTGTTCCTCAAACATGTTCCCACCTCTGGGTCTTTCTTGAATGCATTTCTTTCACATACACAGTCCACCCATGCATTTCTCTCGCTTCACGAATCTTCTAAATGTTGCCTTCCCTTGGCCACACTGTCTGAGATAGCACTCTGCCTTGTGACACTCTATCCATTCACTCTTTGATTTTACTTAATGGCAACTTGTGGCACTTCTCATCAACTAGTACATTATTGTTTTGTTTATTTGTTCACCATTAGTTTTCTTCCTCTAGAAGTCAAGCTTCTTGAGGACAGGGCCTTTGTTTTTATTGTGATATTCCTACACCCAGAAAAGTATTTCCCTTATGGTAAGGCTCAAAAAGTATTTGGGAATGAGCTCATGAATTAAAGCTATTTTCAATGTGTTAAATGTGATTCTTCCCCTTTATATGTCTGAATCACTCATTTTTCTAATTGGACCAAAATCAAATTCATCTTTCCTAATATATTATTTCCTCTACTAGAAAGGCTTAATAACTCCATATTCAAAGTTATTATAGTACTTTGTAACTAGTCATATCTCAGCATATTGATTATTAACTTTTTGGGATATTGAATATTGGTTTTCTGCATCACTGAATAGAGTATAAAATATTAGAGCTGATAGATCATGTATCAGAGGCTTAAAAACACTTGAATGATTAAATCAATTATTTAATGGGATACAAATGAAAAATAAGTTCTAGATATAAAGGAAAATTAAATCATTTTACCCTATTTGCAATGTTCAGAATAATTTTCTTTATTTCCCTCTGGTTAGTCAGAATCACATTTATATAGCACATATACTTACTGTGTTAGGTTTTTAAACACAGAAATACGAAATGTCCCAGGCCACTGAGCTTGGTCTTGATTTGACAAGTCTCAGGTTAGTTTAGTCTACAGAATGTTGGGAGATATGTTAATTAACTCTACTTTTCTTAAAATATCTTTCTTGCAAATAAAAGAGAGTTAGACTACTTTTTACTCTCTGATTGAAATCTTTTAGAACTCTTAACAATTTAATCTAGAGTTTGAAATTAGGCTTTTCTTCTAAATTTTAAGTTGTTCAGAAAAATACCTTCTGAAGGATTTTAAATAACATAATTGCTTGCCAATTGCTTTGAACATGCTGAATTTTCTTCCACTGAAAATCAGAATGAGTTCTTAAAAAAAATCAGTGAGCTATAACAGACTGGAATAATAGTCTAAAAACCTAATAGCTAAGATTCTTTTTCTTTTTCCAACTTGCCAAAGAATTTGAACAAGTTACAATTTTCTTCAGTTAAAAATCCTGGAGAAATCTACTTAATTCTCTCTGTGGTTCTATAAAAATGGATCCTAAACGGCTGAAGTCATAAAAAAAAATTAAAAGTCTTCCCTATAAACTTTATTTTTTAACTCACAAATAAGACTTAAAATCACCGAGGCCTGTCCTCAACATCCCATCTCAACATTTCTGTTAAGTTTTTTTTTTTGTTTGTTTTTTACCTTAATCTATGTATGGCCTTGCTGACTCCTAGTATTACTCACTTTTTAACATATTTTCTGAAACTAGAAGTTCATTTAAGCTCATGAATTGGCATGGGTATGACAATTAACTTGAATGTTTTCCAAATCTCTCAGTTGCAATTAATACTTTCTATCTCTAGTGTAGTAATCAGAGGCAGTGGCTTATTTATTTGTCACAGTATTTGAAGCAATTAACTTTTTATATAAACACATTATTGTGGAAATTTTAAGTTTAGAGCCAACTGCTTTCTCACCTTGATCTGTCATATGGAAATGGTATTTGACATCCACCATCATTGAGAATTGCACTTTTGTGGCTCAAGTTCTCTGCTATCAGTCTAAAAAGAAGGCTTGTCAGAATTAGTTTTACTTTGGCCTTTCATTTCTCAAGCTTCCAGTAAGTAAATGGAATGATATTAAAAAAATAGGTCACTTATTTTCAATTTTGGAAGTTTTATCCAATTTATATGATGAGTCAAACTTAAAATAAACTTACAAATTTAGAAAAACACAGTAAATTAATTGTAGTCCCAAATAAACTTTTTGTGACTATTGCCATTGAGTTGAATAAACTTTTGAATAAAAATTATTTTTGATCTCATAATAATATAAGTAATTATCTATATATATAAAAGGCTAAATATACAAAGTGTCCTCTTGGGAATTTGTCTACTCGCTATGACATGCTCTGACCACCAGGGAGCAGCATGGAACAAAGGAAGGCCCTGGCCAGCTGCCGGAAGGTCTCCATCAACCCTGATCACCAGCGAAGCCTATGGACCCTACTCAAGCATGAATTTTGTGCATCAGTCCTCTAGTAATAATAGTAATTGAGGACATATATGAGCACTTAACATATGTTAATAACTGCTTTATGCATTTCATGTATTATCCCAATTTATTCTAACAACTAGTAGAACATAGGCCATATTATTTCTATTTCATAAAAAACAATGAGACTTATAGAGATTATAAAATTTGCCCATATTTATACATTTACTAAGTTACAGATTGTAATTAAGACTCCATCCCTTAATGGGCTTTGTTACATATATTAAAATACAATTTACAATAATGCTATGCTAATTTATAATTTCAGATGTATTTGAAACAATTATGTTATAGTAAATGTTTATAAACAAATTTGAAAGAATTAGGCATATCTATCTCAAAGAGAGAACTGAGATTGTTTATTGAATCTACAAATTATGAAATTTTATTGTAAGCTTTCAAAAATATCAGAAAAAAGATACCATATTAAAAGTAGGGTTGTTTTTGTCATAACTCTATATCTGAAATTATTACATATTATATTTTACACCAAGATAATGGTAATACATTTTTAATTGTGCAGTTTTATTATATGACTTTTAAATTATTTAATAATATTGAAATAATAGTAAATTAAATGATAAATTTTTTCTGTCTTAATCCTTAATATTCTTAATTATTTTAGCTTAATAGTAATTAAAAATCTTATATAAGGATCAAATAGTACCAGTACTATAAGTATAATTTTATCTTGCATCAGAAAACAATATATATAAAAATGTCTTGCATGCATTTTGATAAAATGAATGAATGATTTGGATAAAATCTTTTATTAAAATTGATGTGGGTAAAGGTGGGTAAATGTGGGGGAAGGAAAAGTTTGCAACAATGTCAACATTAAACATTTTTAATAAAAATACTACTAAAGAGAAATAAATAAATAAAAGTTATCTATATATTCAGTACTCATATATATATTTAAGATTGGGGATTCTTTTAGGTTCTTGTAGTTTTCAAAAAAAAAAAAAAGACATGCTTAGTGTGTGGCAGATTAGAAAGTTTATTTCTCAGATTCGTCTGTAAGTAAAGGAAAAACCATGCCTCAGCAGGTCTGGGACAGTAAAGGTCCTGGGTAATTCTGAGACTTGTTTCTTCTCTGACAACCCCTGATTTCTCAAAAGGAGGTTTCTATTGTGTCTACAAGATCTCTGCCAATGTAGGCAATCTCTAAACTACTTTCTGTTAAGGTTTTTCTGTTCCAGTTTCTAGCAGCTAAGTGTTACTGGTCTTTCTTGTTCTGCCCATGGCTTTGATCACTCATGACTTCTACTCAGGACCTACTCAGTTGAGGTGCCATTGGGTTTAGAGGCCAAATGATTCTCTGTTATTGAAAGAGGCTTTCCCTTGTACTGTAAGATGTTTAGAGCATCCTTGCCCTCTGCCCACTAGCTGTCATCCCTCTCCCAAGTTAGGATAACCTGAATGTCTCTAGACATTGCTAAATGTTCTGTGGGGTGCAAAATTGTCCTTGGAGCCAACCAATGACTTACACTTAAAAATGTCTTCCTATGTCTTCACATGTCACATTCTCTCTCTCTCTCTCTCTCTCTCTCTCTCTCTCTCTCTCTCTCTCTCTCTTTCTTTCTCTCCTCATACTATCTCATAATTAAACTCACTTTTAGAAAAAGAGAAACTCCCAGACAATGACAGTATGCCTAACCAATACCATACATAGTTTTTTCCGCCCCATTAAAGTTAAATAATATCTTACTACTAAGCCCCAAGGGACACAAAATAAACCAAATTACAGACAGAGTTTCTCTTTATCCAATTACTATTTATAAAAATTTATTTTTTAAATGTAAGGGACCTTGCACAAATAATCTGCAGTGGTAAAGAAAAATTTACTTAAAGTTCATTTCATTTTATTTTACTTCCTCTATTCCACTTCTGTTTATATGTTATTAAATCCAAGTAAAATAAAATTGACAACTTTTAATTTAAAATATAATTTTAATGTGATTTAATTTTTTAAAAGCAAATTCTATTTATCCATCTATCACTCTGTCAGTATATACATGGAGATATTATATTGAATGGAAAATTTATATTCCAGAATTTCAGGTTTAAATTTAAATAGAGATTGAGAAGATATTAGGGAGAAACTCAAATGTTAGTCAAGGTCTAGAATAATTCTGGAGACTTGCTTGCATGATCTTGGGAATTTTCTTAACTCATTTTTGCCTTAGTTTTCATATTTTGCATAAAAATATACCAATCTTATAGAGCTTTTAGAATGACTAATTGAGTTAATGTTTATATTAAACATTTGTTTGTATTACATACACAATCAAAATAATGAGCATATCTATTATCTCCCAAAGTTTCTTTGTATGTCATTATCTTGATTGTGGTGATAGTTTCAGGGATGCAGCACACTCATCATATTGTATATTTTAAGTATGTGAAGTTTATTGTGTACTGATTACACTTGAATGTAACTGAAAAATTTTAAGTGCCCAATAAGTAAAAATATATTTATAATGATGTTCACCTAGTGATAAAAATGCCTTTTGCTGAATACTAGAATGTGTGTGCTTTGTTTACAGTTTAATTGGAATTCTATTGAATTCCAATTAAACTGTTATTCTTTTCTGCATTGTATATATGTTTTATATTTTTATAACACAAATTATCATAATTTTTATAGAGAATTATTTGAATATAATAATGTGTTTGATATGTATTTCTAATTCTTTATAATTTGTCACTCTTCCTAAGACAGACTTCTTATATTCCATTTCTCATTCAAATCTCTGAGTACTATTATCCCATTGTTATCCATCTGATAGGTGCATATTTTAAGAGATGACTAACTTTGCCATTTCTAAATATGGCTATGAAAACTCATTGCAGAACTTTCCCATATCTTGTATTTCTTTCCTGCATTCTGAAATAGTCCAAAGAATAAATGAACCCTTTCTATGTTTAACTGAATAACCTGGGACAATTTAAATGCATTGTTGCTTCCTGTCTATGGAACCCAACTACCACTAACCACTTTTGGCTGAACAATTTTTCATAGAGAAAAAACTAACTTCTTAAATTTCCTCTTTGCTCCTCTGGATAAGATTAATTTGGTTTCCTTTATTGTTTGTTTGTTTTGTTCTATAAACTACATGAACATGGCATTCTTCACTGAACTATCTCTCCTCTGAGTGGGCCAAACTCTATCAATTTCTTTGACATAATGGCAAGAACCCTTTTCCTTTCCCTGATACACACAAAGTGATACTTTCATATTTGAAGCTATAGGCAATTAGAATATTTTAAAAATGAAACTATTAGTTGGAAGACAAACATTTCACCCATAACAATATGGTTAGCAATAGCTTCATATATGTCAACATTTTATTTTATTTTTATTTAAATGTCTTTTATTGACTTCAGAGAGGAAGGAAGAGGCAGAAAAAAATAGAAACATCAATGATGAGAGAGACTCATTGATGGGTTGCCACACCCCACACTGGGGACGGAGCCTTCAATCTGGGCATGCACCCTGACTGGGAATCAAAATGTGACCTCCTGGTTCATAGGTCAATGCTCAACCACTGAGCCACATGAGTAAGACCATATATGTCAACATTTTAATTGGTACCTATGTTAAAGACTCACTTTTTAAAGTTTTTATTTTTACAAAAATGTATATTAATTATAAACATTTAAAAATGCAAATAATTATTTTATTTAATTATCTCCCCAAGATACTGGCCATGCCAGTGACTCTCCCAATGCCTGCTTTTTTTTGTGTGTTTTTTTGACTGAATCATAGTTCTATTTATTTTGTCAGATTAGCAAAAAATATATTTTTGTTGTGCTGCAGAATTTTATTATTTTTTATTTTTTATTAAATCTTTATTATTCAGATTATTACATTTTTTTCTCTTTTATCCCCTCCATAACTCCCCTCCATCCAGCTCCCACTCCTCCCTCTACCCTTATAACCCCCTCCCCATTGACCTTATCCATAGTGTATGAATTTGTCTGGTCTCTCCCTGCACCCCCTCACCCCTTTCCCCCTGAGAATTATCAGTCCACTCCCTTTCTGTGCTCCTGATTCTAGTATATTCACCACTTTATTCTGTTGATCAAATTTTTAATTCACTTAATTTTTAGATTCACTTGTTGATAGATATGTATTTGTTGTTCATAATTTTTTGTCTTTTACCTTTTTCTTCTTCCTCTTCTAAAAGAGTACCTTTCAGCATTTCATATAATACTGGTTTGGTGTTGATGAACTCCTTTAGTTTTTTTCTTATCTGTGAAGCTCTTTATCTGCCTTTCAATTCTGAATGATAGCTTTGCTGGATAGAGTATTCTTGGTTGTAGATACTTGCTATTCAACACGTTGAATATTTCTTGCCACTACCATCTGGCCTGCATCGTTTTTGTTGATAAATCAGCTGACAATTGTATGGGTGCTCCCTTGTAGGTAATGAACTGTTTTTCTCTTGCTGCTTTTAATATTCTCTCTTTGTCTTTTACTCTTGGTATTTTAATTATGATGTGTCTTGGTGTAGTCCTCTTATTTGGGGTTCTGTGTGCTTCCTGGACTTGTAAGTCTATTTCTTTCAACAGATGTGGGAAGTTTTCAGTCATTATTTCTTCAAATAGGTTTTCAGTAACTTGATTTCTCTCTTCTTCTGGCATCCCCACAATTCTGATGTTGGTAAGCTTGAAGCTGTCCCAGAGGCTCCTTACATTATCTTCACATTTTTGGATTCTTTTTTCTTCTTGCTTTTCCAGTTGAGTGTTTTCTGATTCTTTATATTTCAAATTTTTGACTTGATTCTTGCCTTCCTCTAGTCTGCTGTTAGGTCTCTGTATGATATTTTTTATTTCAGTCAGTGTATGTTTAATTTCTAGTTGGTCCTTTTTCATTTCTAGTTGGTCCTCTTTCATCTCCTCTTGGGTCTCACTAACTTTATCCATCTTTTCTAGCATATTCTTGAAAAACCTTATAAGTGTGGTTTTGAACTCTATATCCAGTCGTTAGTTTTCCTCCATTTTGTTTTTGATCTCTTCCTTTGTCTCCGAATTTGCACTATGCCGGGAGAACTTCTGTGTTGGATTCAGCCTTATGATAGAAGACCTGCAAAACTGCAAAAGCGTCTCTGTTGAGCTTGGGAGGGGTGGAGTCTCAGACCTTAGCAGACAGCCTTTTCTTCCAGTAGGCCCCACCCTACACAGTCCCTGGGTCTCACGTGTCTCTGGGTAATCTCGCTAGAGTGGTCCCTGTGCATGCACTCGCTCACGCAGTGCCTCTAGACTGCTGCCTTTTTGACTCCCCTGCACTCTGGGACCATATGAGTCTGGGTCCCCAGGGTCTCGCCCGAAACTGGTTTTTAGTGGAGTTAGAAGTGGCACAGTTGGGAGACTCTGTCTCCCGTCCACTCGTGAAAGCCAGTGGCAAAATCAGCAGTCGGTCTTCTGCGAGCAGTGCTGTGCACGCCACTAGACTTCTGTCCTTTCATGGGTCCCCTAAATTTCCGTGCATTTCTCCCTTTTCACAGTCCAAACTCCCCCCATATGAGTTTTGGCTGGACCTGTGGTTCAGTGCTGTAGGATAAGGGTTCAGTGCAGTTGGGTGTCTCTGTCTCACTCCTGCCAGAGAAAGCCAGCCAGGTACTCCAGCACCTACTCTCTCCATGCGTGTGTTTCTGTACTTCAGCTTTTTGCAGCTCCTCTGGATTTTCGTGAGCCCCTCTCTTTCCTTCTAGTTGTAGAGTTTCTACTCAACCAGCTTTCTTGTGGTTCTGGATGATGTATGTTCTGTCTTTTAGTTGCAATTTTGAAATGGTTGTGCAAGGTAGCTGTGTAGGTGTTTACCTATGCTGCCATCTTAGATTCCTCATCCCAATGCCTACTTTTGCATGTGGACACAGGATATGGGAACCAGAAGGTCAACTAATTATAAAAGTCTACTCTTTACTGAATTAGCAAACAGCTTAATTTTTTTTTATTGCCTTGTGAGAAGCTTTGAACCAGTATATCTCAACCTCATTTGACACAATAATTTTTATTCAAAATACACTATTTGACCTTTTGGCAATAGTTCCAGTTCTAATTTGGAGTCCTTGTTCTATGTCATTCCCACAACTACTTCAACATTTGGCACTTTCTTATCCTGCTCTGTGCCTCTCCTGTTGACTTTTAAAGATGCTTGTCAAAATTCTCACATTAATTTTCAAAACACCTCATTATCTCATCTCATCTCATCTCATCTCATCTCATCTCATCAGGCTGTTACCTCTGACATGGACCTTCTACTCCTCTCAGATGAATTCTCATGAGTATGAACATGCCACACCATTTACTATATTAGATTTTTATTTTCTGTTCTTTTTTCCATGCTTACAAATCTACCTTGCTCTTTTTGGACTTTTTCTGGGACCTACTTTTACTTTAAGGCCCATTTTAAGTCCTTTATTCTCAGAATGTCCTCTGAGAACACATTTATTTTCTTCCTAGTCAGATTACTCTTAAAGTCATAGAATTTAGAGGTGGAAATCCTTCAGACCTTTTGATGAGGTATGAAGAATTTAAGTGAACTCTTCAGTGTTAGCTAATGAGCTACTACAGAAATGAGACTAGAATTTACATTTTTAATTTTATTCATAAGTCAGTATTCTTTCCTCAATATTATGTGGTTTGGTTTGGTTATTTGAATCATATAATTAAGTATGTGATTAAATATGGTCACTGTACTACTTCCTGATAGTATTTTATTATCTTACTATGAACTCTGTTTTCCAGTTTGGGAAAAGCTTCTTGAAAAAATTAGGCTCATATTGTATATCCTCTAAGACAACGCAATCCAACCCATATGTGTTCTCCCTTTCTCTCTTTCTCTCAGTCCCTAGAATAAAGTATAGACTCAGCAGATGGCTGCTATTTTTGTTGTTGTTGTTGTTGTTACTGTTGTTGTTGTTAAAGACTTTATTTCTTTGGAGAACTTTTACATTCATAATAAAATTGAGGAAAAGATTCTGAGATTTCCTATATAGCCCCTGCACCATTATCAACATCCCCCATAGAATGGTGCATTTGTTACAGCTGATAAATCTACATTGACACATTATAATCACCCAAATTATTATATTAGGACATTAGGGTTCAGTCTTGATGACATATCTGTTTTTAAGAGTTATTATCATGAAGTCTTTGTATACTCAGTATAAGCTCTGTTAAGAAAATTTGTGATCCTTTATAAGTGTTTAGTTTTGACCAAATATTAGATCATAACAATCTGTTAGTTCATTCAGTAGTTCTGTGATTTAGTTAATGACTAAGACAACTTATTTTAAGCATGGATAGTTTTAAAAACAAAGGCACTGCCTCAGGGAAATACTCTTGCACTGAGAATGCTGAGCCTACAGCAGAGGGTACCCCTACCCTAGTGCATGCTCATCCCTGGGATCTCTCCTTTTACAGCCACCCCTAAAAGCAGGAGCACCAGAATGAAGGCTGTCCCGGGGTTTTGTTTAAGTTAGTAAAAGTAGGCTAACTTTGCTAATAATTGTCACTAAAACACATAGTGGCCCTTACACAATGCAGGTGAACAATTGGACAGATGTCTTTCTTAGCAGTCGTTCAGGATCCCAAGCAGATGAGTTTCTGTCATCTTTAACACATGCATCCAATGATATTTTATGGGCCACCATCTCTGTTGGCTTTCAGGGAAATGTACATGGAGAAGAATGTGTGGTAGATTTTCAATAGATTAATCTTGGTAGGACTGCATGTCTTTTCTACTTTTCTTCTACTGAGTAAAACTCAGTCACATGACCACGCTTAAGTATAAGAGAGGCAGGAAGACATTGTCTGGCTCTTTGTCCAGGAAGCAGAGATGCTCATGGACTTGGGTAAGCAGCTGGTTGTTTCTGCCACACCCATCAAGTTCATTCAAACTCTACTGTTGCAAGAAAGGAATATCTGATCCTTGGACTGATTTCTTGAAAGCTTTAGTCTTCCAAAAGGAGACCCAGTCAGACAATATCCTGGTTTTTAATTCAAGAAAGAAAATCTAACTTCTTTCAATTAAATTAGGACCATTGATATTAAATGCATGTCTCTTCACAGAGATACAATTTACAACAGATTTTACAAAGTTTGTAACCATGTTTTCTGTTTTGAAAAAGCCAGCCACACTTATCCTTGTATAAGACTGTCTTTTTCATCACATCCTTTCCTGATAATTTTAGGGGTAGGTGAAAAATTCAAGGTTTATAGAACTGGGTTGCCTTTTTAGGTCTCAAAACACACTAAGTTTCCAAATGAGGTGTTTGTATTTTCTTTCATTTGGAAAGAGTTATACTAAAAATCTGGCATGCCTAGTTATATTGTCCATAGAAATGTAAAGGAATGTCATGTTGGTGATCACAACATGAGGATTTTGTACTAAGTTTGACCTTATGATATTCAAATCAACATAAATATTTCTGATAGCAAATTATACCAAACCCACTTTTCCCCTCCCCTGACCTTTTATTGTTTTGTTTTACTGATTTGGGAAATAAGGAAATTCTAAAGCTTAAAAAAACAGTTGCTTCTAGATGGACACACCATCCACCATCCCTGTGATGACTACAGTCAGTGAGCACTCCTGAGCTTACTCTCCCCTTCTGTTAGCAAAAGTAGTGCTATAGCTGGAGCCTTTACTCCTCTGTGTCATTCCAAATAATGGCCCTCAGGAGCGAGGGCTCTCAGTCCAGATCACTTCAACAGGCACTCTTGTTCTTTGCCAAGTTTGCCTCTGGTAGCTATCGTGCACAGCTTTTTAAAAGTTTTTTCAGTGGGTGATCAGCTGTCCCAATTTGCTTAGAACTGAAGGGTCTCTACAGCTGCTAAACCTGGGAGAATCCCTGGCAAACTGGGATGAGTTTGTCCTTTCATACTTTTAAGGTTCTCCAGAGCTGCCAGGTCACAACAGCAGCAAAAATACACTTAATTGTCCCACAGCATCACAGCTCTGAGACAATAAGCCTTGGCTAATGTGCCCTTGGTTAAGCAGGAACTGGTTCTGAAATTGGGATTCCACATTCAAAATGAGAATGAGGGTGATTTTTAAAATGCAAATCTCAGGGTTCCATCCCAGATCAACTTCCAAATCTCAGAAAATGAGACCTGGAATTCCACATGTCTAATAAGCACTTATGGGAAAATTTGGATGTACTAAAATTTTTGCTATTTGTTTGGCTACTAAAATTGTTGTTTATGGAATCCACTCAAAGAAAGGCAAAATATTAAGCCCTCTTCCCACCTGTCTGGATCAGGTTTACGTGACTATAGTGTTAGGCAGAAACCTCACATTTTTTAATGCACTCAACTTTACATAAGATATATATGTACTTATGCAAATGAAGCCTCTCAAATGACAGTTACATGCCAGGAGTTTGGCAAACTCCTCCCCTATCCAGGAATGTTCCTTGCACAAATGGGATTCCAAATATCTTTGACTTAGTGTCTCTCCACACCCACCCCAACCAGGGCTATATCATCCGACGTCCATGCTCCCATGAGGCCCCCTTCCTCTTGCACATTTCACAGCAGCCATTTCTGAAGTTTGCGTCACTATAATCATATCTACACCACTGTAAAATCTTTTTGAGAGAAAGCTGTATTTTTTTTAAACTCCTGATTATTTTTCCATGTGATTTCTTCTGTCTCACAATAGTTACCCCAAAGAGAGCTATCTCCCCTCCCACGCCGGAGTCTGAGCTCTGGGTGATGGTCCTTCTCATGCTGTCAGGCACCGTATGTGCAACTCTTCTGAGACACACAACGAACAGGCCTCCTTCCCCTTCACGCCTCTCTGCTGGATGGTTGGTTTGTCTATGCGGGGAGAGAGGAAACAATGGTAATCATCACCTCTGCTAGGTTTCAACTTCTTTTATTGGTTGCCAGGTATTAGCTAGGACTCTTTTGCTGGACAACAGTTTCTCCTAATTTATTGTATTTTTATTTTTTAAAAAGGCTGGGGAAAGTGAACAGCCTGTTGTAATCATTTTTTTCCACTAGATGGCACTCCCGGGTTAGCTTTGTTTCAGGTACTACCAATGCAAGCCATTGATTTTTACATCAGCACAGAAACAGAAAGCCATATTTATGTTTCACAATTTGCTTATCTGATTACAAGGACTACAATGTTTCAATCTGCCTCAGAGATTTAGGTGTGTGATGTACTGCTAACTCTGAGATAATTGTACCGTGATATATTGGAGGGTATATTATATTGTAGGTGAATACCCTTAAGCAGGTGAATGCCTCTTTTGAGCTTCCCAACTATTTTCTGCCACTGACAGAAGTGTCATAAAGTGCAAAGTGCCTCTTTCGACAGAAATGACGCTCGGGCCTTGAGGTTTCTCTCCCTGAGCCACCTCATTTCCTCCTACAGCCTCACTTCTCCCTCCTAATTGAACAGCACAGCCACCATCCTACAGCTTTTCACTACACCAGACTCTCCCCTCACCCTCTCTTCTTACACAAACTAAGTTCTAATAATGACCCTGGTTATGCTTTATATTCACTCTTCAAATTCGTGGCTAATTAAATAGAAAACAATTATATTTACAGAAGTATATCTGGTTAAGATTTTAGAGGAAGATGATATTTTTACTTTAAATGACCTGCCCAAATTAGCAAAATGACAGTTAGCAAATGATAGAACTCACAGGCAGGGAAAATTGAAGCCTATAAAACCATGACCCTTGGTTAATAATTATATATAAGTAAAATTCAAGGTATAAAGAGATAATAGGTAAATCTATCTTAAGACTCTCTTAAGAAGTAGTGAAAATATATGAAAATGTGTAGATAGAAGTGTAATATAGAGGGTGGAGAGACAGATTCTCAATTTTACTCAGTTCTAATTAGATCATAATGAGAGTATGAAAATAATAATGATACAAGGGGTATCTAGAGAATAAAAAAGTCAATGGGATCATTTAATCTAACCTAAGCAGCTCTACCTGTAGCATTTTTAAGGTAAGGGTAAATGTTAGAAAGCAGTAGCCCTTTTTTACATTTCATTTGTTCCTTCCTTTGGATAATGCCGTAGACATTCTTCAGAACTACTTGTGTGTCTTGGGTAAGTTACAGAACCTCTATAAGTCTAATTTTTCTTATCTTAATAGAGTGGTCTCAATTAGTGAGAAGCATTAATATTTTTACAATTGACCCTCTTTAAATAGCTCTTTTTTAAAAATATATTTTATTGATTTTTTACAGAGAGGAAGGGAGAGGGATAGAAAGTCAGAAACATCGATGAGAGAGAGACATCGATCAGCCGCCTACTGCATGCCCCCTACTGGAGTTGTGCCTGCAAGCAAGGTACATTCCCCCAACCGGAATCAAACCTGGGACCTTTCAGTCCGCAGGCTGACGCTCTATCCACTGAGCCAAACCGGTTTCGGCATGCATGAAATTCTTGAACAAGTGCAGTCCCTGGGCCTGGCCTGTGATCAAAGTGCAGGTCCCAGCTGACCTCTGGGCCCTGGGCAGCACCTGGACCCCAGTCCCCCGAGTACCCCTTTCCGCCTGAGTCACAGCACCCGAGTCCCCATGCAGATATGCATTGAGTGTACCCAAATGCCGAGGGCCAGGACACAGCATGGGCCTCTAGGCCACCCAGCAGCCCAGCATGGGAGCTGGGCGGGCAGCACACTCTCTCTTGACTGGCCTCATATACTGGCTCCCGCGTTAACCCATAGGGAGCCTGACCAGCCTCTGTGGTCCTGATGAGTGTGGCCTGGCTCATCCAGAAGAGGCCATGCAGGTGCAGGGCAGGATCCTCATGGGCATCAGGCACTGGAGTGCACCAGCCCTGGCATCCCAGGGGAGGATGGCAGGGGGAGTGAGAGAGAGCTCGGTGGACACCCCACATTCTCACCACACCTCCATCCACATCACTGCCGGCTCCAGTTAGCCAGTGAGAGGTCGCAGCTCCCCGCCTGGGCACCACGGGATGTGGGTCACCACCCCCTGGTAGTCAGCACGTGTCACAGTGCACGGTGGAACTTCCAGTCTCCCAGTCGAACTCCTGGTCAAATGAGTGCCTGAGGGGACAATTTCCATATTAGGCTTTTATTATATAGGCTATTCAGCAAGGAAGCTCTAACAAACTAAAGTTATGCTATGAAGTGTGGACACCTGAATAGCAGATGTTACAGTGATGTGAACGTGTTCCCCTTTCTTTACTTCTGACCACCTCTATGTCTTGCAATGATGTTCTGAATTCCCACCATCCCTAATATCAGGCAACTTGACACAAAGTGTAACTTTAATAAGAATAGTTTAATAGTTATTCAGATCTCTAAAATATAAGGCTCAGGACTTACTTTCATGGTCATGTGCTCCAATTTGACAGTGATGTTAATGTCAAATTATGAAAATGAATTATTTTTATATAATTTATTAATATGCTAAGTAAAATTAAAAATATATTTCACTGGAATCTAGATAAGAGAGCATTGAAATTAGGCATATTCAGAATTCTAATATCTGTAAATTTTTTTGAAGCCAGAATTCAGCAGAACTGGAAAATGTATAGGAAACAATCCTTAATTTTCATTGTTTTGAGCAAGATTTTGTAGAGATATGAACAAATAATAGAACTGTTTGAAAGGTATGGCTCAAATTTTTAAAATGTCTGATTTAAAGCAAATAAAAGGGAAAACTTAATAAAGCCAGAAAGAACATTAGCATTTCATTAATCCAAGGGATGGTTATAATTTTCATAGTGCCTAATGAGTAATGATGGTTCTTTGCTCTTGGAAACTTTGCCAGCGTCTACCAATAACTGCAAATTCTTTATTGCTCTGGTATTAAAGGCTGGACTACTTACAGGAATGATTGATAGTGTAGACAATTTTCCATTTTAGAGATATTTTAAAAATAAATCTATGTATAATTCCACATTTTAATGTAGACCACAATTTAAATAAAAATTTAAAACAATACAAAAACCAAATTATATTTGATATCTTTCTTCATATTATTCACTTTATCAATGTTTGCTAATGTGCCTCTGGCTTTCATTTGAAGCCTGAATTAGATGCTAAGTTCAACAGAGCTATTGACTCTTTATTTTTAATCAAAAGACCTTTCAGGATTTATACTTAGGTCTGGATCTATCTCTTCAGGTTGACATCTGTAGTTCTTATTTTATCACTAAATTTCCATAATCATTTGCTTGGAATCAGAGAAGAAAAAGAGGGAGGGAAAAAGGAAAGAAAAGGAAATGAATGAAAGAATAAAATGGAAGAAAGAAAGAAAAGAAAGACAAAGGGAGAGAGAGAAAAAAGACAAAAAGAACACATGGGCTCTGCTGTTTTCACTTCCTCCTTCTCTCTAACCTCTTGCTTGGTATCTGAATGTAAAATAGCTTTGATTAGAAATCAACAGGCAGCTTCCTTATATTACACAAATGCAACGCCTCAACTTTAAGACTCTTTATGTGAGATGATTCACAAGAACGTTGTATGGATGAATTACAAAAATAATTCAAGCATAAAAATGTAGTTACTACTATTTTATATAAATCTCTTAAGGAGATCTTTTTCTTAGACTATGTGGAATTGTTCATGAAGAAACCTCATAGCTAAGGGATATATCCTCTGTTCAATGGCTACTTCTGTAAATAAATTCATGGAAATACAATATATCATGGGTCATATGGGGCATGCTCTTGGACAGAGATTGATTCAAAGGACCATCATGCCCCCATGCACCCCTAGAATAATGAGAAATAAATAATTGTCTGGGACGCCTCTAGATATTTCAGAGTTCTTGAGTAGTAGCCAAATTAAACTTTTGTCCATCTTATAAAAATTTTTCTTATTAGCTGAGGTTTTTGTAAGAAAAATGTGAGTGTGAGTCAGCAGAAATTCTCAGCCCTTTCATTTTCTGTAAAAAATTCTGCAATTAAATTCATAGGTATTATATCTCATCTACAAACATAACTTATAAATCTACAGACTGCCCATTTTTTTTATATAAAAGACAGTACAAAGAAATAAATAAATGACAAAATGATCTTCATTTTCATGTGTAAATATCCAGGCACAAGTGAACTAGAAAACAGAACAAAATAATTAGATTCTGTACTTAAGCACAGGCATTATAATCAACAGCTAAACAAGATAAATGAATACAAGAGTTTTGTGTTGGCAACTAAATAACGTAATTCCATGAATAATTTCTATCAATGTCATAATTCTCTAAAATGTAAAGCAAGTCTGAATAGAGTTCCAGAAAAATATTGTTTTCTTATTTTATAGTACTTGTATTCTGGAAAATCCAATACGTATTAAAATATTTAAAATATTATGTTTTATTTAAAAAGTAGAATTGAGTTCATGTAGGTGACATACCAGTGTATAATAATCTTAGCTTAGAGGGAAAAATCAATTTCTGAGTTGAAGCTTTCTCTCTTAACCCCTATATAACACTATATAATATTGGGGAAGGGGAAGACATGATAATAAAGACAACTAAATTATAGACCAGCTCCAGGTTTTCTCAATATCATGGTTCTCAAGTCCAAACTTTGTCTCCCACTTTGTGACACAGACTGGTCCCTTACAGAAGCTCCTGGTCCGAGGCAACAGTGTTACTTAGATCGTCATTATCCTTGAACATTATTTGTACTTCCTAAGAGCTGAATACATTATAAAACATAAATAGGAGGAATCCAAGATGGCGGCATAGGTAAACACCTACACTGCTGCCTCACACAACAATTTCAAAACTACAACTAAAAGACAGAACGGACATCATCCAGAACCACAGGAAAGCTGGCTGAGTGTAAGTTCTACAACTAGAAGGAAAGAGAGAGGCTCACAGAAACCCAGAGGAGCTGCAAAAAAGCTGAGGTACAGAGATGTGCGCACTGAGAGAGTGGGTGCCAGAGTACCTGGCTGGCTTTCTCTGGCGGGAGGGTAACGGAGACTCCCAATGGCATTGAACCCCTTATCTTATGACACTAAACCCCAGGTCCAGCCGAAACTCATATGGGGAGAGTTTGGACTGTGAAAAGAGAGAAGTGCAGGGAAGTTTAGGGGAGTGGTAAAAGGGCAGAAGCCTGGTGGCACACACAGCACTGCGCGCACAAGACCAACTGCTGATTGTGCCGCTGGCTTTCATGAGAGGGCGGGAGACAAAACATCCCAACTGCGTCACTTTTAACTCCACTAAGTCCCAGATTGAGGCGAAGTCCTGGGGACCCAGATTCATATATTCCCGGAGCACAGGGGAGCCAGAAAGGCAGAAGTCTAGAAGCACTGCGAGAGCACACGCGCACAGAGACCGCTCCAGCAATTACCCAGTCACGTGAGACTCAGGGGCCATGGAGGGCAGGGCGACTGAAAGGCAAGGCAGTCTGGTAAGCCCTGAGACTACATCAACCCCAAGCTCAACAGAAAAGCTTTTGCAGTTTTTCAAGTCTTCTATCATAAGGCTGAATCTAACACAGAAGTTCTCCCGGCATAGTGAAAATGCCAAGACAAGGGAAGGGATCACAAAGAAAAGAAATGGAGGAAAACAAATGACTGGATATAGAGTTCAAAACCACACTTATAAGGTTTTTCAAGAATGTGCTAGAAAAGTTGGATAAACATAGCGAGAGCCAAGAGGAGATGAAAAAGGATCAACTAGAGATGCAAAAGAGCTAACTAGAGATGATAGAGATCCAACTAGAGATGAAAAAGGACCAACTAGAAATTAAACATACACTGACTGAAATAAAAAATATTATACAGAGTCCTAACAGCAGACTAAAGAAAGGCAAGAATCAAGTCAAAAATTTGAAATATAAAGAAGCAGAAAACACTCAACTGGAAAAGCAAGAAGAAAAAAGAATCCAAAAATGTGAAGATAATGTAAGGAGACTCTGGGACAGCTTCAAGTGTACCAACATCAGAATTGTGGGAGTGCCAGAAGAGAGAGAGCAAGATACTGAAAACCTACTTAAAGAAATAATGACTGAAAACTTCCCACATCTGGTGAAAGAAATAGACTTACAAGTCCAGGAAGCACACAGAACCCCATATAAAAGGAATCCAAAGAGGACCACACCACGACACATCATAATTAAAATACCAAGAGCAAAATACAAAGAGAGAATATTAAAAGCAGCAAGAGAAAAACAGTTCATTACCTACAAGGGAGTACCCATACGACTGTCAGCTGATTTCTCAACAGAAACGATGCAGGCTAGATGGGAGTGGCAAGAAATATTCAACGTGATGAATAGCAATAACCTACATCCAAGAATAATCTATCCAGCAAAGCTATCATTCAGAATTGAAGGGCAGATAAAGAGCTTCACAGAGAAGAAAAAGCTAAAGGAGTTCATCAACTCTAAACCAGTATTATATGAAATGCTGAAAGGTACTCTTTTAGAAGAGGAAGAAGAAAAAGGTAAAAGCCAAAAAATTATGAACAACAAATACATCTCTATCAACAAGTGAATCTAAAAATTAAGTGAATTAAAAATGTGATCAATAGAATAAAGTGGTGAATATACTAGAATCAGGAGCACAGAAAGGGAGTGGACTGATAATTCTCAGGGGAAAGGGGTGAGGCTGGACAAAGGGAGAGACTGGACAAAAATCATATACCTATGGATGAGATTAATGGGAGGGAGGGAAGGGGGGGAGCTGGGTGGAGGGGTGATATGGAGGGGCAAAAAGAGAAACAAATGTAATAATCTGAATAATAAAGATTTAATTTAAAAAAAAGAAAAAGAAAAAAAAACATAAATAGTTTATCACTTTCCTTATATCAGTAAGCTACCCAAATGTTTCTTAATTAGATAATGGAATAGAGATTGTTGCTAGCTCCAAACGTATCTATCACCAATAAAGAGATGGTTTGGTAGGGTAACTTAGAATTAGACAAATCTGTTTTCTAACCTTAACTTTTCAAATTACTGAATGTTCAATATATTACTAAATAACTGGGATAACTACTGTCATATGATTAAACAGAGCTTAATTAGTAGGAGCTAACCTTCTTAATTTATCCTATCTCTCTCTATAAAAGGCTAATATGCTAAGTGTCCTACTGTCCAACGAGTTGCTATGACATGCACTGACCACCAGGGGGCAAATGCTCAATTCAGAAGCTGCTGAGCTGCGTTGACTTGGCAGTGGTAGTTCTCGGTTGCATCCTGAAACCAGAGAGGAGGGAGCCAAGCGATTCCACATTTGGCTGTGGGTTATGTTATTGCTAGGGCACTGTCAGCCCCGAATCTAGTTTACTGTACACTTGAGTTTGTGTTCTACACCCTGTACAAAAGCAACTTTGCAGTGTGCCCTCTTGCACTCTGGGAACACTTGGAGAATATCAGAGAACTGGTTTTGCCTGATCCTCATAGGCCATTCAGTGGGACCCTACCTGCTGAAGGGACCCTGTTCATGCTGCAGAAGCTGGGGAGGGACAACAAGAGGTTGATTCCAGGGTGTATCTAGCCACCTTATAATTTTCTTTCAATGTGCATGAATCTGTACCAGGTCACTAGTTAGTTTTTTTATAAAATATTACAGAAACAAAATAAAAAACCCAAAGAGGATGTGATGATCAAAAACACAAGTCAGAGGGAAAAGTAAGTTTTCCTGAGAAAGAGAAAGTAAGAATATCAAACTGTAAAAGATATAATAAATTAATACCTGACTCTACTCTCAAAATTAAGATTTAATTATTTTATTTGTCCACATAAGAAGTAATTAGACCTGTTGCAGCTTGTATGGAGGTCAAGCAGAGGTCGTTGTTCTCAGAATTGTCTGTGTAGATTTGATGTGCGCTATTTATTTATTTATTTATTAAATATATTTTATTGATTTTTTACAGAGAGGAAGGGAGAAGGACAGGGATAGAGAATTAGAGACATCGATGAGAGAGAAACATCGATCAGTTGCCTCTTACACACCCCCTTCTGGGGATGTGTCCGAAAACAAGGTACATGTCCTTGACAGGAATCAAACCCGGGACCTTTCAGTCTGCAGTCCAACGCTCTATCCACTGAGTCAAACCGGTTTTGGTGTGATGTGCACTTTTTAAAAAAATAAGGGCTTGAAAGGAATAAAGATAATTGAGAATACTTTATTGTGAGACTAACAGCAGTGCGAATGTTGTAACATCTTGCAGTATCTTGTTAATCTGCTTAATTTAACAATTTAATGTTAGCATTGACAGTAAAAAATAAGGTATTACAGAAATAGAGAAATAAAATCTCATATAAAAATAAGCATATTGATATATATCCTTACATCCAGAAAAGAAATTATGTGTCAAAAGTAACTATGCCCTAATAATAACAATAATAATTAACTCTGTCAAATATTATAATTTGTGCTTATTAAAATTAGGAACTTTATTTATATAAAAAAAATAAATTCCTACTTTAGGTTAAGTCCTATACTAACTGCTGGGTATCCAGTGATGAATAAGGTTATAATATTTGCCTTCAGGGAGGTAACCCTCAATGCTACGTATACTCTGTTTAGAAAATTTAAAAAGATGGATTTTTAGCTGAAACTGGTTTGGCTCAGTGGATAGAGCATCGACCTGGGGACTGAAAGGTCCCAGGTTCGATTCCGGTCAGGGGCATGTACCTTGGTTTCGGGCACATCTCCAGTGTGGAGCGTGCAGGAGGTGACTGATCGATGTCTCTCTCTCATTGATGTTTCTCACTTTCTATCCCTCTCCCTTCCTCTCTGTAAAAAAATCAATAAAATATATTAACAAAAAAAGATGGATTTTTACATGTTGTTTACTCACCTAGGCATATTTTTTCTGCTTTTTCAGTTTTGCTTTGTGTGTTCTATACTGTTTATGTGAGGACTAAACGTAAAATTCCTAAGTTACTAAATAAAACACATTAAAAAGAAAAAATAAACAACTTGCCACAAAAATAATTTAAGGTGGTTTATATAAAGTTTTTGTGTTGTTTTTTTCCCCCAGAACTACAAATAAATTGTCAAGTAACTTGTCACGTGCAGTGATCTTCAAGATGAATTTGGCACAGCAGTCTAGCAGTTTATTAAGCATCACAGTATGAAATAATTTCTACTTAAAGTTATGAGAAAATTTTAGACTATCAAACCTCTTTTTTTGAAAATCCATATTTTTAAGTGTTAGAATATAACACTGTGATGACTTACAATGAATGAACTCTGGGTATTTTCGTTGAACTTCTCTCTGATGTATGGAAAAAATGATTCACTCCAGTGATGCAGCTAGAAATTGAAGGCCTTCAAATAAAATGAAGAGTGATTTTGTTTCTCACTTCAGAATTCCCACTAGGCACTCTCTCACCCTCACTACCAAACCAGAGCAGAATTTTTTTAATTTAAATATTGTGGGAACCTCTTTCCACGTCCCGAGTGGTTCAGGGTTCCCGGGTCAGGGTTCAGGTTCTGAAGGAGGCCGCACACAAACGAAATGAAAGACCAGAAATCATTAATTTGGCGATATTGGGGGGCCAGGCAGGAGTGGAAAGTTTAACAATATAATTGATATCTTAAGATAATTATAAAAAATATTATAATCTTTAAATCATATATGAATATATATATATTTGATGGTTTTTTCCATGTTAAAATTTCAAGGCTTTGACAGAGATGATTCTTGTATTAAGACTTTGGGACACACCCCTAGCCTTTAGGCAGGAAATAACAAAAACAGAAATTAACATGAAACAAACAGATAGAAGTTGCTTCAACCAATAATGTTTCAACTAAACAGTGAGTAATTAGCTCTGACCTTTCAGAGCAATTAAGGTTGACCAGCCTTCTGGCTTCCTGTTTACATCCATTTAGTGAGAACAATATTTGGTTTCCGACAAAATATATTTGTATTGATTTTAGAAAGAGAGGAAGAGAGAGAGAGAGACATCATTGTAAGAGAGAATCATTGATCAGCTGCCTCCTGCATGCCCCATACTGGAGATCAAGCCTGCAACCCTACCTGTTGAAGGGACCCCACTCACTCTGCAGAAGCTGGGGAGGGATCAAAGGAGGTTGGTTCCAGGGTGTATCTGGCCACCTTATAATGTTCTTTTAATGTGCACGAATCTGTTTACCAGGTCACTAGTTCTCTTATAAAATATTACAGAAACAGAATAAAAAACCCGAAGATATGTGATGATCAAAAAACACAAATCAGAAGGAAAAGTAAGTTTTCCTGAGAAAGAGAAAGTAAGAGTATCAAACTGCAAAAAAGATAATAAATTAATACCTAACAACTCTCAAAATGGTCCTGACCAAAATGCTCTCTATGTGGATCATATATGAGCTGCAAATGTACAATGTTTCTTTAACTGCTCTAAAAAGCTAAAGTAAAAGTTCTACAGGCTCTATGAACTTTTCTGTAGACCTAGTTAGTGGCTTAATTAAAATAATGGTATTTTAATTGTCTTCTGATTCTTGGTGCATGGTGTTGTTTTAAAGTTATGATTATCTGTTTCCTAGAGTTTCTAGGAGGCTTGCTCAGCTGCATACGTTTCCATTGTGATACTAGAGAGCCTGGACATCTCCTGCAGTTCCACCATCCCACCTCAGCCTCAACTGCACATTAAAATAACATAAAGTGCTTTAAAAAATGCCAATGTCTAACACCTGCTTCAACTTAAGTAAGGTAAATCTCTGGGGTATAGCTAGAAAATCACTGTCTGTTTTAAAATTTCCTACAGTGATTTTAATATACAGCAAAATAGAGGAACATCATTATAAACATTTCCTACATCAAAATGAGTTTGAGTTAGATACAAATTCATTCAAAGAGAGTTAACTAGCCATTGTGTTACAACATGAAGACAACATGGGAAGTAGATGAGTATTTTGTCATATTATAAATTACACTAGAGGCACAGTGTGAGATGGGGCCGAAAATGGGGTAAAAGATTGCACAAGGGCAGTTTTTGTGTGATGCACCCGCGAATCAGGCTCTCTCTTCTCTGGTTCCTGGTGTATTACCTGAGAACCACATTTGCCATGTCACCTCAGCTCAGCACCTCCTGCATTACCCGGGTGATCAGTGCATGTCATAGCTAATGGTAAGAGCATTTGCCCCCTGATGGTCATTGCATGTCCTATCTACCAGTTAGATGGTAGATAGTTGAACAGTTGCTTAGACTTTTATGTGTACAGATTGTTCTTACTCCAAATGTCTCATTTCTTCTTCAAATGAAGGAAGAATAGGCCAATTTCTTTAAATCCAGATGTATTTAAAGAGATTAGCTTAAGTTGGAACCTTGAGATCCACTTAGTCTAATGTCTAACACAACGTATGTATCATATCTATAGCATATATGGAATCTTTCTGCACATGGATAGTTCACTACTTTACAAGGCAGTCTATTATTTAATAGGAATCTTTATCACCAGAAAACTCTTCTTTCTTACTTTAATCTAAAATACTTATCTCTATAATTTTATTGGTGAGTCCTATAATCAGTTTTCTTGAATAATATAGACTGTATTTTAATTTTATTGGTGACTCCTCAGAAAGTTGAAGACACTCATCAGAACTTCTTTGTGTCTTGTTTTCTAGAGCTAAAACATTCTTAGTGCTTTCCACTATTCATTTTATATGCCTAATGATTCACAAACATGGTTGCAAAGTCTTTGATATTTTATCCCTCTAGAAGTGGGTATTTATATGAATAATCTGGGTGGGTTTGTGACTGAGAGTGAGTGTAGTGATGCTATATGAACTTCAAGGTTAGGTCACTAGAAGCCATGCCTTTCCTCTTTACTCCTTGGAGCAGTCACTATTGAAGCCCTTATCCACTCTGTAAGAGGTCTAGTTACCCTGAGGCTGATATACCTTTGAAGACATGTGCACGCATTCTAGTCAATACTCCCAGCCCAGTCCTACCTTTCAGCCCTCTTCAAAAGGACACCTCCAGGCCAGCTGCATCACACTGATTGTTCACAGTCATTGCCATATGGAACAGAAAAAAACTTAGCCATGCTCTGTCCAAGTACTCAACTCATAAGATATAATAAGGTTATTGTTTTAAACTACTTAGTTTTGAGGTATTTAGTTACTCTATAATAGACATAAATAAAATGGTACATTTGTTATAAAATATACTAGAGGCCTGGTGCACGAATTTGTGCATGAATAGGTCCCTTGGCCTGGCTGGCAATCAGGACTGATGCGGGGAGGGGAGGGAAGGAAGCCAATGGGGGAGAAGGACCAAAGAGGTTGGCTGTGGGAGCACACTGACCACTAGGGAGAAGCTCCTGTGTTGAACATATGCCCCCTGATGGTCAGTGCGCTTTATAGCAACCAGTTGTTTGGTCGTTCAGTTGCTTGAGCTTTTATATATATAGATGTTCAATTTGTTGGGCGGAACCTTTTTACATACACATATGAGCACACATAATGTCAAAAGAGAAAATGTTTCCATTTCTGTTTATATGCTCATGTGAATTTTGACTTGCAAGATGTTTTCAGCCAAAAAATATAAAATATGTTATTTTAGTTTTGTTGTGACAGATAATGAGAAGTAGTAGATGTTTAATTTTCTTACATTTCATTGTCCCATTAATTTGACTCTCTTTGATGTTGTATTATAAACTTGAATTTGGGTTTGCAAGTCCAGAAAGATAAAAAAGGAGGGCCATAAAACTGAGGTCACTTTTATGGACCTACTCTAGAAAATCAAAACTCATTGTTAAGTATTATCTCAATTGATCAACTTAAAAAGAAAATGTGATATCTCTTGGAATTGAAAAAAATATCCATTAATTTTGATGTTATGTTTGGTATTGATATATATGCTATATATAAGATATCATAAGAAATAAATTAAAAATCAACTATGTAAGTGAAAAAATAGTCTCAAATAATCTCTAAATCTTTGGTATAGCCATTTTTACAAAAATAGAAAAAATATTGTTATATGGGAAGTGAATTTTACTTCCTATTTGCTTTAATGAATACACACACACACACATGCACATAAGTAAACACACAAAAATATTTAGAATACCTAAGATAAAGAAAGGGAGTAATTTTTTTTAATAGAAAATACATGGCTTTGATACATTTCTAATTCTACCACTAGATGGAGCTCCATTGTAAGTAATTTATCTATTAACCCAACTATTTGAGGGAAAAACAATTTTTTCCCCATTATATATTGCTTTGGAAATATATATATATATATACTAAACATTAAAATATAAATGTCTAATAAAATTTTCTTAAAGTTGACTATCTGGGAGTAAGATTACAACACATGAATATTCAAATACTAAGAAATTTCAGAAAAAAATTCAAATTCAACTGCTCTTGAAAGAAAAATGTGGATTAGCCATCAAAAATATAAGTAAAGATTTTTGGCTCAACAGAACATCTGTCTCTTACTAGTTCATAGATAATATAACCATGGTTTTCCAGAATGTATAGTTCTATTCTTATAAAAATACATCCTAAAAATTATAAATTGCAATGGCAGATGGAAAAAAGATGGGAAAGGATGTGTTATGGAGATTTATGTGAAAAACATAAGCAGGCAATCAGCACTATTCCAAGAAACAGGCACCATGTTCTCAAAAACTGAGCCGTCTGGTAGAAACACACATGTTGATCTGTGTTCCTAGTAATTTGCATATATTTACTGCAATTATGATGTAACCAAGAGATATCATTAACATATGAAATAGACTTAAAAATATAACTTAATAGAATTATAATTATAATTAAGTAATGAATGATATTGACTTTGTAGTCAGGATGCCAGTACTACCCCAATTCATAAAATGAATCAGAGAGTTACCTTCACTTACTCAATCAAGGAACGATTCCAAGCCCATAACAGATTTACAGCCTAACATAAAAAATAAAATACTTAAAACTTAAGGGCATGATGGACAGCCTAGAATTCGTGTCCAGCTAACCATCTGTTTAAATATTCATTCATCCCAGCAGTGGAATAATTGAGGACCTATTGTGTAGAAGGCACTGTACTAGTTCATAAAAACTGATAAGTACCATTCATTATAATTTCTACTCCAGATGATGAATAAATTCTGCTGAAGTAGAGGAGGGATTAACAGAAGGTGTCCAAATTGTTAGTAAAATCTTTACCAAGAAGAAGATATTGAACAGGTTCTGGAAGCATATTTAGAGATGTTAGAGATAATGGAAATATAATGGAGGGGAAAAACATTGTTGTGTTGAATTAAATATAGGTAAAAGATAAGGGAGATTTGAAAACAAAATGTGTGATAGTCCTCATGTCATTTCTCTTGGAAACCTGGCCTGGATGTAACTGTGGAAAAGCTGATGGTGAGAGTCCTGGGAGAGGAGCTCTCCTGGTATCTCACATGAATTTAGGATATGTTCTTCATGAGTGGTAGTGGCTATAACCTTTCAATCTGAGATGCTTTCCTTAGAAATCCACAATTTCAATGATATAGTCACTGATAAGATAGGAAGATAGAAAATAAAAAAATAAATTTCATGAAATTTATAGCATATCTCCATATCAGGTGAAGAAAAGAGAAGGGGAATGAATGTAAAGGTACTAAGTAGGAAAGCAAGCTTTTGGGGGGAGAGGAGCTCTGGATACTCAGAACTAAAGGATAGTTCTGCTAGTCTCATCACATAGAATAGTGACCATTTAATTTTAAAAAAGTTAAATTCAACCAGTTGCAAATGTCCTTGCTTTTGTCTATTAATGTTGGGGAAAGAGGTAATAGAAGCTCTGGGAGCAATGATGGGCTGGACCAGGAGCTCCTCGAGCATACTAGAAATATGCTGTGCTCCTCCAATTCACAGGAGACTTTTGAGAGAGAGACTAGGTTTCTTAATTCCAGGATGATGAGGGAAACTCTAGATATGATGGCAATTTGGAAAAGGGGAGAAGAAAGGAGCAATAGAGCCTTAAGAAAGGGAATGATAGCAAAACAGAGGCTTATAGAGCTTGATATAATCTATTTTTACCATATGCTTAGAGTCTAGTAAGTCATAAAGTCTAATAAAAATATTTGCTTCATCTGGCTCCAAAACCAATTTTCCTTTTATTATTATTATAAGTGAGAAAGGGAAGAGACAAATAAAGGAGTATGCTTTATATGAGCAGAAAGCTGATTATATTAGTATTTCACAATAAGACAAGAATGATTCAGAACAACACTCAGACTCTTTCCCTTCATCCCATGGATGCCCTGTAAATATTGTTGAGTTGTTAGTTCTAGGTCCTAGCCTTCATTCATGACAATGCAGTGTTCACTGAGGTACTATAGTAGATTTATTTTAGGGTTCTAGGCTGTCAATGATGCTGTTAGCTTGAAGTATTTCTGATAATTAGTTATCTACCAGTGTGTGCTGTCCTAGGAGGACAAACATAAACACTTCCTTTACTCCTTTTGCTTTTGTTGATCCCCAAACACAAGTATTCTCAAATAAAAGTCACTCACTTATAGCATTTTGATAAATCATCTGTGTAACCAAACATTCAACTACAATATTGTCCAACAAAGGAAATGCTCTTGGAATGAATTTCTTAGAAAAACATATGAAAACACGTTTTTAACCACTTTGCTTCTAATCAATTTTTTAACAGAGAAAAAAATATATAATTTTGAAATGATGGTTGTTTAGAAGGATCACATTTTTCTTTCTCTTCCCAAATTCTCCTTTATAGCAATACAATATAAATATGGGAATATAAGAAGTTAAATTTCTACACTGTGTGGTAAAATGATCAACCTTTAATAAGAGAACTGGATTTTTATTCTAGCAAGAATCTGGAATCTAGAGTCTCTAATGTGGAGAGAAAGAAAGAAAGAAAGGGGATGAGGTGGGGCTTGTTCTGTGAGATTTACAGGTCACACATTAAATCTATCACTTATTTGGAATCTTACTAACTTTATCTCTATAGATAGAACTCAAATAATCTTTCATATTGCTTTTGTAATGTTTTATTTTCCTAAAATAATAAGATTCCTATTTGTCACTTCTCACAATTTTTAAGGCAATTCACTTATCTGAAATATCAGAATAATGTTTAAGCACTAACATCCAGCCAGAGACCCAAGATAATTTGATACTAACAAGTACTTTTTATGCTGCAAAGTAAAATTAGTTTGTGCTAAATGGTAGAAAATCTGCCATTATTTTTGAAGCCATCACTGTAACATCTGTTCTACAACATAAAATGCTTACTAGTATTGACCCTATATGTCTAAAGCATCAAATGAATAGTGAACCAATCAACCATCCAGCTACAAAGAGAAATGAGAATTGCAATGTTATCTTATTTTTCAATATAATTTGAAGCCATAAAAATTAAATGGAATCTCAGAATTAAAACACATTACACACGAGTAATCTAAAAGACTCAGAAGTAAACAGAAACCCAAGAAACATTTATAATGCAAAACTACTATAAACTACCAACAGGGAGCCTCTGCTGCATATAAATTGGGAAATATGTCAACAAAAGAGATGCCATATGCTTTCTCTACAGAGGCCAGAAATAAATCATTACCATGGAAACCTGAATTCCAGAGACAACATGCATTTCCATTTCAGTTAGGAAACCCATGGGATCTAAATTTTGGTAAAATGTAAGAAAAGTCTTCACACTGTTAGGAAAAAATAGCAACAACACATAAACTTTCTATGCTCCATCTTTCATTGGATATTTTGTCAAATAAGACATCACTGTTGTAGGACTATACTATTATTTTACACAGAACTGGGTAAAAAAAAGAGCTGCAGTTAAATTATGACAAGCTAAAATGTGTAAACCACATTGAAAATTCAGGGGAAATGACCCCTTCAAATTTGTAAATTATGGTACATCTTTCTCACAACAGTGATGTATTGGTCAAATATATTTGAGTAGTTACCAAACTCAGCATTTTCTATGGAGTGTTCTATGGAAAAAGTGGCTATGCAGAATCTGAGCAGGTACATCTAAGAAACAACAACTACATAGACCACAAAATATTCCAGGCTCAAAGATGTTTGGGAAATGATAGACTAAAACATTGAACTCTATGATAGGATATCATAGAGTCTTTAATATTTGAGAAGCATTGTGAATCTTCAAGAAGTAAATAGAATATCTACTCATTCCCCAAATTGCTTGACATAAATTAACCTCTTGTTTTCATAAGACATTTTGTGATATTAGGTATCACTAGACATCATTAATGCACTTAGAGTTTAATGGAAAATAAGTCCTAATTTATATATATTGATTTTCTAATTTTTAATTTTCTAAGAAATACAACACAGTTAAAATATAAGTAAAATGCTTACTCTCTCTTCTTGGTAGTATGTCTATTTCAAATTTCATGCCTCTTCCCTACCCTCTTGTTCCCTGGGAAGGGATATTCATTAGAATGGCACTCTTTCTTACTTAGCCTCTTCATCATTCATTTCCATAAGGAAACAGTGTATTTTCTATTGATCTTCACTTCTCCTTGGAAGTATGATGGTCTTCCAAGATTTGGACTGGGTATATTTTTAGGTAGAACGCTAGCAAGCCCAATTGGCCACACACTTATGCAATATATGTACTACAGCTAGCTTTCATCTGTAACAAACCTTCAATTTTGTCCCTGACTCTTTTCTATTACTTAGTCCTAAACTCTAGCATAGAGGAGAGAAATGTCTTATGTCTTAACCCACCCCCAAAAAAACTGAAGGATTTTTTATCCCTTTATACTAAATGTGCATATGAAAGTCAGACCCAAGCATCTTACTTTTTGAATATGCATCCTCTGCACCTTACTCTGGGCACCTTCCAGATTTCAAAGAGCATCTTAAAATAGGCACATTGGGTTATTACTCAAAAGGTAAGTGTAAATTAAGAAAAACTGTAGAGATCCATGAGTTGGAAACCCCCTATAAAACTCCAGAAGAGCATCACTCCCTATGCTTTCCTGGAATGATGCACTCACTCCTGCAAAGGTTTCAAAGGACCCTGCCATGCCAGGTCTAGAGATAATTATAAAGCTGAACATTCTCCTGCTGTTTTTGGTCTGTGATACTTTAAGCCATGTGCTTAATCAATGTGGCCCTCCATGGTCCTTCCCTGGGGTCCAACATTTTAGAAAGAATAATAGCTTCTCCTAACTCTTCACTTCTCTCCAAAAGTTTTTATAGTTGTTGGTTCAGAAGAATTCTGAAACACGTGAAAAATAGAAATGCTTTTCTTGTTGTGATCTTAGAGAATTCTCAATGATAGTTACCTTATATCCTTATTTTTCTCATTGAAAGTCTAATTCTTTCCCTCAATCCTAAGTGTGCTGTACATAAAATATATGAAAAAGTAAGAAGAGTAGTTTAAAAAAAACACATTTCAGCTTTTGGTTATCTGTATAAAAGTCTAGAATAGATTCTTTTTCTCTCTCCCTTTTTCTTCTTGTTGGAGAGAAATCTTTCTGGCAAGTTTTAGGATAGGAAAAAAAAAAGACACAAAAACAGCCTTTAGTTATTATTACAAAACCTAATTCCAAATATTCTTTCTAAGAGACTATTGTAAATTAGAACACAAAATTTCTAAAAAAAAATTAATTTTGGCCAACTCTTTCTAATGTCATGCTGTACTTTGAAGAAAATTCTTTATCAGTTTATTGAAGTTCTCAGTCTTGGAAACATTATAAGGAGTTGTCATTTCCTTTTGGGGATTTTGCTTAGAATTTAGTAAAATAAATGAGGCATGAGAGTGTTATGTCCAGAGTTCGGGGTCCCCAATAATCAACCAAGAGGGAGCCTTTTTCCGATGCAAAAGCAGAGTCTTTATTCAAACCCGGGTTTGGCTCTCAGCCTCTTTCTGGCGTAGCAGTGAGACAAGAGAGCGAGCCCCAGAAGAGCAATGGGTTATATGGGGTTGGTCATTTGGGTGGGCTTAGGGAAATGACATGTGTTACAGAAATTGGTCACTTGGATCAGGGTTTTTCTGTGGTCTAGCCTTATTAGGATCCTCGCTGTATTCCTGGAGCTTCATTGGTCCATTTGGGCGGTGGTTGAGTAAGTTAGGACATTGCTGGCATACCTGTGGTCACTCCCAGAAAAGGGAGGGGATTTAGGCAGGGACTCATCCCTACAGGACAAGATGGAGGAGAGTCTATTTCTGCTTTGTCCTTTCAAGAGGAAACATTAGTAAGTGTCTTTGGGTTAGGAATAACAACAACAAAAATAGAAACTCTGTATTATTGCCTAAAACTGTACAATAGCATTTAAAAGGTGACACTTAAAAGATGAAGGTTATTATAGCATAAAGAACAGTAAGAACTTGTTATAGAACTTGAAGTATGCTAATAAACCAGAGTGACATGAGTAATTTTATAATGAAGGAAAAGTTGGTCATGATTGCCAACCAGATCCACTTCTATGTCCCTCTCCTTCCTTCCTCTCTTTGTCTATGGCACCTGGAGTGGGATTGGAAGACCGGCATATGTTTCCTTGGAGCCAGATCTTTATTGAAACTCAGGACAAAGCTGCCTTGCCAGCAATTTCTGAGCCATCGATCATGTCCTTACAACTGCCCTGCTTCTGTGAGATAACTTTTTGAGGAGATTGGAACATGTGAGAGTATTTCTAGGCATCTGTACCTCCTCCAGTGTACTACTCATTTTTGAGTCCAAAGGAAGGAAAGTAGGCTCTATTAGTAAAATATAGAGCATTTTTTGGTTGTTATTAGATTCCTGAAACGTCAGTGTTTCCTATCTGAAATGTTCAAAATCAAGGCTTATAAATGTAGCACCTTAATTAAAGTATTCTAGGAAAACACTATATACTTGTGCAGATTAATAAAATAAGATGTCCCATTAGGATAATTTAATTCTACCAGAACTATTCATGCTATTCACAACACTGTTTTAATAAGAATGAAGATATTCTTTGTGTGATCATCAGTGTAAGTAAAGTAATTTTTTTCCCCTTTAGAATTTATAGGGATTTTTAGTCTTATTAATCTGGAAAGCCTGGACTAAAAGTCAAGATGCCATTACATACAGATTTTTTTAAAAACAGGACCTTTTTTATGTTTTACTGGTACAAAATACAAATGACTGGAAGCCTGCTGAAGAATTCTACTCATGCAGCATAGTTCAGTCTGCCTGAACATAAATTAAAAAAAAAATGCTTTAAGCCCATAGAAACATGAGTGTCATTCCCCACCCTCCATCTCCGCAACTACAAATGTCTAGAAAGCAGTCCTGTGGAGTACTATTGGACATTAAGTCTACTATGGTTTGGAGAATAGAGTATAAGATCAAATTGTGTTTCTTTTAGAGTTTAAAAATGATTATCTCTCTTTTCCTGCTCCTCTTCGCAGTTTATTTTCTTGCAAGCCTCGAGGGTATTTTTATATTGTTTAGCTTACAGAAATGGCCACTTGATGACACAAATTATAAATCATAATGTGAAGTAACTTTTTCTTGACCAAACAAACAAACAAACAAACAAAAATGGTTGCCTTTATTTTATTTTACCCCAGGAAGATAGAAATTAAATTCAATGAAGGTTCTAGCTCTAAATGATCAGACACAGGCTGCATGGAAAATCAGAGGATAAAATTGATGAAAAACACATTTTACTTTGAGGGAAATTTTATTCCTAAATGGTAATAATTTTTTTAAAAATGTTGAACTGTAGCTGAGACCGGTTTGGCTCAGTGGATAGAGCACTGGCTTGCGGACTGAGAGGTCCCAGGTTTGATTCCGGTTGGGGGCATGTACCTTGCTTGCGGGCACATCTCCACTGTGGAGTGTGCAGGAGGTGGCTGATCGATGTATCTCTCTCATCGATGTTTCTGACTTTCTATCTCTCTCCCTTCCTCTCTGTAAAAAATCAATAAAAATATATTTTTAAAAAATGGTGAACTGTAAAATATATAAATGTATAATAAAGATATCACTTAGGAATATTTTTAAAGTTGTATCTGAGTAGAGATGGAGGGACATCTCCCAAGGCAATTATAAAAATCCCCTAGTCAACTATAAGTATATGCAACAAAATTATGTGGCGCCTCTGTATGCTATGGACAGTGGATAAAAGATGAGGAACCATTAATTCAGAAAATAGACCATGAAATACTCTCTAATTAAAGATCAACTAATTAAATGGATAGTGTCAGGAAATAGACCATTGCTTCTCTCCTGCAGACCTTAACCATGTGCATGAATGAGCTCAGTGCACTGGAGATTGGAATTTACTCTTTTGGTAATTCAGGTCAGAGAAAGTACAAAGAATATATAATGGTAACTGAAGCACATAACTTTTTAGGGAAAAACAAAAAAACCCTCATGCAGTATAAAATAATGGTCTCCATTTGGAGAGATCATGACTTGATTTACATATTTGCTAGGATTGAATTTTACTGAATTAAAGTTTTCAGTATTTATATATTAATAAAGATACATAATTAGGCAATTTGCTGTGACTCACAGGCACTATGACTAACAGTGCTATTGCCTTCAATTTAAACATAAACACTAGGAGATACTCATCTAAATTGATATAATCATAATTTAATTACTATAAACGAAGACACACCCATTACAAAATTGAAGCCTGCATTGGCCAAATAATAGATTAAAAATACAATGTGACCATACAACACTGGGTAATAAATTCATTTGTTAGATGTTTAAGAAAATATTTTAGGAAAAATTTTGTGGTTAGTTGTGATGAAGAGAAAAAAAACAAACATTTTTCAAATTTAGAATCTTAGTTTTCCATATTCCCAAGTTTCTAGTTTGATGACCACCTTAGTTCAGAATCAATTGCACTATTGACCTCCAGAATACAAATAGAAACTTATGACAACCTATCCTGACTCCCATGGGTTCAACAATTGTATGTCTAAGTGCTCTCTTCTATTACATCAAAATAAACATAAGTTGAGCAAAATATTTTTACCTCTCAATACTTTGAACAAGGAAAATTTATGATGGGAAGTGCTCACTTAATTTTCCATCATGGGGGAAATTTGCTCCCATCTTTTTAAGATCCTATCTCAACCTTTCTAGTTAGAACAATTAAGTTTTAGGATAACAGACCTCTCTTGTTAAGATAGAGACTTAAATAAATTTAAGTCTGGATGCTTTTAGCAAAAACTATTTTTATTATACATTTGTTAAGAAACATTTTCAAGCTAAGCCCATTAAATTTAAATTTAATTCCATCAATTTTTATAGAGCATATGTATTTCTTAAGCCCAGTATTGAAGGTTAAAATTAGGTCCAGGCATCAACCTAGAGATCCACCAACATATATTCATTTGGTCAAAGTTCTCATCCTTAAAACAAAGCTTACTCTGTGAAGGTCACAATCCACAGAAACTTAAACAAAAAGGGAATTTTACCATGCATAGATAAGGACATTGATGCAAAGTTCCATACTGCTCTTTGTACACAATCTAAATATCTTCCCTTTAAGTACAAGTTACTTCAGAACTTGGGGTCACAATTATCCACATGTCTGCCCTCCAATATCTACATACTCCCTCCCTCCTTTTTGTTCTTTATTGGCTTCAAGAATCTTCCTTAAAATAACTACGTAATCAGAACTTTTTATTACATGGTTCATTCTATCTCACTTGTTAGCTGCAAGTCCTACCTTCAATTTAAGACCAAATGAGGTAATTTGTCCTTTGAAACCATTGCCTCTATCAGGACATGTTGCTCCACATCTCTAAACTTCCATTGTTTATTGTTGTAATGATTGCATGTGTGTTTATCACAATATGTTGCAATTCGAAAGTATACAAGTTTTTTAAAAATATATTTTATTGATCTTTTACAGAGAGGAAGGGAGAGGGATAGAGAGTTAGAAACATCCATGAGAGAGAGAGATATGGATCAGCCGCCTCCTGCACACCCTCTACTGGGGATGTGCCAGCAACCAGGATACATGCCCTTGACCGGAATTGAACCTGGGACATTTCAGTCCGCAGGCCGACGCTCTATCCACTGAGCCAAACCAGTTTCGGCAATTTTTATGTTTTTTTTTTTTTTGTACTGAGTAGAATATCAGGCATATATTATTCAAAATATGGTGATATTGATTGAGGATATATTTCCTACAGATAAACTCATGATCTACTGGAAAAATAAACATGGAAACAAAAAAGCCAAAAGACTATAATAGAAGTAGCAAAACTAAGTTTTATTAAGTCCTTATTCTATGCCAAATATTATGCTGAAATATTTTTAAGAATAGGGTAGTATTCCTATTTTATTATCCCCCTTTGGCACTTTTTGCATGATAATGACATTTCTTTCTTACTTATCCATCTACTCCAGTCTATAAAGTAAGTTCGTTGAAGACATGGACTGTATGTGGCACTGTTTCATTCCCAGCATCTGATATAATGCCCACTTGCTACCTTCTAGATAATCAAAATGTTTGTTAATGCATATGTGCATTGATCAAAGGATTATTTTGCCCAGTATTTTAAAGATTAGACCCCACATTTTATGCAGTACTTATACTATGCCAGATGCTGTTCTAAATGCTTCACAGATATAAGTTTTAGCAAACCTTATTACATCCTGTGAGCTAGCTTCTCTTACTGTTAACAGGTAATGTTTTACAGGAGAAGAAACTGGTGCACAGCTAGATAAAACAATTTGGGCAAAGCTATATAGCTAGTTACCTATCTTAGATGATTTTATTAATGTGTCTTGAGATTAAAAACCTGAACTATTAAACCAGCCATATGTAATATACTAACATGTTTCACGAGGATGGTTTTAGGTAGTTTGATGATCATTTTTCATCTTTCTGCAATGGGAAAGTTGGACTGAAACACATGGTGTTTCTCTGGGCAGGAAGGTTTCTGGGCTCTTGTCCGGTGGAGATGAAGAATGAAACCACGGATGAAAGGTGGTATAGTAACAGGTGAAAATTTATTGAGAAAAAAAGCACAGACTTCCTCTAAGTCCCTTTTTTCCCCCACCATTTATAAAGGCTATAGTTCTTTGTGCCTTGATATCCTCCCTGATTGGTCACTATACCCTTTGATTTGGTCACTATAGCAACTCCAGAGCTGAGATCTCACATGAGATTCTCCTCTTCTTCTCCCTTATTGTTTCCCTATTCCCTCTGGGCTTTCTTCTTCCCTCTCTGAATGAGGGCTTCCTTCCATTTATTCTGTAAATGTGTACCTTTCAGTAGCTCCCAGCTCCCTTATTCTATGGAAATGTACCTTCTGTAGCTCCCAGTGCCCTTTTCTTATGGAAATGTACCATTTGCAGGTCTGTAGCCCTGTGCTTTTTTCCATGGACCCTTTAATTTCTAAAATTTCCTATTTCACTCCTAAAAACTTCTTTCATTTTTTACCTGGTAAAGCCCTTAGCCTACCCTGGTCATTTTTCTTCATTTTGGTTCAGCATCTCCAACCTGTATTATTGACATAGCTCTAGCTCTTCTTTATTGATCCAAAGTTACTATGCTCTTTGAAAATTACTTTTTTTTTTTTTGCATAATGAACATGCTTTCTTCCTGATGCTGATCCTTAAAGGGTCTTGTTTGCAAGTATCCAGAGTTTAGAGGCTATACAATGGATCCTCATTTCTTGAACTTCATTCATTCTGGAAGGCTGTTCAAGTAGTGATTTTTTGAAAATCAAATCTCCTTTTCCCATTAGGAATAATATAAATTGAACTAATCCATTTTAGTCCCCCAAGTGATTCCCTGTTTTAATCTTCCTTATATACAGTACATGTGTACTGTACTGTTTAATCTATAAACAAACACTTCTTTTCTTAAATGTATCAAGCCAACCTGCACTAGCCTTATGGGAATCACTTTAGCACTGGTTCAGGGGTGTCTTTTAGGTCAGTATGCAGCATCTTTGCTTTTTCCCATGTTATTACCTCCAAAATGCTGTCACTGGTTAACTGCTTTCCTTTATCCAAATCAACAACAGTTTTCATACCTCTTCAGTTTCCTGTGGTCATTGTTTTTTCACAACTTTAGCAACATTAGCACTCTTGATGGCCTCTTTTTGTTTTAAAATTGTGCTAACCTTTGATTTTCTCAGCAACAAAACCATTCTCTCCTTTGTTTGTTTGTTACCTGAGAGACACTTTTGTCATACTGAGGGATCAACATAAAAAGCTTGTCAGGTTGAAAATCAAAGTTTGGCTCCACAACCAAGACACTTTTTTTCTGTGAACAACTTAGTTGAGAACCAAATTATTCGAGATGGGATATGTTCCATGAATGGCGTTTGACTGTACTTCAATTATCTTTTCAATTTCCATCCCTAATTACTATTCACAAATCTTTGTAGAGTAGAAATTGCAGAAAATGTAATCTTTCAAATGTAAATATAGCTGCTGTGATAATTAGGCTAGTGGGTTTTTAGATCATTGCTATTCTAAACAGGGAAAAATAATCCATGTACATTTTTCACATTGTTGAACATTTCTTTTTCTAATACAGTTGCTTCCTGCTTGTTTCAAAGTATTCCCATTTCAAAGGGATTACCTTCTCTTCTGTGGTTAGCCCAGTTGGTTGAAAAGTGTTGTTGTTGTTGTTTTGTTTCTTTACTACATCCATCGATATTTCATGTGCTTTAACACTTCTCTTTCATATAGTATACATCTATTTTATAAATACATCATTTCTATGCACATGGATTTATTTATTGAACAGTAATAATCATTTATTTGTTATTGACAATGTTGATTCCTAATGGTTGTTAGTACTGTTGAAAGGGCAGAGCAGGATTGACTTCATTTTGTACTGTGTCCTCCATCTTGTGTAACTATGTCCCTGACATGACCCCTTCGCCAAGAAAAACCACAGAATGTGTCAGTTACCCAGCTCACCCTTAAATCAGCCAATGGGATGCAAGGGGAACTAACCTAAGGCCAATCCTGTCTTTGTGTAACGAGACCCTACCTGCATCCTGTCTTTGTGTCACTGGACCCTAGCCCTCACCCAGCCAATTAGGGTCAGCCAACTCAGTGGTCTGAGCATCACCCCACCACCTGACCCCAAGCCCTATAAAATTGCTGTGCTTCTGGAACTCTGGGCTCTTTGCATACTGCCGCTGCATCGGTGGAGATGGAGAGACTGAGCTTAAACTTGAATAAAGGCTCTTTGCTTTTGCATCGGTCTCGGCTCCCTGGTGGCCTTTGGGGATGTTGAAATCTCAGCATAACACTGTGAGAGTGGTTTCTTGGTGAGTTAGAACTGAATGTTAACCAGTTTTCCTACCCAATAAACACATAATTAATGTAGATATTTAATGACTCTCAAAGGCATGTTACTAGAGAATAACATATTTTTATGAACATTTAAAAACCATCAAGCTTGTTGTAGTAATATATAGAAATGTTTAAAAATGCTTTAAACATGTCTAAAATGCTAAACATGTTTTAAAATGTTTGAGTTAACTTTCTTGAAACTTAAGAGTGTGATATTAAGGACACATTCCCCACTGACCGGAAGAGTGTGTACCCTATAGATAAGGATTTGAACTTCAGTTACTGACTCAGTGACTTGCTAAGATACCATTTGTGTGAGTGAGGTACTCTCCCCAGGTAACCACATGTAGCCCCTCGCCCTGTTTGAGATTAACATGTGTGCATTGACTTAATTCATTGATAGCCACCTGAAGTGCTATGGGTACTAAACAGGCTTTAAAAATAGGTCCTGGCCAATTAACGGTGCTCGCCTGTCGAGACAGCCAAAAGGTATGTCCTTTTGTCAGTCTGGCAAGCGACACCACTCCACGCCAGACAACAGAAGAACAGATAATTCCTCCCGATTGAGATGTGACCGAGTTCTTGGGTGAGGAATACAGGCCCTCTGCATCCAGATCAGACCAGCTCAGCTGCCAGACCCCAGAGGACAGCACCACTGGGGTCCTATTTAAGCCTGTACCCACAGCATCAAGAACTTGTGTGAATAATAAAGTGCTATGTGATTTCCAACTGCATATGTTTCATGTGATGTAATTTCCCTGGCAGTTAATTGAATTATTTTGCATACACTTAAAATTGAAATGAAAGCTTCTGGTCTTCTAGGTCCTAAGCCTGCCCTTGGTTCTGCTTGTGCAGAGTAGCCTCTTTGCTAGCAACTACTTGAATGTCCCAACACCTGCATGGGACAAAGCTCAAAGGTTAAAATATGTTGGACATACAAGAACATTATTCATTTTTATAATCTTGGAATTAATTTTTTACTTTAAAGAAGACTGAATGTACTATTGTAGCTCTTTAAATAGTTCTTGTGTTTGTTTTCTATTGCTAAATAATAAATTACCACAAATTTTGAAGCTTAAAACCACACTAATTTATTAGTTCATAGTTTTCTATGTCATAAATCCAGGAAGACGGGGCTAGGTAGGATCTCTGTTCAAGCACAAGGCTAAAATCAAGATGTCATCAAAGCTAAGTTCATTTGAATGAGCGGGGAGAATCTGCTAGAAGCTCCTTCTGGTAGCTAGCAGATGCAGTAATGAGTCCTGAAGTTTTGCTCTTCATGAGTTTGTATAGGCCACTTGCAGGTCCTCTCCTCATGGTCTCCTCCATTGTCAAGCCATTAGGGACATATAAAATCATTCTTTTCTTTCAACTCTCTCACTTTCAGTTCTTTAATTAGCCAGGGAAAACATTTTGCTTTTAAAGGGCTCCTGTGGCTAGGTCAGGAACACCTGGCTAATTTTACTATCTGAAGTCCAATTGTACCATACATCATAACTTAATCATGGTTGTGAAATCCATCATATTCACTGTCTTGAAGATGATCGGGCCATGTACACCAAGGGTTGAAGATCTTGAAGAAATTTTAGAATTCTGCTTAGCACAGTCCCCAAGTAGAAAAAGTCACCTCTGAATTTTAAAGCATACTTTTACTTGCCCATGAATGACTAAAAAATTTTTTATATATATTTTTAAAGATAACATTCTGTCAACATTTAGAGTGCTAAAACTTTAGAGTTGAGAAGGCTAACTCTTATTTTTAAAAACTAATGTTTGAAATTCTCTGCTATTTTTAAGACAACCTCTTATTCTGAAAAAAAAAATTGCTTTCTAGTCTGCTTGAATAATAAGAAAGATAAACTTAGCTGTCTGACTTTGTAGGCCAGAGATTAGATATGTCCATACTCTAATGCCATGACAGATGTATTTCTTAATCCCACATTAGATAGAACTGTGTTGTTTTCAATACCACAAGCTTCCAGCGAGATAACCACTAAGGACCCAGAGGGCTGGCTCTTTAATAAAAAGAAAAATTCTGCTTGTTTGCTCTGTTTAGAATTTGAATTCATTTTTCTCTAAGCCCACTGATGTATATTAAAGTGTGACTCCAAACTCTCAAAGCATTGCTTGGTGTGGTTTTTTTTCCAGTCTTCTACAACAGGGTTGGGTAGTGATAAATAATATTTCTCTTCATAGTGTATATGTCTGTTTTTTTATGTATATACACATAAGCATCAGAAGTACTGATAGCACTTTCAATAAATATTAATAATTAAAACCTGCTGATATCCTGACTGTATAAACTATGAATAACTAGAGGCTTAAGAAAAAGAATACATATATATTAGCAAAATATATCATTGCTGGATTGATACATAAAATACCTTACTAGTTTGCTAGGATTGCCATAACAAAATACCACAGACTGGATGGCTTAAACAAAAAACCTTATAGTTCTAGAGGATGGAACTCCAAGCCAAGGTACCAACAGGGCTGGTTTTCCCTGAGGATGTCTTCTTGGTTTACAGATGGTCACTCTTCTTGCTGTCTCTTCACATTGTCTTCCAACATTGTCTATACTCCTGGTGTGTCTCTGCATATTCTCCTCTCTTCTTATAAGGACACCATTCAAATTGAATTCCAATCCACCCTATAGGGTGGAGTCTCATTTTAATTTAATCACTGCATTAAAGGCCTTATCCCCAAATACAGTCACATTATGAGGCACTAAGGATTAAAGTATTAACATATAAGTTATGTGGGGCATGATTTGGCCCATAACAAATTCTGAAAAAAAGAAATATATCACAAGCCCCTTTAATTTTTGTAAATAAAGAGTGGTGAGACCTGTAGTTTTCAAAATAGTGAGATTATCTATCACACATGACACATTTTCTCACTATATATGGCTATCAAAAAAATAAGGTGATATTTGGGATATATATTTCTCAAAAAAGGTTTAGTTTAGATTGGGTCATTTATCTCTTATTCTACTTATATGTAAACTGTTCCATTTTTCAGAAAAGACAAAATAAATATTTTTTGAAGTGAAAATAACATCATTAGAATTAGAATAACAACATCATTCCAAGAAAATTGTTCTTTTTTTTTTTTTGTAATGGAAAGGTCCATTTATAATCTGTGCAACAGTGTAAAATAAGAAAGAAATGTAAACATTAGAGATCAAAGAATAACCTAAAAGGCTAGCAAAATGCTATCTATTATCCTCTCTTTCTCCACATTTATAATAATTATCATTGGTTTTTAGTGTTAAACACATCATATCTAAATATCATTAAGTAGCACAAAAATAGGAAATGATTTAACAAAAATTTTCTTCTTAATATGTATTATATTGCATTTTAACTAATTGCATCTATTCTTTTTATTTCAAGGTGAACAAGTAATAATGAAGAAATGACTGTTATTTAGAATGGTAGAAGAGTGTATGCAAAAAACTTTTACCCTAGTCCAAAGTCCAAAGACCAATTAATTACAAAATAGCTGTATTTGTTTGCTGTTGTCATTGTAACAAATTTAGAGACTCCAAATAATACATTCATTTTCCTGTGGTCCTAGAGGTTAAAAGTCCAAAATGAGACTAAAATCAAGTAGCCAGGAAGGCTGGTTCCTTATGGAGGCTCCAGGGCAGAATATGTCCCTTGTGGCATCCAGCATTCTTTGGTTCTTGACCACACACTCCATTCTTTACTTTCTCAGTCACATTGCCTTCTCCTCTACTGTAATCAAGTCTCTCTACCTACCTCTTCTAGGACACTTTGATTACACTCAGGGTCCATCCAGACACTCTAGACAGTGGTCTGTAAACTCATTAGTCAACAGAGCCAAATATCAACAGTACAAGGATTAACATTTCTTTTGAGAGCCAATTTTTTTAAACTTAAACTTCTTCTAATGCCACTTCTTCAAAATATACTTGCCCAGGCTGTGGTATTTTGTGGAAAAGCCACACTCAAGGGCCAAAGAACCCCATGGGGCTCAAGAGCCATGGTTTGCCAACCACTGCTCTAGAATAAACTTCCCATTTCAAGATCCTTAACTTAATAATGTCTGCAAAGTCTTCCTTCCTGCTTCCCTTCCTTCCTTCCTTCATCCCTCCCTCCCTTCCTTCCTTCCTTCCTTTTTTTGCTTTATAATGTAACATTCACAGATTCTGCATTTAAGATGGGGACATCTTGGTGTCATTATTCAGCTAACCACACCATTGTGCTTCATATTATTGTTAGAGATGTAAAATAGTCAGAGATACATACTCCATGAGTTTATAATATAACTGGGGACACAAAAGGAGTTTCTGTTATTAAATATAGAGCAAATTGTCTGTGTAAGTTGAGACCAAAAATAAGCACAATTAATTGTTTAAAAACAAACAAACAAAAAAAAAAGATTTAGAAGAAACTTGGAAAAATACATGAGCAAGGACAGGAAAAGGTAAAATAGGCACATAATGAGAATGTAGTTTATAGAATGGGATTTCTAAGACAGAGGGAGCACTTGGATTTCTAAGATAGAGGGAGCACTTGGAAGAGGGTGAACCACATGTGTGTTACCATAGACAGTCAGTTGAAGGGGAGGACACACAGGGATGGTGCAGAGGAGGCTGATGTGCCGAGGATGCCACATTGTTGCTTTTCTTTATCCCCTCTCTGTCACAAACCATTTCTTTCCCCAAACTGTATCTCTATTTTTCACTTCCATCACTCCGGCCTCCTCCTTGTCTAGCAGAACCTTCTTGTTATTGTGTGTCAGACTCTGGGTATCACTCCTTTGAAGTCCTATTATCCCATTTTATAAATAAACTGGAGTCCCAGTGCATGAATTTGTGCACCTGTGGGATCCCTTGGCTTGGCCTATAGGATCAGGCTGAAACCCAAGGGATCCTGAATTTTGAGAAGTTGAAGGCCAGGCAGAGGGATTCCACTGGTGCACAATAAGGACCAGGGAGGAATGCAGCAGGGCTCCAGAGTATGTTTGTCCTGTCCTGATGGGCCGGACCCCAGCAGCAAGCTAACCTATGAGTTGGAGCATTTGGCCTCTAATCGTCAGTGCACATCACAGCGAGTGGTTGAGCGGCCCTTAGCATATCATTAGCATATTATGCTTTGATTGGTTGAACAGATGACCAGATGACTGGACACTTAGCATATTAGGCTTTTATTATATAGGATAAGATGACTGAATTATTCCCATTACTGTATAGTGGAAATGTGATTTAAACCAAATAAAACACCATAGCTTTTTTATAGCATCTTGCATACCCCTTCCCTATAAATTTATAACATCTCTTGCATTCGTTAAGTTCATTATGTTTTACAAAACAAAAGCAAACCAAGTCTTGTGATATATGCCATCTATGAGAGTGATGCAATTCAACATTTAAGTTGATGGATTTTTGCTTGAATAAAATAAAGAAACTATATCACAGTTAGACAAGGGTGAACCAAAGAGAGTATTCCTTTGCTTTGCATGATAGAAGGAACAAACATTTTGCATGTCAGCGAGCCAGCTAGTTAGAGAGGGAAGTATGGGTTTGGAACACAGAAACCAATATGAGAAAAAATTGTGATAAAGTGATGGGCTTACAGAAGGAAATTGCCCATATGAAACTTCATGTAGTAAGCAATAGCTATGAATTTCCATAAAATGGCAAATCTCTCATTGATTTAGGAGATATTGCATTTTTAATAATTCTATCACTTTCCCTAAGAGTTTCTATAAAAGAGTTGGTGGCGATTTGCAGAAACGATCATAGATCCAGAATTGCAGTCAGTTGAGAGGAGTCTCCGGTTCAGAGTGATGGTGTAAAAGCATGGTGCCTGGTGAACTGACCAATTCCTTCTCTCCAAATGTAATTAGGACAAAATGGGCTTTGAAAAAGTGTGTGTATGGTTAGAGCTTCTTACTGCAGAGGAATGGGGGTATTAAAGAGAAAGGAAAGGGTGTTACATCAAGGGCGAGTGGTAATGTTTTGACCGATCAGTGCATGTTCTGATATAGACACTATTTGATCTTTGAATTAAGAAAAGGGAGACATCAGTATAGCTGTTGGATATACAGTTGTCATGAAAGTATGATTTACATAGTGAAAAAAGACTAAATAAAAAAATAAGTGAATTATGGAAATGAAGGCTCACTAGAAATAAATAGGCATCAGCATGGGGGTAATAATTGGTAAGGTGAGTGGAGAGAGTTGGTGAGGATACAAATCTAATTGAAGTGATGGAGTCATATCGTGAGTCACAAGGAGTAGAGAGCATTGGGAAATTATTTACCATGAAGTCATCAGCAAGGGGGCTTTTGTAGGCTTTTGAGCCAGCAAGACTACCTGTTACAGGCAACTAGGCAGACATGAGCAGAGCAAGGACAAAGGGCCAGGTCCAGAAACTCACCAGAGCAGAAAGTCCCAGATGCCTAACAAGGGGCAAAACTGGGAAAACAAAAACCTCACCCCCAGGGTAACCTATCCCCCCTAGCATATCACTGGTCTTTCAGTTTGGATCCCCTGACTTTTCATATTGCTAGTCATGTGGCTTAGACCCCTCTTGAACTTTTCCTCCCTAAATATAACATCTAGGCCTCAGTTGTATTTCAGTGCCAGGCCCAGAAAAGCATACAAGAGATGCCATGGCTGTCTTAGGACTCGCTGGATAGACTAATGACTCTCTGCCTGGAGCCAATCAATAAGTGGAGACCAGGATCCTGAAAAAGCACACCTGGATAGCTGATGAATATTCTATTGAGACTCTTCCCTGAATCTCCCCCAAGATTTCCACCTGCAGGAGATATGCATATGCTCAGGATGGACCCAGTGAGGGCTCTCCCCGAAGGGACCATACCACTTTCCGCTAAGGGATCCACTAGAGTTGCAATCAGGGGAGCAATGGGCAGTGGCAGTTCCTCTGGACTAACCTCTTGAATCTGTCTCCAAGGTCTCCTTTTTTCTGACTTCTCAGTGAGTCAAAGAAGCCCAGCCTATGCCCTTCCATTACTTTTTCTATGCCCTTTCTTATTTTAGTCCCCTAAATACATTTTTGCTGTGGTCAATACATTCTTACTTACTTTGCTACACTTTGTTATTTGATTGAAATCTTTTCTTCAAGAAGATAAGAACAGAGGTCTCATCATCTCTGACAACATATTTAGTCTCTAGAACCAATAACTAGCCCCTTCTAAATGTCTCTCAGATTTGATATTTTCTCCCCATTTACCTATCTAAAACATCCTTTGTCATCATAAAATTCTACATTATTATGACACATTAAAAATCCATCCCTAACCCCTATGCAAGCATTTCTCCTTTCTCCAATCCTTATCATATACAATGTCAATTAATAAAGCTCTGTTATCATGTGCCATTAGTTATGTTGAGTTAAATTCAAGACTTAAGGAACCATAGTGAACCAGGGCCATAAAGCTGAGAAAAACCATGCTAATATCTTGAAACAATGAACATAACCTTAGGTGCTTAAATGTTTGTTACATGTAAGGTTTGGTGCTGAGGATTTCTCAAATACACTTGACTTTTAAATGTCCTGCTCACCAATTATGATAGCTCTTGAAAATTACTGTTTTTTAAAAATAATTTATTGATTGGAGAGAGAGAGAGAGAGAGAGAGAGAGAGAGAGAGATCAACTTATGAATTTATGCATTCATTGGTTGCTTCTGGTATGTGCTCCACTGGGGATCAAACTCACAATATTGGCATATTGTGAGGATGCTCTAACCAACTGAGCAACTGTTCATCTTACATAAAAGGGCTAATTTAAGAACTGTGGAGGGTAGAAAAGTACAGAATAGAAATAAGGATAGTAAGATGTAAAATTTTACTAACAAATACATTACTGCATCTAAAAAGTAGGAGCACAAGTGTTTAAATTGATTAGAACCATCTCAAGAAGTTATTGCTACCAACTATTTTGGAAGGCAATGATTGGCAAGAGATGAGACAAGTTTGAAGATGATATATAATATTTATGTGTGTATATATATATGTATATATATATATGTGTGTGTGTGTGTGTGTGCATTGTATGTCTGTCCATATGTCTATCTATATATGTTGTCTATTATATATTTTATAAGAATACCAAGCAATAATTGGAAGTGTATACATAGCAGACTAAAGCCAGGTTCATATTTCTCTCGATGTGCTAAATATTTTTCAGTGTTTGTTCCTGGAAGTAACATGTTTTCTAAAAATAATATGTATGTAGAGTGGCTATAGATTTTAAGTCAATTTTTTAAATATTTTCCTTTGATAGTTGGCTCAAATGAAAATCATTTTATACATTTAGAAATGAATTTAAATGAAGATTTTTCCCTCCCTTGAGAATACAATACTATTGGAAATAAGCTCCAGGCACCTTTAATAGTTTTGCTGGGTGAGTGAAATTTTGTTCCTCATCTGTTGAAATACTTAGAGGTAAATCACTGAGAGGAAGCAAGGTTTCCCACCTCAAAATAGAATTTTTGAAATATTGATTATTTTAAGCTGGTTATTTTCCAGAAACAAAAGACTCAGGAAAAACTCATGACCTTACCCCTAACTGCCTAAAATAATTTAGGTAGAGAGCCTGCTGTTCCAGGAAGGGAGATACTGTCATAGATAACTGTAGTTTAATGTGAACTAAGTGTGACAGCAGGGAGAACCTAGCAAGGCCCCTGTTATCAAAATGTCCTCTCTGGGTCCCAGTGTTGATGGCCCAGCAAACATTTATTTACCAAACATTTGCTTTTTCATCTTCATGTGAATTGCCTTCTTTCCCTTTGAGGTCCTAAAACACCAACCAATGGACTAGAAGCCTTAACTGCCTGTTCTGTTCTCAGTTTCATATTCTTATGAAACCCCTGTGTGCACATCTGTAATAAATTTGGTTATTTTCTTCTCTCAATATGTCTCATGATAATTTAATTATTAATCCAGGCAGAGGAGTTTAGAAAGGTAGGAGGAAAATTATCTCTCTCACATAAATATTAGTGTAGGCTTATATAATATCTTTGAAGGCACAAACACTATGTATAAACTCTACAATTTTATTGATTATTATTTTTTGAAGATGTTTTTCTATGAGGGTCTTTAAACAAAATACAAGCAAGTTTTACAGTTGGTTTTAAAATTATGGTTTATTAGGTGCTAGACCAAGAACACTTCAGTACATTATTTCCAAACAGTTATTGTTTTTTTAAATATTGTTTCCAAAAAAAAACTAGAGTTGAGACTTGACTCAGCTTGGAGGTGTCCAATAATGTTCTTTTGAATCATCTACTTCTCCATAATTTTTATTTCTCTACATTAAAAAGCTTACTGCATATTGCCAATTTTACACTAATGATGCATGAAATCTAATGAGCTTTCTGAGTGTATTATATGAATAGCCTTTAGGATGAAGTTTCACTGTGAATTCCAAACTCATATTCCATAATTGCATAAAGATAATTTTTTAAAAAATTATAATCTCTCAAAAAATGGCATACTAAATTTTACTATCTTCTTTACCAATTCAGCTAATAAATTTTTATTAACATGTAAGCCCAACCACTTTTTAGCTATATACCAACTCAGGTGTTAATAAGAAATAAAACTATCAATTAACATATCCTAATTATTCTGAAAAAAATAAACACTGTCAAAACAGAATACCTCAAAGCAGGTATATACTTTTGCCTTTTCAATTGATTTCATATTACCTAATATTCCAATTTCTATCTTATTTTTTTTGTAGCAATTAACTCAGAAATTACTGTATCTTGTTTGTTTATTGGCTATTGGCTGTTTTCCTCACTAGAATATAACATCCCATATATTAAAAGGCTAATATCAATTAGATCTAACGATGGAACAACGGAACAAGCAGTCACTATGACATGACATGAGCTGACCACCAGAGTGGGTGTCGGCAGTGGGTGGCAGAGTGTGGAACATGGAACATGGCATTTGCAGCAGGATGGTGGAGCAGATGAGCAGGGGTGTCAGACCAAGGCAGGGTGCTGGTCACTGTCATCTATGAGCCTCTGGTGGTTACTGAAAATTCTTTTTTTATTTTATTATTATTATTTTTAATTTTATTGTTTAAGGTATTAAAAGTAGTAGTACATATGTCTCCTTACCCTGCCCCACACTGACCTCCTCCTAGCCTCTCCTACCCCCCAGCACTTGCCCTTGTCTCTCTCCCCCAGTGTCTTAAGTCTGTTGGTTGTGCTTATATGCATGCATACAAGTCTGTCAGTTGATCTCTTATGCCCCCAATCCTCCCGTACCTTCCTGCTATAGTTGGACAGTCTGTTAGATGCTCTCACATGCCATAGTCCTGCCCAGTGCTCACACCTACTGCTGGCACTGGCCCCAATCATTCTGTGCTGTTAGTGAGTGTGAGCAGGACCAGTGCTGTCAGTGTGTGAAACAAGGGCTGGTGGTGGAAACAGGGCTGCCAGGGGCTGCCATGTAAGGGGCTGGGTGCTGGCATGGAGGATGAGCTGAGACCCACCTTTGTGTCCTCTGCAGCCTCGCGGCCCACAGTCCCTTTCAAGGTGCACAGAATCATGCACTGGGCCCCTAGTCTGAGATAAAAGGAGCCCTCTTTGTCTGGTTTAGTGCTACATATATCATCATGGCATGGAAAGCAACTGTCAAATAGACTTCTAATAAATAGTCATTTGACATCTTCTGTAATCAAATGCTAGATTTTAAAGCTATGTGTAATCATACTGTCTAACAGTTCTTTTAAAAATTATGAGAACATTTTATTAAACAATAAACATGCTGGCTAAACTGTGAATATAGTGTCATATTTTTAGCTACCTGTGATTATCATGTGTCGATATTCTAATCATTTCTAAGTCAAATGGAAACTTAATCATTTAATTAATATACAAAACATTTTCTAAAAACTAGAGAGGACAGTATTTTCAACCTGAGCTTAGGATAAAATAAAGACCTCACAGAAAGAATGCCTTTCTAACAGAAAGGTAATATTGAAGCATTGATAGTTATAAATCAAAGTAGATTTCAAGGAGTTAGAAATAAGCAGAACATATTTAAATCAGAAAACTTTAGGATGTTAAAAGACAAACTGAAACATATTAAAAATTAGGAGTTTACTTGAGCAAAAATTGACTTGAATAAAGACAGCAGTCAATGAAGTCCTAAACTAGTTCTTAACTATGAACCCAGTGCTGACTTTTTGATTAATTCACTAATTGTTCTAAGGAGGAAGCCCTGAGTACAGTGATTGGCAAACCCCAGCTTGCAAGTTACATGCAGCTTGCCAGCCGTGGTTTGCTGTTCTGTTTACTAATGAGTTCACCAACCACTGCCTTAGTGGAACTGTCTTTTACCCATCCTATTTGTGACCCTTTTTGTGAAATCCCTAAATAAAGGTAGTGGCATATAGAGACTCATCTTTGTGCCAAACATTGCTGCTATAAAAGGCCCCCTTATGGCATGAGGGTGTGATGGCCATTTGCAAATTAGCTCTTTATTATATAGGATAGAGGCTAAGCTTAAGATAAGTTTTTCCAGGAAAACTACCTCCTTGGCCAGTATGGTTCCTATTTCTCTCCATCCTCCAATGGAATAGGTCCCCCTGTGTCTTTAGCAGAGCTAGGATCAAAGCTACTGCCCAGAGTTTCTGTTCCATATATCTGCATTGTCCAGTCAATCATCAGGCCAGCTTAGCTTGTGTTCCCAGCTGCAGTTCATCAGTTCATTGAATGTGATGTCCATGTGGTTGTAGGCTATGTGACTTCTAAGGCCACATGGCTAAGAAGAGAATACAGGTGGGAGCAAGTAAGTAGGAGCAAAGCCAAAGGAACAAGAGAGAGTGAATTTCCTTTGTCTGGGAATTATGTATTCCCAAATTCTGCAGCTTTGTCTTGACTCCACCCCCTCTACCTAATCCATGGTTCCCAGACTAGACTAACTGTCACTTTCTTTATGGCACCTCTACTTCATTGTGCATGTATCCATCTCTACCTTGTCCAGCCCCTATCCCCAGTAATCTGCAGGAAATAGACAGGTGATTCCCTGGGGAGTGTGAAGTTGCAGTTTCCTGGTGAAGCTAACTAGATGACCATGCTTATAGTCTGGCCTTCCTTTTGCTCTTTTCTATTAATACTAAGTAGCTAGTTATAGTGGTAACAAGCACTCCCCTCAAAAATAGAAATTAAACATGTTCTAAATGTGATGTTTTTAAAAAATCTTTGTGTAATTTTAGACACTGGAGGCATAGTGCACAAAATTCGTTCACAGGGGTGTGTGTCCTTCAGCCCAGCCTGCACCCTCTCCAATCTAGGACCCCTTGAGGTATATCCGACTCCCTGGATTGGGCCTAAATGGGGAGTCGGACATCCCTCTCACAATCCAGGAATACTGGCTCCCAACTGCTCACCTACCTGCCTTCCTGATTGCCCCTAACTGCTTCTGCCTGCCAGCCTGACCACCCCCTAACCAGTCCCCTGCCAGGTTGATTGATGCCTAACTGCTCTCATGCCAGCCTGTTTGCCCCTAACTGCCCTCCTCTGCAGGCCTGGTTACCCCTAACTGCCCTCCCCTGCAGGCCTGGTCTCCCCCAACTGCTCTCCCCTGCAGCCATGGGTCCCCCTCAAATGCTCTTCCCTGCAGGCCCAGTCACCCCCAACTTCCCCCCTTGCCAGCCTGGTCACCCCTAACTGCCTTCCCCTGCAGGCCTGATTGGCCCCAACTTCCCTTCCGTGTAGGCCTGGTCCTTCCCAACTGCCATCCCTTCCTGGCCTGATTGCCCACAACTGCCCTCCCTTGCAGACCTGGTCCCTCCCAATATTTGTATTTGTATTTGTTTGCCATATTGTATTGGCCACCTTATGTCCACATGGGCTCAGTCATCTTTGACCACATGGGAGCAACCATCTTATGTGTTGGACTGATGGTCAATTTTCATATTTTTTTACTAGATAGGATGATTAGATAGGATAGAGGCCTGGTGCACAGGTGGGGGCTGATTGGTTTGCCCTGAAGGATGTCCAGGACCAGGGTGGGGGTTCCCTTGAGGCATGTGCAGCCTGGTTGAGGGGCCTGTGGTGGTTTGCAGGGTGGCCATGATTCCCAGCGACCCAAGCAAAGGCCCTGGTATCTAGGATTTATTTATCTTCTATAATTTAAACTTTGTAGCCTTAAGTGGAGGCCAAGGCAGGCCAGGGCTATAGAAACTTGGCTTACTCCATCACCGGAGACAACTCAATCCTCCTGCTCTCTCCAGCTCTATGACTGCCACCATTTTGTTGGGATTTATTTATCTTCTATAACTGAAACTTTGTAGCCTTAAGTGGAGACCAAGTCAGGTCAGGGCAGGCGGCAAACTTGGCTTTCTCCATTGCTGGGGAAACCCAAGCCTCCTGTTCTCTCTGTGGCTGCAGCCATCTTGGTGGGTTAATTTGCATACCTGCTTCTGATTGGCTGGTGAGTGTAGCTTGTGGGTGTAGTGGAGGTATGGTCAATTTGCATATTGCTCTTTTATTAGATAGGGTGATATGTTGGGATCCAATGAAATCATACTTAGAAAAAGAAAGAGTGTACAATTTCTTTTTTATGCCACATTTTCTTCCCTTTTCTGAATAGGAGAAGTCTTCTAACTAGCCAGTAAATGTATTTTTATATATTTTTGGTAATTTTATAAGCATATTTAGGTATATTGAAATAGAGATTTTGATAAGTTTTATAGCTTTTTATATGCTTTGTAGTTTTGATATGCCTTGTAATTTTTCTGTGGATTTATTTTTATAAGGCATTCCTTTTTGCTGTCTGATACAACTATTGCAACTGTAGGAGGTACAAGAATATTTTATACAATGGTGATGTCTTGGTTAACAATACAAATATAGTAGAGAAGTAATTTTGACCATCAAAAAAGTAAATGAACTTTGTGCTGGCAAATAGTTTTCCTTCCTTTTAAAAAAACTGATGATTATAGGAACAAAAGCCAAATTTTTGCTCTAGTTATAAACTCTTTCATTTTATGTATTATCTTTTATCCATCTCAAATGCATATATAATTTATAATAATTCTATCAAGATGTATATATTATTTGTATTTGTTTTTCAATATATAGTGTGTCAAATATTTTTTATCAAAATTATTTACTTTGTATCAATTTAGTTGATATTGGGATAACAAAAAATTTACTGGCCATTTACCTAGTGCTGAAAATTTAATTTTTACTTGTGTGCTATTTAAATGTCACTGCAATTACCCAGGAATTGAGCAATGGTTGGAGCATTAGCTAGCACAGTGGTCGGCAAAACTGCAGCTCACGAGCCACATGCAGGAGGCAACCAGTCTATGTGTCTCTCTCATCTTGATGTCTCTCTCTCTCTCTCTCTCTCTCTCTCTCTCTCTTTCTCTCTCTCTTTCTCTCTCTTCCTCTCCACCTTCCTCCTTTCCTTCTACTCTCTCTAAAAAGCAATAGAAAAACTTTCCTCAGGTGAGGATTAGCAAAAAAATATAATTTAAAAAATAGATAAATGTCACTGCAATCTATATCTTTAATATACAAAATTTTGCTTCTACTAAATGATTTCCCCAATAGAAGTTCCTTTGACTGAAGAAAGTAAATAAAATAATAAGAAAACATGTATCCTTTAAAATATTTGACCAGCTCCACCAATGTAGCTCAGTGGTTGAGAGTCAATCTATGAACCAGGAGATCACTATTTGATTCCGGTTAAGGAATATACTCAGGTTGTGGGCTTGATCCCCAGTGTGAGGCAAGAAGAGCACAGATGTTCAATGATTCTCTCTCATCATTGTTTTTATCTCTCTCTCCTTCTGCCTTCCTCTCTGAAATCAATAAAAATATATTTAAAAACCTATTTGGCCATATAACTCTAGATAATTTATAATGCCACTAACAGTGTAAAAGTTTGTAGTTTTAGTGCAACATTACAAGAATTGTTTTTAAATTATGTTACAAAACAGGATTCAGCTGAATAAATTTGAAGATCTAATTGACTTTAGTAAGTGATTCAGGAATTAGGCAGCATTCCTCTAACAACTAGAAGGGGGTGCTCTGAGGGACTGTACAATTTCTCTTTATAAGAACTAACGTTGGGCAAGGGAGCTATTAATAAAATAAAATAAATGATTATTTTTAGGATAAAATAATTATTTTAGAGGGAAGGGAAGGGTTTTTATCTTGCAGATTACTTATTCTTTTTCTGGGGGATGGAAAGGGCCCATGTGACAGATTACCTCATTTGTGTTGATCAGAATACTTAAGACTGGTCAATTAAGATTATATTTCTCATAGAGTTTAAAACAGCAAAATATCAGGTATTAAATCTAAGCTTGGTATCATGGGCTTTAGCAATCTTAACTACATTTGCTGTAATATCCAGCTAACAATTAGATTGAATAGAAAACATTCCATTAGAAATCAGTTTATCATGGAGCATATGATTACTTATATTAACTTAAAATCATTTGAAAATATTAAAAGATATTTTATAAGAAATAAAAGAAAATAAATGATTATTAAAAATAATAAATAATAAATATTATTTATTACTAAAGAGGAATAATATCCATTGCCAAAAAGGAATAATAAATAACATCCATTGCTAAAGAGGAATAACAAATAACATCCATTGACACAATCTGGGGCTTTGTTTTTGTCTTTAGCAATGGATATTATAGTAGGTTTAAAATGGGACTTCAATTTTTCATTAATTTATGATTATCTTATTTCTAAGAAGGATAAACATTTTTTTCTAATATTTGTATACTTAGAGTGTGGAGATGAGGAAGTGTATGGAGAAATAATGCATTCAGAATCAGTTTTAAATCAATAACAAATATATCATTCCTTTAATACTGTTCCATGATAAACTGATTTCTAATGGAATGTTTTCTATTCAATCCAGTTGTTAGCTGGATATTATAGCAAATGTAGTTAAGATTGTTTTATGTTTGTATAGGAATGCATATTTAATCCCTTTGTCAAGTTCTGCAAAACTAATTCTCGCCGAAACCGGTTTGGCTCAGTGGATAGAGAGTCAGACTGTGGACTGAAAGGTTCCTGGTTCGATTCCGGTCAAGGGCATGTACATTGGTTGCAGGCACATCCCCAATAGGGGGTGTGCGGGAGGCGGCTGATCAATGTCTCTCTCTCAATGTTTCTAACTTTCTATCCCTTTCCTTTCCTCTCTGTGAAAAATCAATTATATATATATATATATATATATATATATATATATATAACTAATTCTCAATGACAAATATTCAAAGTATGGATTAAATCATTATTAAATTAAAGGATTATTCATATATACTTCTCTGAATCTTGATTTCTTTATTAATGCTTTATTAAGATGGAAATTAGAAATAATATTATTTAAATGTAGTTGCTTATTAGGTGATAGAATTATATTTTGCTTTATTTGTGATATTCTTTTATACTTATTGTTAGGCATAAAGTGATTAAAATCTTTAAAAAGTATTTTTTCTCATTCCAATTATTAATCTACCAGATTATATTTTTATTCAATTTGCATTTTTAGGCATTGTTATATTCATATGATAATGACCAAGACAAGGAAAACAAACTAAGGATATTTGCTTTTTTGGATTAACAGTTACATATTAAAAATAAAAGGAAATGTATGCATGACTTTGATTTAACAGGAAACTGAGTGTATGTCTCAGTTTTGAATTTATTATGTGATTGAAAGAGTCAAAACAACATATATTAAATTATATACAGCATATTAACTTTCGATAAAAACATTGTTTTTAGAAATATAACTTTCAACATTTTCAAGTATATGATTCATTTTCATAATTTCCTGCTCTATTCCATTTAACAAATGGTTTTATCAGAAATTCAATTATAAACCTTTTAATATTTCCAAATGATTTTAAGTTAATATAGTCATTTGCATAATGATTGTATCTAAGAGAATCACATTTTTTTTTCTTTTTCTCTTGTAGTGGCTCAGCAGTACGTTGAGAGAAAATTGTAATAAGTGTTCAATCAGTTAGGACTCAAAAAAATTTCAGGGAACAAACATCTTTTCATCTTTTTCTAACCATTGCTTGGCAGAAAACAGCAAAGATATCTGATTGAAAATGTTTTCAAAATAGTATCATTTCTTCCCCCACTCCCCTCTTTCTGGCAACCACAAAAACTGTTATTTGTGTTCAGAAGTTTCAGTTTTATTTTTCACATATGAGTGAAATCATATACCATATTTTGTGTGTATAAGATGCTATTTTTTTCCTAAAATTTTTAGAGTGAAAATCGAGGTGCATCTTATTCATGGGGGTCAGTCAAAAAAGGGAGCCACACAGGTGTTTTCATAGCTGCTCATACCTTGTCAAACAGGCTTCTTCTGATCATGAGCCTTATTGTTACTGACATTAGCTGATGCCATAATTGGAGGTACAGGTGGAGATGGAGAGTGCACAGATGCAATAGGGACCTGAGAGTTCTGAACCCTAAAGATGTAAAAAAAATAAAAAGATAAATACTGGTTAGCGATTGTCTTATTCTGCAAAATTCAAACTGAATGTAATCAGCTATGCAAAAGAGCATGGAAATAGAGTTGCAGAGAGACAAATTGGACCTCCTTCCACTGAGTGTATGATCAGACAGGGAGAAAACAGGAAGAAAACTCCTTACGATGCCAAAAAAAGAGAAGGCTTTAAGAGGAAAACTAGCAAAATGGGCAAACTTGGAGCAGAGGTTGAAGACTTGGATTATGGAGCATCACTAGAGTGGCTTATGTATGTCAATGAAGCTTATTCAATCTTAGACAAGAATGCTTGCAAACAAAATGAACATTGTTGATTTTACAGGAAAGGCAAAATGGTGATTCAATTTCATGAGGAGAGAGGGTTGGCTATGAGAACATGAAAAAAGTTAGCTGAGAAAATGAGGATGATCACACGTATACAGACAGTGAGTCAGAAGACAGCACTGATACAATAGAAGTTGAAGAAAATGATAGGTCTGGACCAAATAGTGATGAAGAAGAAAGCAGTGATGCAACAGAGGCTGAATAAAGTGATATGCTATATAATATCACAGTACTGGTATGTAAACATTACCTCTGGTAATTACTAAATAAAGATGTGTTCTGTTTTATGTTTAAAATATTGATTTCTTAATTTGGGGTTGGAAAAGTAGGAGGAGTCTAATACATGCAAGTGTCTTATACATGAAAAAATATGGTAGTTCTTAGCTTTCTCTGTTTAACTTATTTCATTTCACATAATGTTCTCAAAGTCCATCCATGTTGTTGTAAATGACACTATTTCATCCTTTCTTATGGCCGTGTAGTACTCCATGCTGTATATATACCACATTTTCCTTATCCAGTCCTCTATCAAGGACACTTTGGCTGTTTCTAACTCTTGGCCACCATGAATACTGCAATGAACACAGGGGTGCATATATCTTTGCACATAAATGATTTCGAGTTTTTTGGGTATATATCCAAGAGTGGGATTATTGGGTCATATGGTAGCCCTATTTTTAATTTTTTGAGGAATTTCTAGGCTGTTTTCCATAGTGATTGTACCAGTCTACATTCCCACCATCAATGGATGAGGGTTCTCTTTTTTCCTACTTCTCCCACACTTGTTGCTTGTCTTGTTGATAATGGCCACTCTAACTAGTGTAAGGTGGTATCTCATTGCAGTTTTAATTTGCATTTCCCTGATTGCCAGTGAGGTTGAACAACTTTTCATATATTGGCTATTTGTATGTCTTCTTGAGAGAGGTGTATTTTCAGTCCTCTGCCCACTTTTTTATTATATTGTTTATTTGATGTTGACTTTTATGAGTTTTTATGTATTATGGAGATTAAAACCTTTGTGAGAGCTAATATTTACAAATATCATCTCCCATCTGGTTGGCTACCTGTTTGTCTGTTTATTTTGCTGTGCAGCTCTTCAGTTTGATATAATCTTATTCATTTATTTTTGCCTTTACCTCCCTTGCCTTTTGGGTCAAGTCCATAAAATGTTCTCTACCACGCAGGCTCATACATTTGGTATCTATACATTTTTTCTATGTGACTTATAGCTTTAGATCTTATGTCTAAGTCTTTGATCCATTTTGAATTAATTTTTGTACATGGGGACAAACTGCAATCCAGTTGGATTTATTTGCTTGCGGCTTTCCAGTTTTCCTAGCACCATTTATTGAAGATACTATCTTTACTCCAATGTTCATTTTTGGCTCCTTTGTTGAAAATTATCTGTCCATATAAGTGTGGTTTTATAAGTGGGCTCATTTCTAGGAATATATTCCCCCCCAAATCAGAAACACCAATCAGAAAGCACATATGCACCTCTATGTTCATAGCTGTACAATTTACAATAACTATGATTTGGAAATAGCCTAAGTGCCCATCAGCAGATGAATGGATTAAAAAACGGATACCTCTACATAATGGAATACTATGCCGCTGTAAAAAGAAGAAACCATTTGCAACAGCACGAATGAACCTGGAGAGCATTATGCTAAGTGAAATAAGCCAGCCAGAGACCGATAAATTTTACATTATCTCACTAATTCGTGGAATATAATGAACAACATAAACTGATGAATAAAAATATATCTAGAGACATAGAAGCAATGAACAGACTGTCCAACTTCGGAGGGAAGGCTGGGTAGTGGGCTAAGAGATCAACCAAATTGTATGCATGCATATGAGCATAACCCATGGACACAGAAAGTGGGGATAAGAACATGTGCTGGGGGTGGGAATGCCTGGGGAGAAGTCAATGGGGGAAAAAGGAGACATATGTAATGCTTTAAACAATAAAGAATTTAAATTAAAAGAGAAAAAAGTAATAAAATATTATCATCACCAATGGTAGGCATTGCACGCTTCCTATTATGGTACAAAATAAAGTACACAACATTACTTAAATATGATATTCTTATAAAAAATATTTAATTTGAGTCCAGTCAAATTAAATGTTCTTTTAGATGTTCTTTTTCTACTTATAATAAATAAGGAAAATAGAGGGACAGGTAAGAAAAATGCTATTAGATATTGAGTATTATTGCATAAAAAATGTCTATCATTACATTTGACTTGTTATCTTTTTGTACTTTTCTCATTTATTGGGAAGCATAATGCTGTATAAAAAATCACTCTACAATTAAGACTTAGATTTTTATGAAATTTAAGGTTTGCATATATTATTTCACTTGTAACATTCCATAACCTTGGGAGAAAGATATAGATGTGCTCACTTTAAAGATTAATCTAAGACTTTGGGATAATATACTACACTTATTAAATGTAAGGCACTGCTCAAGTAGCTAGTATAGGTCCAAAATTGGAATGTTAGGAAGCTCAGTGTTTCAGGGGATGTGCCATTAGAATCATTTATTTGGCATCAATTATAGGGAACTTCACAGAAAAAAATTTAGTAGTTTAGTTGGTCTAAACATCATCTTTAAGAAGTCATCAATTTATTAATTCATTCCTCCATTCATGCATTTGATGGATATTGGTATAAATTATGTGCCAGGCAATTTTTAAAGATGTGTTTTATTTATTTGAGAAAGAGAGAGAGAGGACTTGCAACCAGGAGAGCAATGGGCAGTAGCATCCCATTCTAGGCTGACTCCCTGAATCTGTTTTCAGGCTCCTTTTTCTTTGTGTAGCCCTTCCTTTTGGATATCCCCATCTTCTGTCCCCTTTTCCTTAAATAAACTCAAATTTTTAAAAATCACCATATTGTTTAAAGCCAGCAGAGAGATGAGAACCTTGGCTTCTTCCATTGCCGGGGAAACCCAAGCCTCCTGCTTGCAGCCATCTTGGTTGGGTCAATTTGCATACTTGCTCCTGATTGGCTGGTGGGCATGGCTTGTGGGTATAGAAGAGGTATGGTCAATTTGCATGTTTCTCTTTTATTAGTGTAGATATCTATAGAGTCACACTTCCTTTATTGTAATGTGTTTCTTATACTGATTTTGCCTATTTAGTTGGCTACATTTGTCTTTATCATGTTGATTATTTAAGAACAGAAACAGAACCATCTGAAGTAAAAATAATTCAGTCTGATTTTATTTTAGTAGCTATATAAATCATGGCCTTACTACATAGACAAAATAAGATAAAAATAACAAAAACATGAACAAACCAACCAGACAAAACTACAAATTTGTGTATATTCACTTGAGGGGGTTAGAATCAAGTAATTATAAAGCAATTGAATGAAGGACTCTATTAAATAGCATTAAAAATCTTTAAATATTAAAAAAATGATAAGAAAGTGCAAATGCAGCAGCCAAGGGAGAAAGCAAAAATCTTAGTGTGAGTTCAGACTTCTATGAACAAAAATGGAAAGAATTAGATTTAGGCAACAATGTGGCTTATAATAGGGCACAGACTCCTTTTTTTAAGTTTTAGAGACAGTTTGTGTGGCCAATAGTAATTAATTGTACCTTTAGAGTTATAGAAAAAAAATTGAAATGAGAACAGAAGTTTTTATGGTTTATATGAAATCTTATGCATTGGCATAGAAATTCTAATTTTTATGAATTGGAATAACTATTTATGTGGTGAGTGTGTATATTTTAATTCAATGTTTAAAATAATTATAGAAATTATAAATTAAGTCCTATCCTTAGAAATAATGTGTTTTATATGACCTATAGGAGTAATCTGTACATATTGGTATTTTAAGTATAATTAATGTTTAGGATAGTTTTGCATATTAGAGTAGCTAACAGATTTGTCTTAAATTTACAATTTAAAGTTTGTAATTTAGTGACTTGTTCTGTATTCTAATTTTAGAATGGAAGACATAAAAATTTTTACTAGCTCTACAGCAATAAAATATTTGTTAGACTATTGAAATTTAATATAAATTTTTATATTCAAGTTATAATTTATTTGAATATTATTTAAAGTACAGACTGTGAATTATCTCTGTTAACCAAAACTACTTCAAAAACATCAGAGATATCAACTACTTGTTCTTTGAAATCAAAGACCTACATTTTTTACAATTAACCTAGCACTACAGGACATCTAGTGAATATCCATGGAACATTTCTAAAATGAGTGATTGTATAAAACTGTTAGAATTATGTTTGATATTAATATTTAATGACATTAGAAATGCTTATGAAAGAAACACAGAAAAAGAGCTCATATCAATATCTTTAAAGTGATCTTATTTCTATAAAGATTTAATATAAAATATATGTATAGCTTGAAATACATATTATGTGTAATACATATGCTTTTAATGAGAACAATCTTAAAAACTCCTAAGCTGTACTATGTTTCTAAATTTTCTATATCCTAAGAAGTGTGAATTATCTTTGGAAGAAAATTTATTTGGAAGAAATATCTTTAAAATTTATCTTTATTTTTAGAAATAGAAAGCAAATAGTTTTTATTATTCTAGAAAAATGACAAAATCCCATTTTTGTTTCTTTTTTATTATGTAAATTATTTGTGGTTGGTTCTGAAGATGAGTCTTTGCAGACTTTGCTTTATATGCATGCAATAAGGAAGAAATTTTATTTTAAGAGATTAACAGCAGTATGTCTATAAAAGTAGTTTTTTTTCTCTTGTGTACAGTGAGGGAGATTACCCAGAAGTATGACAAAGTACAGGATGTACAAATGGCACAATCTTTGAGAAAGATCTGAGGGGCCAGAAAAATAATTTTTCTCCTAACTTTCTCAGTTCTTCTAACTGGACTAACAATCATGTTAACATGAGAGGGATTAACATAAGAAAATTACCAAATTCATTACATATGTACATGTACAATTAAGCCTATGAGGACACAGTTAAGGCTTATATGCAGTTCTGGAGGCAGAATTCTGGATTTCAAAGCGAGAGTTGCAATTCACAGATAAATGAGGAAGAGCTACCGTGTGGTGAAGAAATTTTTGCTGGGCCACCCAGAAGCCATGGGACCCAGAAGAGAGTCCAACAAATAGGCTTTGCTGGATTCTTCCTGTCTGCCACTCTCAATTCCTATATATTAAGGTGAATATGCTAAACTGAATATTCTAAGGTTTCCTTCCTGAAGCAGGGTTTTCTATTTGGATTCCTGTTGGTAAATAGAGAGGGTTAAAAATTCGAGTCTTTTGTTTCTTAAAAATAACCAGCTTAGAATAATCAATATCCCTAAAGGCATATTCTTGGGTAGCAAACACTGGTCTTCCTCCAACCTAGTGAGGTTTTCTGTGCTGCTGAGTCTGTAACTGAGGTGCCCAGACCAAGTCTTAAGGTTATGTAAATCTGAGTAACCTATATGTGCCTGGTTGATTATTGTGTTCTAATATTGATCATTGTGATGAGGCCAGAGCCTAAGGTCCTGTGGTTTCCCTTGAAGGAAGTAAGCATTTCCATTAAGTAATCCTAGGGAAGGGAAAGAAGTGGGGGTTACAGAAGATAGACTTTAACTAGATGGTAGGTCGTGTGGCTGGGGTGAAGGAGACAATAATTATGGGAATTATGCTTGGATCATCTCATAATTAGTGGTGGAGAAAGGGAGAGGTAGAAGGTAGCTTAAATTTTCTAATTCAGTAAATATCCCTCAGTGGAGTTCAGAATCCATGGTTGAGAAGCAAACTGCTCTTGCTGAACTTTTTATCTAAATGCAAAGGCCATTGAACAATGCACTGTCCTGGGTGGGGAGGGTTGTTGTGCTGGTGCCAGGATGGACCTCCGGATGTGGCCTGACACCTGGGGCCCTTCCTCCAGGGCCACAAAGGAGGCAGAGGGCATATCTGCAGAACAAGGACCCTAACGGGATATATGTTTCTTCACTCGGATTTGGAAATTTTTTCTGGAGTCTACTAGTATTAATAAACAGGGTCCCTCCCTTTCTCTAAGAAGAATGCTTGGTATTTCTTTGGTCTTCTGCAATATTTGGTTCCCTGACGGAGAAGCTAACCACGTTGACTCTTGACTCTGGTGAGTTAATGGGGTTTGGGGCTTGGGGGCGTGGTTCAGGCTTCCGGGAGGTGCGTGCAGCTGATTTTAGCAGAATTAAATCTGGGGGAACTCCAGGCGCTCCCAGACCTCAGCCCAGGACCCGGCCGGCATCTGGAGAAAGTGGATGGACATCTCTAGACCTGTTGACACAATCTGTAAAATAGGGGCCCAGTCAGTCAGGCCCACTCCAAGTAAGTGGAAGGGGGAGCTTGATCACCTCCCTGGAAGTCATAGGACTTCGTCAAGTAAAACAGAAATCAGGACTCCGAAAGTGAGTGAATTCAGATTTGATTAAGAAATTATGGGTTCACTCTTCTGTTTGTTTGTATGTGGGACTAACCAATTTGCTACCAAGAAGCAGGGTTGCATCCAGACATCAGTAGGTTCTCACCGAGACATCAGTCGAGAATTCTGGTCTGGGGCATGGTTGCCGGAAGTGCCCCCATGCCCATCTGGGGAGTTGGGCATTATCTGCTCAGTTCCAGTCTGGGCTAGTCTGCTGAGAGAGTGTGAGTACGGATGTTTGTCTGTCTTGGCATAATTATCTGCTGATTAACTGGTCTGTGTGAAAGCGAAAGCTACTTTGATTTTCTGTTCGCTCATCTGGTTAAAACATTTGATTTGCTGAAGGCTGAACCTATGATGGTTTGCAAAAGTCTCAAGTAGTGCTGTTGAGTGAAATAGGACCTTAAGAGCATTCATCAGGTAAAAACTGCTGTTTGACCTAGAAGCTCACATAAATCCATCTCACTGTCACAAAGTTTATTCTCCTGTGACTGAGGACCAGAATCATAAGAGATTGATTCCTGTTGACTCAGTGGCTCCAGGAGTTGAGACTGAAGACGACCTTTAGAGATGATTAACTTTGCTCAGTTTAACAATTTGCTTTCACAAGACAGGTCCACATTCCAACATCTAGCAGGGGGTGATTGGGAGATAAGGAGCAGTCAACAGGAACCTTTTTCGGCCCACTGAAACCCACTGAAACCCACCAACCCCCTTCGCAGCTGTTTGGGATTTAGAACAAGGAAAAAAAAGTGGTTTGGATCTTTAAAAAGGCTGCATACCCCTGAAACAGCGCAGTCGTGAATGTATGGACTTCACCTGCGTGTGGTGCCCTTGTGGCTGTCACTGGCTGGCCAGCTCAATAAATCCTTGCTTGCTTATTTCCAACTTAGCAGCCTCGGTGATCATTTGCAACTGGTTGTAGAAGTCGCCCCACTACATTGAGTTAGTTTTCTCAGAGACGTTTGCTCTCTATCATGGGAGGAATCAGCCCACTTAGTAAAAATTTCTGTCTATGTTTGTGTACTAGAGACTTTGATTTGCTCTATGATTTTGCTGAGTTGAAATTTTGGAATTCTGTGGTAGATTTAAAGGTATTTGTGGCTTTTCCTGTCTGACTGGGACTTTCAGGGGTGGGGCTCACAGCTCTTCAGGGCAGAGAAATTTTATGAGGCCCAGCCCCTGAGTGTGGTGAATTAAGGATCTTTTCTTTCAGAAGACACTCCAGGCTTTTAGTAAAATTTCCCTGCACCCTTGTCATCCTCTGCCTTCTTTTCAGGCCGACTAAAAGTCATTTTCCTCCACAGGTTGTACCTCAGCCTCTGGGAGGGAGAACTACTACAGTGATGGCCTGTAGTTTTCTTTGAAACTCCCACTGTTTCTATTTCTCCCCTCTGTAGGAATTGTCTTCCTCTAACTCACAATAGGCAATAATACAGGCCAGTGTCATTTAGCTTGCTGGTTAAAAGAAGACAACGGGCCCTGAAATCTGTAGAAGTGGCCGGGAATGAAGCTGGTCAAATGTACTGAAAGGGTTCAGTACCAGTTGCTGCTGGCAGAGGAGGGGCGGATAACCCCTTCCAGTGCACTCCCTTGGGAGAGGCCTGATCACTGCTCTGCAACAGGGGACGGATACGAGGCAGGGGCCTGGTACCAACCCACTGCCACAGGAGTGCTTTGTAATATCTAGGGCTGTTTCTAAATGCAACTCTGGCTGTTTTGGACTGGCAGCTTATGGCACGTCCTGTAACTAGTAAACAGGGTTAACAAAAGGGCAAAGGAAAGGTGCTCTCCCTGGACCCTGGAGGGAGCCTTCAGGACTTTGAGATTCTCCAGGAAAGGAGAAGTCTGACTAAAGGGCTGGCTGGGGGTTGGGAGGACAGGAGGCTGCATATCGAATTTGTATACTGCAGCCTGCGAGGCAGAGGTCCAAGCTCCATTGTATAGGGGTTAAGCTACCTGTGTACAGTGAAGCAACTTTCTCCTGGGCCAGAATACATTTTGGGGAACTGGACAGACTGTTTTTGTGGCTGGAAAGAAGAACCAGCTGCCATGTACAGCCCTGACAGTGGCCTGCAGAAAACTGTATAATAGACTTAGAAGATGCCTGCATCTTCATGGACATGGCTCCAGAGAGACAAGGATGTTGTGACTCTGACTATTCTAATTGCTACAGTTTGTCCTGCCAGGTCACAAGCCTGCCTCCTTCTGTGCCCAGGCCTCATCGTCCTTCTGGCAGACAGCACGGATCTCTTGGCTCTGAGAGAAACTTCTGACCCATCTCAACATGGGAGTAATTACAGGAGAGAATTTCAACACCCATTTCCCCTGAAATAATTCAGAGCTAGGATCCTTGAAGTAATAATATATTAGGCAGTAAGACAGACATGAGCAAAGCAAGGATGATAGGGCAACTGGCATTACCAGATGTGTATGTGAGACAAGGGGCATAGCCAAAGGGGTCCTTGCCCAGAATCTTGTGCTTTGGAAAAGACTGGTAGCCTACTTGTCCAAGAGATTCAACCCTGTTACATCTGATTAGCCTGCTTGCATCTGGGCGGTAGTGGCCACAGCTATGCAGTTGAGGCTTTGCTCAGGAGCACACCGGAGCACTGGATGTCAAATGCTTGAGTCATCCAGTTTCAGGTTCTTCTGCTAACAGCCTCCTTCCTGATGATGACCAGAGGAACCTCTACATAACTGTTTTGAGGTCAAAGACTTTGCAAAGACAGCCCACCTGGGCCTCACTGACACCCCATGGCATTCCGGGATGAGGTACTATTCATGGACAAGAGCAATTCTGTCCAGGAAGAAATCAGGTATGGGGGCAGTGGTGGTTGCTTTGGACCGAACCATCTGATCTCAGGCGCTTGACCACAGGACTTCGGCACAGAAGGCCAAATTGGTTGCCCTTGTTCAGGCTCTCTGGTGGGCAAGAGAAGAATAGTGACAATTTGTGCTAATGGCAGATATGTGATTACAACAGCTCATGTGCAGAGTGCTGTTGCAGGATATGAGGATTCCTTAGAGGCAAGAGAGGGAACCAGGCTGCAGATGAAAGGGCCTGGAAGGTTGCCCTGGAAACCAGTGGGGCCTCTACAGATTCTGGTGGGAAAAGGCTGAAATCTATAACTAATTTTTACTCAAGTTCTTACAGGTTTTACAGTCTACCCAGAAAGCAATCCAGAAGCATATCTGTGACATTCTTCTAATCTGGTCCATCCCTTCCAACCTGGTGACTCTGTTTGGGTAAAGACCACTCAAGGACTGACTGCTACCTGGAGGGGGCCACATATTGTCATCCTGACCATCCCCACTGCTCTCAAGGTTGCAGGACTGAATACCTGGATACCAGAAACACCCCCTTGCAGATTCATTGCTCCACAAAGATAAAAGAAGCTTGTGGGACAAGTTGGGAGGTATGGGGGATGGGGAGGAGGAGAATGAGGAGAAAACTGGCCTTGCAGAACTTGTTATATAAATGCAAAAGCCATGGAACTTTGAACAATGCACTGCCTTGCGGGGGGTGGGGAGTTGTTGTGCTGGTGCCAGGATGGACCAACAGATGTGGCCTGACACTTGGGGGCCTTCCTGCAGAGCCACGGAGGAGGCAGCGGACATATCTGCAGGACAAGGACCCCAGTGAGATATATGTGGACAGGTTCTCTGCATGTTTCTTCACTCTGATTTGGGAATTATTCCTGGAATCCAATAGTATTAATAAATGGGGTCTCTCCCTTTCTCTAGGAAGTGTGCTTGGTATTTCTTTGGTCTTCTGTAACATAATCATATAAAACCCTCCCCCTTTCCACCCATTATTTTGTGATTCTGAATAAGCTAGCCTGCATATTAAGATTTACTAAATTTCAAAAATAAAAAATTTAGCCTAAAATACCAAACACATGATTAGACAATAAAAATACCTTTTATTGTAAATCTGTTTTCCAGGCCAAAGTTATACATTAAAATCTGCTAGGGATACATCTACTCAAAATATTCTAAGATTGCACTCTTCCATTTGAAATAGCTGCCATGACATTAATAAATGTGGCTAATGAGAACTCCTTGTTTCAAAAAAATTAGGATGTTTATTATCTCTGTCATGTACACATTTTTTTTTTCTTCTTTCTCTACATCTCTCTTGCCTTCTCAGATGGCTGGTCTATTCTGCTTATTCATAGTTTCCACTTTTCACAAATGAGTTTGTCATGGCTGTAAAATTCAAGTCCAATTCTACATTAAGTTTCAACTTTAGAGCTCATGAGCATCAGACAGAGAGAGAGAGAGAAAGAGAGAGAGGGTGAGAGACAGAGAGAGAGAGGAGAGAGAGAAAAAGAGAGAGAGAGAGAGAGAGAGAGAGAGAGAGAGAGAGAGAACACAAACCTAGAACTTGGAATCCAAACCCAAAACCCAGAACCCAGATCTTGCTTCATGAAGTGAACTCTGTTTAACAGCCCAGGACCCTACACACAGAAGAGCCCTGCACTTGGTTTCACATACTGTGGTCATCTTTGAAATTCTTAATTGTTTTGAATAAGGGATCTTGCATTTTCATTTTCCACTGTACCTTGCAAGTTATCAACTGATTTTGTCTATTCCCTTACAATGTCTACTCTACAGAGTAGCCAGAGTAATTTTTAAGCTATAAATCAAATAATATATTTCGCTACATAAAACTCTTTATTTTCTACCAGCCTGCCCCCGAGACTTTCGAGTGAAATCCATCTTTCTGACTTTCTCCTAAGTGATCTTACATTATTTGGCTCCTGCCTCCCTGGCTCACTGCCCTGCTGGTCTCCTCTTCAGTCTTGCTATGTTAGCCTTTTAATGCTCTTTCCACAAGTTGACTTTCTTAGTGTCTTTGTGCTTTCTTATCTTCGACCCAGGAAACCTTTCCTCCAGCTCTTCTCATACCTAACTTTTAAAAATAATTCAAGTCTACCTCCCACATTTCCTCATTAGTGAGATATACTCTAAAGAGTATCTTTTAGTAACTATCTATTGCACTTACTTTATTATGTGCATTTATTTGTTATTTTATTTGTTACTTAAGGCCTAGTATATGAAATGCATATAGAGTAGAAGGGAGTCCCTCAGCCTGGCCTGTGCTCTCTTGCAATCCAGGACCCTTCAGAGAATTGGACTTAAACCAGCAGTCAGACATCCCTCTCGCAATCTGGACTGCTGGCTCCTAACTGCTCATCTACCTGCCTTCCTGATTGTCCCTAGCCACTCTGCCTGACTGCCTGATTTCCCCTAAATGCTCATCTGCCTTCCTGCTCAGTGCACATCATAGTGATCAGTCATTCCACCATTCGGTCGATTTGCCTATTACTCTCTATTATATAGGATAAGTTTTGGTCTGTCTTCTCAGCCAGCCTGCTCTAAATCATCCTACCCAATGTTATTTCTTTAAGGGGAGGGATGCTATTTGTTGGCTTAGAGTTGTAACTGTCATACTTAGAGCAGATTAGGAAATATGGTAATTACAATTATTTCTGGAAAAGTGATCAAAAAGAATTAGACATCTTTGAGAGAGGAAAAACAATTTTGACTCAGTTTAGTGTCCAAGGTGTTTGTTAATATTTGCCCCAATAAAAGTGCCATAAAATTATTCACTAGTCAAAGGTTAAGATAAAAGTAGAAAATAGAATGTAGACACTAACCTACCTCATTTTATATAATGTTTATCAACAAAGAATATAGTTAAGAAATTATAATTCTGATGTCATTAATTTATCCAAGATGATCAGAGAAAACTTATTTATTTTGATTAAATAAGTCATTGTCTTTTTCTATTTTACTATGTGTGAACATCTGGGAGCAACACAAATCAGAGATAGTGCATGTGTTTATCTTTGGGTATTTCTCATGATGAGTAACCTATTGTTACTTTTGTGTACACACTTGTGCAATAACAAAATGTGATTCAAAATATAGTAATGTTCCAAGAAAGTCATCAATAACATACTCTTTCATGTCATCAGCACATTTTCACTCAGCTAGCCACACCTCAAAGAGAATGGGTATTAAAATGTATACTAACACTCCCAGTTCAGTGCTTTCTGTGACAACACATTATTAAACCAGTGTTTTCCAACTGGTTTGTTACAAAACTTAAGTGGACTGCCTCAACAGGCATATCTGCTATGGCTGAACAGCAACTCACTCTTCTCTCCTGGAGTTGTTAATTAATCATTAGATGAGAGAGAGAGAGAGAGAGAGAGAGAGAGAGAGAGAGAGAGAGAGAGAGAGAGAGGAGAAAGAGGAGAGAGAGTGGAGAGGAGAGAGAGTGCTAATATTAAATATTACTAACATATATGAGTGCTTACTATGTATTTTATATGTACTCAATCTCACAACAATCCTAAGGGGTCATTTCTCTGTCTTTATTCTTTATTACATGGAGTGCAATGTAGGAGAGGGCTCAACAAAAATCAAATTACATGTCTTTACAACTCTATGTGTTCATATTATTCTCATTTTAAAAATAAGGAGAGAAAAAAAATGGTGGCGGAATAGAGAGACGCGTCTGGAGCCTTGTTGCTGGGCAGAGGGAGAGAGAGCAGCTGAGAGTCGCACTGGGAGTTTTTGTTGGCAAGTTAAGAATCAGTTATCCTCCAGGAGAAGATCAGGGACTGCTGGACGGGGCTCTTCTGACCAGGCAGTCCCACTGCCAGGAGGTTTTTGTCTGCCAGAGCCACCAGCACAAATACGGAGACCGCACCATCTTGCAGAGGGAGGTGGATGTCTGTAGCGGTCTGAAAGCTGTGGCTAAAGCACTCACCAAACAGCTGGGGGACCCAGAACACGGCTCCCCAATGGGCACAGACACCCGGACTCAGAGGAGCTCCACACAGCACACAGAAAGGTCAAATTGCACCTGGGATAAGGTGTCGTCTCCACAGAACAGAGATGTGCACACTGTGGGAACCGGGCTGCGGGAAAACTGCTTCTGGACAGGTCCACGGATGTGGGGCAGGGCTTGATCCCTAAGTGTAGAAGGGGACTCTCAGAGTTGTGGTTATTAAAATCGTGGTTATTAAAATTGTGAATACATTTCTGTTCAGTGCCTTGTGTGTTGTACCTGGTCGTGTTGTAGTTTGTGCCTTGGAATCAACGTAGGAGAGAGAACTACATAACCAGACACCCGGAGAAGAAAGACCATGGGCAGAAGAAGAAACAGCCCACATATGACAGAAAGGCAGGTATCACCAGAAAAAGAAGTAAATGAAATAGAAGCAGAAATAAGCCTGCCAGAGAAAGAGTTCAGAGAAATGATCATAATGCAGATGAAAAGCATGGGAGACAAAATCAACAATGTGAGTAAGAGTCAAGAGGAACTGAAGAAGACCCAAGAGGAAATCAAGAAGAGCCAAGAGGAAATGAGGAAGCAGCAAGAAGAAATGCAGAATAATCAAGAAGAAATGAAAAATGACATCACTGCTATAAAGAACTCAATAGAAAGCATCAAAAGTAGACTAGAAGAAGCAGAGGACCACATCAGTGAGCTAGAAGACAAGTTAGGAAAAAATACCCAAGACAGCAGCTTCTAGAAAAAAAATAAATAAAAAGCAAGAGGAGAGCCTAAGGGAACTTTGGGATAACATGAAACAAAACAACATTCGCATAATTGGGATTCCAGAAAGAGCAGAAACTGAGCAAGGAATAGAAAACCTGTTTGAAGAAATGACAGAAAACTTCCCTAATATAGGAAAGAAAAAAAACCACACAAATCCAAGAAGCTCACAGAGTTCCAAGCAAAATTAACCCCACAAAACCAACACCAAGGCACATTATAATTAAATTGGCAAACACCGACAACAAAGTAAGAATCTTAAAAGTGGCCAGAGAGAAACAGAAAGTTACCTGCAAAGGAACCCTGATAAGACTAGCAACTGATTTCTCAACAGAAACTCATCAGGCCAGAAGGGAATGGAATGAAATATACAAAGTCATGCAAAGGAAGGGTCTGAATCCAAGAATACTGTACCCTGCAAGGCTTTCAATCAAAATTGAAGGTGAAATCAGAAGCTTCACAGACAAAAAAGGACTAAGGGAATATATTACCACCAAACCAGCAATACAAGAAATGTTAAAGGGTCTGCTGTAATAAAAAGTAATAGGAAGCGAAGAAGGAACTTGGGGGTAAAGACTAAAAATGGTGACAGATAAGTACCTATCAATAATAACTTTAAATATAAACGAATTAAATGCTCCAATCAAAAAACATAGGGTAAGCGATTGGATAAGAAAACATGATCCATATATCTGCTGTATACAATAAACCCACCTCAGGAAAAGAGATGCACACAGATTGAGGGTGAAGGGATGGAAGATGTTATTTCAGGCAAATGGAAATGAAAAAAAATCTGGGGTTGCAATACTTATATATGACAAATTAGATCTCAAAGTAAAGGACTAACAAGAGACAAAGAAGGCCACTTCATAATACTAAAGAGATCAATCCAACAAAATCAGAAATGAATGAGGAGAAATAACAGACTCCACCGAAATACAAAGGACTGTTAAAAAATACTATGAACAACTCTATTCCAACAAATTGGACAACCTGCAAAAAATGGACATATTCCTAGAAAAATATAACCTTCCAAAACTCAATCAGGAAGAATCTAAACATCTCAAAAGTCCAATAATTATGGAAGAAATTGAAGCAGTAATCAAAAAGCTTCCAGCAAACAAAAGCCCGGGACCATATGGCTACACAGGAGAGTTTTTTCAAACATTCAAGGTAGAATTAAAACATATCCTCCTCAGACTATTCAAAAACATTCAAGAAGAAGGAACACTTCCAAACACCTTCTATGAAGCCAGCATCACCCTAATACCAAAACCAGATAAAGACAACACAATGAAAGAGAATTATCGTCCAATATCGCTCATGAACATAGATGCCAAAATTCTCAACAAAATTCTAGGAATTCGGGTCCAGCAGTACATCAGAAAAATCATACACCATGACCAAGCAGGATTCATCCCAGGAATGCAAGGATGGTACAATATCTGCAAATCAATAAACATGATACATCACATAAACAAATTGAGAGATAAAAACCACATAGTCATATCAATTGATGCAGAAAAAGCATTTGACAAAATCCAACATCCTTTCTTGATAAAAACTCTCAGCAAAGTGGGAATAGAAGGATCATACCTCAACATCATAAAAGCCATATATGATAAACCCACAGCTAACATCATACTCAATGGGCAAAAACTAAAACCATTTCCCCTAAGAACAGGAACAAGACAGGGATGCCCACTCTCACCTCTCCTGTTCGACATAGTACTGGAAGTATTAGCCATTGCAATTAGACAAGAAGAAGAAATAAAAGGCATCCAAATTGGAAAAGAAGAAGTAAAGCTGTCCTTATTTGCAGATTACATGATACTGTACATAAAAAACCCGAAGGACTCCATCCCAAAAGTAATTGAATTCAGCAATGTAGAAGGATACAAAATTAATGCCAAGAAATCTATGGCATTTTTATACACTAATAGTGAAATTACAGAAAGAGAGACTAAAAAAGCAATCCCATTTACCATTGCACCAAGAAAATTAAGATATCTAGGAATAAACCTAACTAAGGAGGTAAAAGACCTATATGTAGAAAACTACAGGATACTGAAAAAAGAGATAGAGGAAGATGTTTACAGATGGGAGAGCATACCATGCTCATGGATTAGTAGAATCAACATCATTAAAATGTCCATACTACCCAAAGCAATCTACAGATTCAATGCACTACCCATTAAAATACCAACGACATCTTTCACAGACCTAGAAAGAATTCTTCATAGATTCATCTGAAACAAAAAAAGACCACAAATAGCCACAGCAATTCTGAGAAAGAAGAATAAAGTAGGTGGGATCTCAATACCAGATTTCAAGCTATATTACAAAGCAACTGTTCTCAAAACAGCCTGGTACTGGCAGAAGAACAGACATACAGACCAATGGATTAGAATAGAGAATCCAGATATCCACCCAAACCACTATGCTCAATTAATATTTGACAAAGGAGGGATGACCATACAATGGAGCCAAGATAGCCTTTTCAATAAATGGTGTTGGGAAAATTGGACAGATACATGCAAAAAAATGAAACTGGACCACCAACTTACACCAAATACAAAAATAAACTCAAAATGGATACAGGACTTAAACATTAGATGGGAAACCATAAAAATACTAGAGGAATCCACAGGCAGCACAATCGCAGACATGTGCTGAAAGAACTTCACTGATACTGCTCCAAGGCCAATGGAAGCTAAAGAAAAAATAAACAAATGGGCTAAATTAAAATAAAAAGCTTTTGCACAGCAAAAGAAACCATCAACAAAACAACAAGAAAAGCCACTGTATGGGAGAACATATTTGCAAATGTTATCACTGATAAAAGTTTAATCTCCAACATCTATAGCCAACTTATACAACTTAATAAAAGGAAGATAAACGATCCAATAAAAAAAAAGGGCAATGGATCTAAATAGATTCTTTTCGAAAGATGACGGAAAGCCAAGAGACACATGAAAACTTGTTAAAAGTCACTAATTATCGGAGAGATGCAAATCAAAATGACAATGCGATACCATCACACCTGTCAGAATGGCAATCATCAACAAATCAACAAACGACAAGTGTTGGCGAGGATGGGGAAAAAAAGGAACCCTTGTGCACTGTTGTTGGGAATGCAGACTGGTGCAGCAACTGTGGAGAACAGTATGGAGTTTCCTCAAAAAACTAGAAATGGATCTCCCATTCGACCCAGCAATCCCACTCTTAGGAATATATCCTAAGAAAGTAGAAACACCAATCAGAAAGGATTTATGCACCCCCATGTTCATAGCAGCACAAATTTACAATAGCTACAATTTGGAAATAGCCTACGTGCCCGTCAGCAGATGAGTGAATCAGAAAACTGTGGTACATCTACACAATGGAATTCTATGCTGCCATTAAAAAGAAAGAATTCTTAACCATTTGCAGCAACCTGGATGGAACTGGAGAGCCTTATGCTTAGTGGAATAAACCAGTCAATGAAGGAGAAACACCACATGATCTCACTCATTTGTGGATAATAAAGAACATTATAAACTGATACAGAGACAGTAAAGCTTCAAACAGACTCTCAAATTACAGCAGGAAGTTTAAGGAGAGGTTGGGTAGATAAGAAATCAACCAAAGGACTTGTATGCATGAATATAAGCATAACCAATGAACACAGACACTGGGTGGTTGGGGTATGCCAGGGAAGGGGGGGCAATTGGGAAATATGTATACATGTAACACAATAAAAAAACACACACACACAAAAATAAGGAAAATGAGATTTCAGGATAGTAAAGAATTTTCAAAATTTATGTAACTCAACTGTGGAAAAACAATGATGGTAATCCAAATTTGTCTGACTCCAACACAGAGTTCTGCTACAGCCTAATGATTCTCAGAAGTTTTTTCAAACTTAGATTCCACTGAGGGTTAGTTGGTTCTACTGTATCAGCTTTTCCAATACTGTCTCTTTTGCATGTTCTTTATGATTCTCCACACCAACTTTCCTATTATGGGCAATTGCTGATACAGTCAAGGTAGCTTCATTAGTATTACCTCCTTTTCCATCATTACCACCTAAAAAAATCAATCACTTTTCAGGCAAAGTCTACCACTGCCCATATCTATGTTAGCTATGGTGCCTATCTTTAAACTTTTCCATTAATTCTTTATTTTTTCCTTTATTAATTAAGGTATTACATATGTGTCCTTATCCCCTCATTACCCCCTCCACCCTCTCATTCATACCCTCACCCCCCTGGTGTCTGTGTCCATTGGTTAGGCTTATATGCATTTATACAAGTCCTTTGGTAGCTTTTCCCCCCTTATTCCCACCCTCCCCTACCTTCCCTCTGAGGTTTGATGGTATGACCAATGCTTCTCTGTCTCTGAATCTGTTTTTGTTCATCAGTTTATGTTGTTCATTATATTCCATAAATGAGTGAGATCATGTGATATTTATCTTTTTCTGACTGCCTTATTTCACTTAGCATAATGCTTTCCAGTTCCATCCACGTTGTTGCAAATGGTAGGAATTCATTCTTTTTTACTGCAGCGTAGTATTCCATTGTGTAGATGTATCATAGTTTTTAATCCACTCATCCGCTGATGGGCACTTAGGCTGTTTCCAAATCTTAGCTATGGTGAATTGTGCTGCTATGAACATAGAGCATTTTTAACCTTTCTGATTGATGTTTCTAGTTTCTTGGGATATAGTCCTAGAAGTGGGATCACTGGGTCAAATGGGAGTTCCATTTTAAGTTTTTTGAGGAAATTCCATACTGTTCTCCACAGTGGCTGCATACTGAACATCTCCCTCCCCACCCTGCTCTTTTGTAATTTCCTAGAGCTACCACAGCAAATTATTACCAATTTACTTAAAGGAACAGAATCTTATTCTCTCACAAGTGATGAAAGAAGTCTGATTTCAAGATTTTAACAGGTGGATTTCTTTTGGAAGCTATGTAGGAGGACTTGTTCAATGCCTCCTTCAAGTAGTATTTCATGGCTTTTAGCTATGCCACTCCAATCCCTGTGTCTGTTTTCACACACTGCTCTCTTTCCTGTGTCTCTATGTATCTGTAATGGAGCGAGTCCCCACAAGATAGACCACAAAGACTAATTGAATTCAAACAGGCCTAAATTTATTACATATTCGAATCTGGCCTCACCTAAATTTATTACAGATTCGGATCTGGGCTCAAACCTTAGCTGATGCAGCAGCCTGGCTCCTTTTCCCCATCGAGTGCCTGAGTTAGGGCAATCAGCTCGGCCTTTTGGGCAGAGGTCCCATGTCCTAGGGCTTGCGCCCAGATGACAGAGTCTAGGGTGACCACAGCAGCTCCAGCATATCGGGTGCCCTTTTCTACAAAACTGCTTCCATCAGTAAAAAGGTACAAGCACTGTGGGTGCAGATGGGGAGCATCATCACTGCACCCTCCCAGCAAGAGAGGTCCCTGAGTAGCTGGCTTCGCTGGCCCACAGCTGGGATGGCCTGGCCTGTCATGGGTTCTGAAAGTCCAGGACGTGAAGGTTGTAAGACAGCACTGCATAGAGATGCTTGGTGATGAAGCGCAGGCAATACACTGGACTACTCAGGGGTGTCGACGTCAGCGGGAAGGCTTGTAGGCAGGCCCTTTGGTGCCGGTACCACAGTCGTACAACCCCGTAGTAGGAGGAACCTGTGGCCAGCAAGTGGTTCCCATAGCCACAGGACAGGAGCGTGAGGTCCAGCACCCCAGCCCCTGGGGGAAAGCCACTGCCCAGGTGCGTCATCAGCTGCCCACTGTTGAGGTCCCAGATTCTCAGGGGTGAGGAGTGCCCACAACAAGCCATCCCAGTCACAAAAGAGCTGAGTAATGGTCTGATAGCAATGGAGCAGACTTGGTCTTCAGTCTGGATGGTGTGTAAGCACTGGCCAAGCCGGCCTGAGGCCAAAGACCATACCTTGGCCGTTCTGTCCCTGGAGCCGCTCACGATGATGCCCCCTTTGCAATCCACACAGTTCACCAGCTGTTGGCAATCGTCCCAGGTGGATTGATGGGTACTTCCGGCTCAGCAAACCCAGCTCACCAGAATTAGCCAACATTACTCACTCACTGGCCCGGCCCAGGGCAGCCTCTCCTGGGTCCACAGAGCAGAGAACCAGCATCAGCTGGTGTTTATCAAACCAACTGAGAACCCTCACCCTCAGAGTGACAATTTAATAGAAGCGATGACTTCATGTTCCAAAGTTCGCACATACAGTATCACATGTTGGCTCCTCTGGTAGAACTTACTTCTCTGGACAAAGCGAGCGAGAAAGGAAGGTTCTGGTTCTTCCAGTTGCATAAATCGGAGGTCATGTCAGGCGGGGCCTGACCGCCAGACTGCCCGGGGCTTGCCTGGTAAGAGCACCGACAAAGGGGCAGTCCCTCTTTTTATACCCATTCTGCCTTCCCCTATTGGCTCATAAATGCTGACTCGGCAATTTCCAATTGGTTCTCAGGCAGCAAGGGACCAGCTAACGCAGGAGGTTCCTAGTAAGGCTGCTTGACCTAGTTAGCCCAACGGACCCAGGAAGCCATGGTTCAGGTGTTGTGGTCTGGCCGAAGATCTCAAGATTGCAGTTAATCAGAGGCAGGTTCACACTTTTAACCCTGATTCTGAACCTTCCCCTCCCCCTTCTTTAGTAGTTTGCAGGCATGGCTTTAGGGGAGGAAGTGTTGCAAGCCTACCTGTGAGAGGATTCCTCAGTAGTTCCCAATTTAACTGCTACAGTATCCTCTCCTCTTCTTATGAGGACACCAGTCATAAATTTTGGGACAACTCTTATATAGTGTGACTTCATTTTAAGTTAACTAATTACTGTGGGAACCTCTTTCCACGTCCCGCGTGGTTCAGGGTTCCCGGGTCAGGGTTCGGGTTCTGAAGGAGGCCGCACGCAAACAAAATGAGAGACTAGAAAGCATTAATTTGGCGATATTGGGGGGCCAGGCGGGAGCCTTCCTCTAGTGGAAAGGACTGCCATTTGCTCTGGCCTTTTTCTCCCTTTTATTAAGGCTTTGGGACACACCCCTAGCCTTTAGGCAGGAGGTAACAGAAATTAACATGATACAAACATAGAGGTTGCTTCAACCAATAATGTTTCAACAAAACAGTGAGTAATTAGCTCTGTCCTTTCAGAGCAATTAAGGTTGACCCGCCTTCTGGCTTCCTGTTTACATCCATCTAGTGAGAACAATATTTGGTTTCCGACATCTCCCCCGTTTTCTTTCCCTCTAAAAAATCTTGCACCTACAGACTAGAAATAAATATTAAGAACAAAAAATAAGACAAGCAACAATGGCTATGCTAAGAGGTGAATGAATAAGTCTATAGTATCTTTCTTTCTGGACCAACAGTCCTTTGAGTCCCAGTTTCAATGTCCAACAGTTTTTTGAATGTACGTATTAGCAATGATATTTCAGTTCTGGATGGTGGACAAATGATGGCAATGCAGGTCCGACTCTCTCTGGTTTGGTCCTGGGCAACCTGCATCGATGCACAGCTGCTGACTGTTAGGATGGCAAGGTGTCGTCAGCATCTTCCATCTCTGGACTTGTTTCTCCTCTCGTCTTCATAGCTGAAGCATTCTCTGTTGTAGGAATTCACATGGTCTTGGAGCTGTTTTTCTGAAAATATATAAACATTCTCGACCAAAAGTTAGTAAAGGAATTTTTTCTATAAATTTGACTTTGGATCCTTTTTATTTTTGCCCAAATGATTTTCCTTTGGCTTATTTTAATACTATGTATGTTTTTCATGGGTGTCTTGCTGTTAAGTAAAAAATTTTTTAGATGTAATTTGCTTACAGGATACTTTTTCCTTACATAATATTACTGTACTAAACCCCTTTTTTATGTAATTATGATGCTTTATGTTTATTGCATGTTGAGTAATTTTACCATGCAATGAACTACCAATAGAAATTTAAGTTTATACTTTAGGAACAACTGTTTTCCAGTACAATTAAATTTTCTTGAATATTCACCTATTTCAATTAACCAATTAAATTAATTTGAAAATTTACTATTTTATTGTTAAATTTAATATTCTAACAACAATCTTAGTTTTATCCTGTAAATATTAGTGGAAAGGATTTATTTGCATTCTTGAGTAGGCCCTGAGCATTCCTGGTGTTAAGTTGGATTTAGAATATAGGGCAGCTGTCAGCCAAGTCTGTCTGTTGCTGGGTCCCAATCTGAGCTGCACCAAATCTTTGTCTGTCATTTGTGTCCTGAACGGAGCTGGGCCAAGTCTCTGTCTTGTCACCTGGGTCCCAATGAGAGCTGGACGTGGGAAGTGAAGCAGCCATGGGGCAGGAGACCTCCCTCTGCAATGTTGGGGGGTGAGGATCAACCTCTGTTGATCCCCAAGTTTTTTCCTGATGGCCCCTCTGCGACTGTGCCTGTCTTAGGTCAGGAACTACCATACGCTACCAACCCACCTTACCCGTCATTGGAAAGCAGGGCGGCATAAGGCCCAGTTCCTGGCTTAGGCGGTGGTCGGTGTAACGTATAAGTTCCAGTTGCCCGTCTCTGGCTAACCAGCCATCCTCCGGGGCCAAGCAGGTTGATGTGAGGTTCATTCAGTTTCATCTCCTTGGACACTGATGCCCTTGTGGCCTCCACGCCCAGTACCCTGCCTTGGGATCCCCTTGCCTGCTGGCAGGGTCCCAGCACTGATCACATATCTTGGAGAACCCAGGTTTCTTCTCCAGGAAGGGCCCAGCTCACACCATTGGATGAGGGACAGAGTCATGGTACCAGCCAACACTAGGCTTCAACCTCAGCATGAACAGAAAGCTCAGGTGACAGCTGTGGGAGGGTCCTTCTTGGCAAAAAGAGCAAGAAAAGCCAATATAGAATGCTCAAGTGCCTTCTCACTGTCTTAATTTCTTTTATGTTATTTATTTATTTATTTATTTAATTGCTACCAAATATTCAGAGAATTTGATTGTAAGTTTGTTTGGGATATTTGTCAAAAAAAATTATAATGACATTGTAGAATAATATTATGTAAGGAAATTCTTTTGTTCTAGGCCATGGCAATTCAATTTTAAACTGGCTATCAATTTCTTTTTGTATAGACAAGGTCTTAGTTACTTAATTAGAATACTTAATCAAATTGCTTACAAAAATATTGGCTCTTTATTTAGCTGAAAACTTTTGATTTTTATTTAAAAAGCTAATTTATTAATTAAAGTAGGTATCTCAATTTTAAAGCAAAAGAAATTTAGTAATTGTTTATGTCTGATTCACAAGCCACAAATGTTGCCCCGCCTCTAGCTTAAGAATACAGGTGGCTTTGGGCTTTTTGTCATTTTAAATTCTAATGTTGGAATTTTAAGAAATATTTACTTAATTTTGCCCTTCTTAGAGACTACAAGAAACAGGGGAATCAGTATACCTAACGGTTCTTACCCATGAAGGGTCAGGAATATAAGTCAAAAATACTTCCCCATGTGCCCCAGGTAATATTACCGTATAGCTGGTAACTGTTGGCATTGCAAGAAGTACGTTCTTAGGTGTCTGTACCGTCCTCTTTACCATGCTCCTGGTAACGTAGGAATAGCTTGCAGAGCAATATCAGGAGTCAAAGTGACTGCTATAGTGCTGTTAAGATCCAGGCCTGCGCTTCCTGGAGTTGCTCGGATGAGGGAATCCATTGTGGGCCTTGCAGGGCAGGTTTCCGCTATTAATAACTGGGCTGGGGGGCACCCCTCTGGCTGTTTCCCAGCAGTTGACTATACCCTGTATCTTCATTTAGAGGCTGCCCATTTCTATGAAATTTTGATTTACACTGTCTGGCCCAATGGTTACCTCTCTGACATCTAGGACACCGAGAGACTGGATCTCTCAGAGGCTGAGTGTTTATGCCTCTCCCTAGAGTGCTACCTTGTTTCCTTCTTAGAGGCCAAAACCTTCACAACATTTAAAATATAGTTATTAATTCTTATTTGATAAAGCTTTCCATGAAATTTCAAGTATATTAGATCGGTTAAATTTAAGAAGATATCCTTTAAAAAGAGAGAACAAATTTCTTGTATTACTCTGGGCCCATGGAGCTTTACAAGAATCATCTCTGTTAAAGCCTTGAAATTTTAACATGGAAAAAAACCATCAAATATATATATTCATATATGATTTAAAGATTATAATATTTTTTATAATTATCTTAAGATATCAATTATATTTTTAAACTGTCAGTTGGAAATCACAGAATTAATCCTTTTTTATTAGACCAATCAACAACGTATTTTGAACTCCTAATTATTAGATAAATGTTATTTTATTTTCTCCCAATTTAATTTGCATTTAGCTGAAAACTTTGATTAATAACACAAAATCATCTCATTTGGTTCCTTTACGCCATTTTTCTTAAAAAATAAAGACCAGTTCTGGGGTTTCTTTTTCTGCAGCTTTTGCGGAGAGATTCCAGCTTAAAACCCTGTCTAATATGTCCAAAAAGGTGGACAATTGCGCGCATTTCTTTTTAAGCCGGGCTTCTCTCCTCACAAGTACAGAAATTCCAGACACATCTCTAAATTTTTAAAACTTTTTCATGGCGAGAAAGGAGACTTTAGATTAGTATACTGGGAGAGTGGACTTTCATTCTGATTGCCACAGTGTCTCTCTTCCTCCACATCCTGCTTACTTCAGGGGAAAGCATCTCTAACAGATCTGGCCTAATTTCTTTTCATGCTTAAAAGATAAAGACATCTTAAATTTTTTCTTTCTTTTTCGCTTTCCGAAGTAATAACTAGCACCTAATTTGGCCAAGATTAGCATTTCCCTGCGATTTCTCTTATAATTTTTAAGTGAAACCTTAAGTAATCTCATTGCAGGAGAGCAGAGAGCCTTGCCCTCTCCTGCCACCTTTGAATTTCTCCACACCAGAGGCAGTTTCAGCAGTGGAGTTTCACCTATTACAGATTTCTGATTCCAAATGCAAACTAAGATTTTAATTTGAACAAGAAACCACATTATTTAAGCTTGCAAACCAAAAGTCTATAATACAGTTTACTTTATATTTATAACCGAATTCTTCCCCATTAGCCTGGCTGCAAAAGACGTTCCCACCCTACTTACAGATCGCGACTCTGTAGTTAATCCGTGGGCTTTGCGTACGTTGAATTCCCCTCACCTTTTCCTAGGTGAATCTTCCCTCACCATTTTCCTTGGTGAATTTTCCTTCCTTCGCTCTTAGGCGAATAATACCTTCTCCTCCAGACGTCCCGCGGTCAGGCGCCAGATGTGAGCACCTTTTTCCGCAGTCCCTGATGGGCGCCAGATGTGGGAACCTCTTTCCACGTCCCGCGTGGTTCAGGGTTCCCGGGTCAGGGTTCGGGTTCTGAAGGAGGCCGCACGCAAACGAAATGAGAGACTAGAAAGCATTAATTTGGCGATATTGGGGGGCCAGGCGGGAGCCTTCCTCTAGTGGAAAGGACTGCCATTTGCTCTGGCCTTTTTCTCCCTTTTATTAAGGCTTTGGGACACACCCCTAGCCTTTAGGCAGGAGGTAACAGAAATTAACATGATACAAACATAGAGGTTGCTTCAACCAATAATGTTTCAACAAAACAGTGAGTAATTAGCTCTGTCCTTTCAGAGCAATTAAGGTTGACCCGCCTTCTGGCTTCCTGTTTACATCCATCTAGTGAGAACAATATTTGGTTTCTGACAAATTACATCTGCAAAGATCCTATTTCTAGATAAGTTCACATTCTGAGGTGTTTTTGGTAGTCATGAATTTTTGGAGGACACTGTTCAATCAGCTATACTACCTGATAGCTCAGTAGATGCCATGAAGGAAATATACTTTCTCGTTCCTTCCATGAGGCAAGATGAGGTTGTCAAACATCTCTTTGATTCAAACTGTTCTTTGGCTTCCATTTTGACAACTTTGTCTAGCACTTCTGACACTATCCCTTCTCCTTAATCAAAGACACTCCCACTTTCATCATGGCTTGGTAGCTTACCTATATCTTTCTTTCATTCTCATTTTCTGTCATTAATAGGATGTCCACATCAGCAATGATGAACTCTCTGACTCAAAGTTGTTCCTTGACCCCAGTCCACAGATTCCCATTTTCTCTATTCTTGTGCCTTTGTTTACAGGCTCTGAGATAGAAACATCATTGATGAGAGAGAATCCTTGATCAGCTGCTTCCTGCACTCCCCTGTTGGGGACCAAGCCAGCAACCCATGTGCTTGAAAATACGTCCAGTTTCCTTCCCAAATCCCTCTAGCCATCTGAAACTTTGTGAAAACAAACAAACAAAACAAAAACAACCCATATCTCCTTATAATTAACATTTCTTTATAATCACTTAATAAACTCTATTTTTCTTTCAAATGAATAAAATTATTTTCCCAAGATTATATCAAATATTTTGTTTGAATTTGTGCCTGGTAAAAATTAATTGATGAAAGATTCTCCTTATTAAAAAATAATTGGAAAGCTTATTTCATTCTTTGTCATGTTTTTCTTTTACAAATTTGATTATGAGAATGTATCTAACTTTCAAAAAGGTTTTTAATAAATTATGTCTTTTACAAGAAGCAATTTTTATGTATAATTTAACACCCACTTACCTCTCAAAAAGAATAAAAAACCCATTTAGGATCATCATTAAACTGCTCTTTTTCAAATATGACTAATTAGTTTAATATTATACTTTAGGTTTTCCTTTATATGACTCTGAAAAAGATCTTAATGGAGCATTTTCCAACCAAGTAAACTAAAAAATAAACAACAGTGTAAGACTAGCAGTGAACATAATAAACTCATTTTGTTGATGATTTTATCTCACTGCTGATAAGGAAGAGACATCTTCTTTGCCTTTTCTTTATTTTTCTTTTTTCTTTCTTCACTAGGACTACAGTTATATATCTAAAAACAATTTCCTAAAAGGGTACTAGCCCTTTATTGCTTAGCTTTCTGAAAGATAACTTAATTGTGGACTGGGACCCTGAAAAATTATTATAGCCTAAAACTAAATTTTTCAGTGAAGAGTGAAACCAGAGGTCATTTAACCACCTTTAATCTTTTCAGAAAGAGGGATGCTTGGTCCTGGGAGTTTTTCCCTGGAGGGGTGTTGATTAAGAGTAGGCACAGATTCCGAGTCCCTGATATCTTGTGACATTGTAACCTGGTGATTACCCAATGATTCCATCTCCTGTAGGAGTCTGGTAGTGAGAGTATCCTTTCTGATTAAATGATGTTTCTGTCCTTTTATAAATTGTACTACTGGACCTGGCAGCTATTCTGCTTTCAGAATGGCTGATGCACTTATACCTTCTGACTCATAGCTCTTTCTGCCCTGATCACAGGGTCACATTCCCTGAAAATGTAAAATGGTTGAAAGGACTGTACTGGCTGAAAGGATAGGGCAAGCTTAGGGTCCTTCTCAAACTGTAACCTCAGCCTTTCTCATCATGCCTGTAGCTTCCTGGCTACAGCCCTGACATCACACCCAAGGATTCCAGATACACTGAGTGACATAGTATGGAAACAATCGAATATGTTCTCTGCCTTGTATTTATTTTCTTGTACTCTTAAAATTATTTCCAGAGCGTACATGAAATTCCCACCTCTTCTCCAGGGAATGTTCTTTTCAAAAGAGCAGAGTTTGCAGGTACATAAAAGAGAACAAATTATAATATAGAACAGATATAATGCAAATATTATATATTAATTCCCTATTCCTACAGTTTCTCTACCATGATCCACATGATTCATTCATAGGCTTTAATGTTTTCATACTTTTGTCTTTTTTTTTAATCCTCACCGGAGGATATTTTTCCATATCCTTTGCAGAAAGTAGAAAGGAGGGAGGTAAAAAGGGAGGGAGAGTGATATTTTATCCTGGATTATTGCACAGAAGAGAAGGGAAAGCAATCTAACATTAATTAAACTCTGAAGGTTGAGATTTAAAAGAAGCACCTTTCAGTTTCCAGGAATCAGAGAAATAAATTGTAGTTTAAAGTTTGTTTTAAATGAAAATAGTTTGTTGAATTACTTCTCCCTTCTGAGGCTCCATTAACAGTGGTACAAGTATTATGAGATCATTCGCTGTCTAGTATTTGACGTCATTACCCTAATATTATTTTCTCCTTATTTCTCATGTCATTACCTTTGAAGAGAGATCAATTTACAATAATGCCTTACAAATGGTTTTAGATATAGGGAGTCTGTTACTCAGCAATTAGAAATATCATTTCTAATATTTTATTCAATTGTTAAAAACTTGTGAAAGGAAATGAACTCCACTCCATCTTGTCCTATAGGGCTGGGACCCCTGCCTAAAACCCCTCCCTTTTCTGGGAGTGACCACAGGTGTGCCAGCAATGTCTTAACTCCCTGATCCCCACCCAAATGGACCAATGAAGCTCCAGGGACACAGCTAAGGCCCTAATTAGGCTTAACCACAGAAAGACCCCAATTCAAGTGACCAATCTCTGTAGCCTTCATCACTTTCCCAAGCCCCCTGATTATCCTACCCCATAAAACTCTTTGTTCCTGCCCGGTCTGCTCTCTCGCCTCGCTGCTGCGTCAGAAAGAGTCTGAGAGCCAAACCCGGGTATGAATAAAGACTCTTTGGTTTTGCATCGGAAAAGGCTCCTTAGTGGTGGATTATTGGGGACCCCGAACTCTGGGCACAACATTTGGGGACTCGTCCTGGATTCCTGATACCCACGAGGGACCCCGATCTGGAGAGTCTGTCTGACCGCGGTAAGTGTCTGTCTGTTTCTGTTCTGTGTGCGAGCTTGCTTCTGAAGTCTGTAGTGCCCGAAATGGCCTAGGTGGACGCACTAGTGGATCTCGGGCAGGGGGAGGGTCAGAGGACACTCTGCTTCCCCACGAGGGACGTGGAATCCCCTCACAGAAGGGATGTGGAATCCCCTCAAACCTCTGGGACGATGTGGGTGGCTCCTACCGGTGGGTGCACGGCCATCGTCCAGTGATCAGCTTTATTTTCGCGAGTCCGGAAGGCTGCTTTGGATGTTTTTATCTGTTTGATCAGTTTGTGTCTTTTTGTGTACTTTTGTGAGCTCATTGGACAGAAGTTATGGGACAGACTCAGGCTACCCCCTTGAGTATTATGGTTGATCATTTTAGAGAGGTTAAGAGAAGGGCTAACAACCTTAGTTTAGAAGTGAAGAAAAGCAGATGGCAAAAATTTTGTTCCAGCACGTGGCCGGCCCTCAATACCGGATGGCCCCCAGAAGGGACTTTTGACCTCCCCACCATTCGCCGGGTCAGAGAAATCATTTCTCGGCCAAGGGGATGCCATCTTAATCAACTCCCTTACATTATTACTTGGCAGGATCTCGTAGAGGACCCTCCCATCTGGATTAAACCTTTCCTAGCTCTGCGCCCTCCGGAGCCGGAACCCATTCTTGCCTTGCAGGAAACGGAGAAGAAAAAGAAGGCGGTTACTTCAGAGAAGAAGGAGAAGGAAGCCACCCTGCCATCAGATCCTGATCCCCTCCACCCAGTTTTACAGTGGGGAACAGGAGAAGAGTTAATTTTCCCTCCCCCGTACCAATTCCCCAGGTTACCGGCAGGGGGCGAGCTTCCGGGTATGGCCGCAGTTCTGGTAGGAAGCCCACCTCTTACCAGGCAAAGGGCTCAGAGGGAACTGCATGTTGCAGCCCCTGACTCCACCATTAAGACTCTGCCCTTGCGAGCTGCGGGCTCCCCAGACGCAGATGGCAATCAGCCCATCACTACTGGCCTTTCACCACTAGTGATCTCTATAATTGGAAAGCTCAGAATCCTAAGTTTTCTGAGAAGCCGGAGGGCTTATCGATTTGTTAGATTCTGTTCTTTTCACCCATCAGCCTACCTGTCAGCAGCTTTTGCAGGTCCTATTCACCACCGAGGAGAGGGAGAGGATCCTCAATGAGGCCTGGAAGCTAGTCCCAGGCGTGGACGGGAACCCTAGCACCAACCAGGCTCAGATAGACACCTCCTTTCCCCTGACTAGACCTGAATGGGACTTCAACACGGCAGAAGGTAAGGAGAGGCTCCGGGTCTACCGCCAGACTCTAAAGGGGGGTCTCCGCATGGCTGCTAGAAAGCCTACCAATTTGACCAAGGTAGGGAACATACAGCAGGAAAGGGATGAACCTCTAGCTGCTTTCTTAGAATGTTTCATGGAGGCATGCCGCACTTACACCCCCATGGACCCAGAAGCCCCTGAGAATAAGGCAGCTGTAGTCATGAGTTTTATAGACCAGTCAGGTGCAGACATCAGAAAGTAACTACAGAGAATAGATAGATTTGGAGAAAAGAGTCTTTGGGACTTGCTAACCAAGATTGGAGCCCAAATAACTTTCAGACAAGGGGGGCCCCAGATCACCGATGGTAAATGCCACACCATGCAGGTTCTGACTCTGAGACTGGAGGATGAGTATCGTCTCCACCAGGGGTGTGGACGGGTGGCTACAAGAATTCCCCATAGCTTGGGCAGAGATGGGGGGAGTTGGACTGGCTGCTCACAGGGCCCCAATCCTGGTGGAGCTAAAGCCTGGAGAAGGCCCAATAAGAGTCAAGCAGTATCCTATGCCCCAGAAGGCCCGGAAGGGAATCCAGCCTCACATCAGGAGACTGCAAAGTCTAGGGATACTAGTCCCTTGTCAATCTGCCTGGAACAGCCCCTCTTCTCCTGGTCGGAAAGCCTCACACCAATGACTATCGACTGGTGCAGGACCTCTGGGAAGTAAATAAGAGAGTCATGGATATACATCCAACTGTTCCTAACCATACACTCTCCTAAGTTCCTTGACACCCTCTAGAGTCTGGTGTACTGTACTAGACTTGAAGGATGCCTTCTTCAGCCTGCCACTAGCGCCTCAAAGCCAACCCCTGTTTGCCTTTGAATGGCACCACACGGAGGAGGAATACAGTGGACAACTAACCTGGATGCGACTGCCCCAAGGGTTCAAGAATTCGTCTACCTTCTTCCACGAGGCACTGCACGACGACCTCGGTGAGTACAGGAGAGAGCACCCCACTCTCACCCTCCTTCAGTACATAGATGACATCTTGATTGCTGCCGACACTGCCGAAAACTGCGAGCAGGGGACCAGAGACCTGTTGGCCTGGGGACCTTAGGGTATAGGGCCTCCGCAAAGAAAGCTCAAATATGCCAAGAGAGGGGTGAGTTACCTGGGATACATCCTGGAGGGTGGACAGCGGCGGTTATCAGATGCTAGAAAAGAAAACTGTCCTGAAGATCCCTGCCCCCACCCCCCGAAGAGAAGTCAGGGAGTTCCTAGGGTCAGTTGGCTATTGCTGCCTCTGGATTCTGACAAACTGACCCTAGGACAGGAGATCTGGATTACAACCCCGAATGCCATTAAGGGGGGTCCTAAAATAGCATAACAATGCATGTATGACTCACTATCAAAGCTTGCTGCTCAACCCTCCTCAAGTACGGTTCCATCCAAGTGGGGCCCTCAACCCCGCTACCCTGCTGCCTGACCCTGACCTAGATGCCCCGCTACATGACTGTGCGGGAATCCCGGAGCGGGTGCATGGACTCCAGAAAGACTTGACTGACTGGCCCCTCCCTGATGCAGAGGCCACCTGGTTCACGGATGGAAGTAGCTTCATGCGAGATAGGTGCAGGTATGCGGGTGCAGCGGTGGTCACCAACATGGACACTGTATGAGCGGAGGCTCTGCCCCCGGGGACATCAGCTCAGTGAGAACTCATTGCACTCACCAAGGCACTGACACTGGGGACTGGGAGACGGCTTAAGATCTACACAGATAGCCATTATGCATTTGCTACAGCTCATGTTCACGGTGCGATCTATCAGGAGAGAGAGCTATTGACAGCAAAGGGATGGACAATAAAGAATAAATAGGAAATTCCTGACCTGCTTGCGGCTTTGTGGCTCCCAGCTAAGCTAGCCATTATCCACTGCCAAGGGCACCAGAAGGCAGATGACCCAGTGGCAAGAAGTAACCAAAAGGCTGATCAGGCAGCCAAAGCAGCGGCCTTCACCTTGGTCCCTACCATGGCCTTACAACTACCAGACTCCGGGGACCCAGTCTTGCCAAATCAGCCTGGGTATTCTCAGGAAGAGCTGTAGTGGATCAGGAGGCTTCCCCAAGTCTAGGAAATTAAAGGATGGTGGTGCACACCAAACCAGGAGCTCATACTACCAGACTGGCTTGGGTTACAGTGTTAGAAAGCATGCACTGGTCCACTCACCTGGGGGCACGCAAATTAAAGGAATTAATCCGACACAGCAGAATTAAGACCCACCAACAGGACATCAAAATAGAACAGGTTGTATCCACCTGCAAGACCTGTCAACTCACAAACTCGAGAACCAGGCCAAGTGAAAAAGGAATCCAGCTCAGAGGAGCCAAGCCTGGAGCACAATAGGAGGTCGACTTCACTGAAATTAAACCAGGAAAGTATGGCTATAAATATTTTTTTTAGTATTTGTAGATACCTTCTCTGCATGGGTAGGAGCATACCCATCTAAGCATGAAACAGCTTCAGATGGTAGATAAGAGGCTGCTGGAAGACATTGTGCCCAGGTACGGTTTTCCCACTGTGATAGGGTCAGACAATGGATCAGCCTTTGTCTCACAGGTAACACAGGCAGTGGCCAAGGTCATTGGGGCAAATTAGAAATTACATTGTTTATAGGCCCCAAAGTTCAGGGCATGTAGAAAGAATAAATAGAACTCTAAAGGAGACCCTTACCAAATTGACCATGGAGACTGGCGGGTCTGGGTGGCTCTCCTTCCATATGTCCTTAATCGGGTTAGCAACTCCCCCTACACCTTGGGTTTTACTCCTTATGAAATCATGTTCGGCTGGCCACCCCCTGTTATCCCTAATCTTAAAGCCAAATTTCTTGCAGAATTTGAAAGTCAAGAACTGTTTCTTTCCTTGAGAGGGCTCCAGAGGGCGCACGAGGACATTTGGCTGCGCCTCTGCGCCATCTATGAAACTGGCCCAGCCCTGACTCCTCATCAGCATAGGCCTGGGGACTAGGTCTATGTCAAGAGACAGCGCCGGGAGACCCTTGAGCCAGGTTGGAAGGGTCCCTACGTCATAGTGCTGACGTCCTTCACCTCCCTCAAAGTAGACTGCGTCACGACCTGCGCCCACCCACCACAGGGAACCTGACCCAGAGTCAGACTTCACTGCTTGAGAGTTGTCAAGGAATCCATGGCCCTCGTAAGAGAGGGATAGCAGAAGCGTAGACTAGAAGGGAGCGGTCTCAGTCTTGGTATGTCTCAGTCTTGGTATGAATCACTGTTTAATTGGTCCCCATGGTTAACTACTCTTATTTCCACCATCATTGGACCCCTTATAATCCCCTTAATGCTGTTAACTTTCGGTCCTTGTATTAACAAACTGGTCCAATTTGTCAAAGAACGCATAGGAGTAGTCCAATTAATGGTTACAAACCCGGTACCAGGCTCTAGGAACAGAAGAGACAGAAATGCAGCCCGTCTCAGGATTGAGACGTGTGTCCCAAGACAAGGGGGGAATGAAAGGAAATGAACTCCCCTCCATCTTGTCCTATAGGGCTGGGACTCCTGCCTAAAACCCCTCCCTTTTCTAGGAGTGGCCACAGGTGTGCCAGCAATGTCTTACTCCCTGATCCCCACCCAAATGGACCAATGAAGCTCCAGGGACACAGCTAAGGTCCTAATTAGGCTTAAAAACAGAAAGACCCCAATTCAAGTGACCAATCTCTGTAGCCTTCATCACTTTCCCAAGCCCCCTAATTAACCTACCCCATAAAACTCATTGTTCCTGCCTGGTCCGCTCTCTCACCTCGCTGCTGCGTCAGAAAGAGGCTGAGAACCAAACCCGGGTTTGAATAAAGAATCTTTGCTTTTGCATTGGAAAAGGCTCCTTAGTGGTGGATTATTGGGGACCCTGAACTCTGGGCACAACATTTGATTCTTTTATTTTACTGTCCATGGACAGAAGAGAAACAGCTTGTTATCCCCAGTGAATCCACAAAAATCCTCCAATTCATCCTTTCTCACAACTTGTACTAACTTATTCCCAGCAATCCATGTGATTGAGGACCAAGACCTCTTCTCTTGTGTCTGTGGGGGCCTGCAAACCTCCTCAGGCCTATATCGACCAAAGTTACCTATAGTATAAAACTCAGGAACTTCTAAAAGTAAGAACCAGTTGGGCCCATCCCCCTGCCTCATAGCTAGCAGGATAGCTGTCTGGTGATGCTGCCTCTGAGGCATGCTCACTTGACTTCCCCAGCCTTTCTTCCTTCTGGTCAGCTAGATCTATTATACTAACATTACATTTTCTTAAGTACATCTGTTTTCTTTGACACTGCAGATATTAGTTTTTCTAAACTTTCTGCCACTGTATTATAAGATAAACTTTTCTTCAGCATTTAATTCCTTTCCTTATATGGCTTTGTGCTACTACTGACAGCTTCCTCAAGGCCTGTCAGATGTCGCATACTGTCTTCTCAGGGCCATTTTAACTGCTACTTGACATGTTATCCCTAAACCAAAATCAAGTATTTCAGGTTTTTCTTCTAGTAGCAGGCCTTTTAGAATACTGAATCCTATTCCAATATTTACTGCTGCATGCAAATCTCCCCCAAACCTAGTGATAAAGAAAAGTCATTTTATTAGGTCCAAAGTTTCTGTAAATTTGTAGTTTGAACAGGACACAGAGATTGATTGGGCTTGTCTCTGCATGTGGGGCCTCACCTGGGAAGTTTTGAATGGTTTGGGATGCCTTGAATAGTTGGGAGTTGGAATCATCTGGGCATTTCTTTACTCACATATCTGGCACCCATGCTGAAATAACTCAAAGCTAAGCTTAGCAAGAATTGTCCATTTGAACCTCTTTTTGTGGCCTCTTTATATAATTTGATCTTTTCATAGCAAGGTGGCTTGAATCCATGAAGTAGAAATCCAGAAAATGAGTATTACAAGATAACCAGAAGATTGTTCCATGCCTATTTATAATGTACCTTTGGAACTAATGTGTCACTTATACCATACTTTATAAACCAAAACATTTGTAAGTCTATTTTTATTCAAAGGGAGATAATTTAGAGCCCACCTCTGCATGGAGAAATATCACAGAACTTGAAAACTTTAAAAACAACACAGCTCTACTCCACAGGGATTTTCCTTCCTTTTGTCTAACCAGTGATCTCTCTGACTTCATCCAGGACTCCCTTATTGCTCACTTGATTATACTGAAATGGCTTCTTCGCTTTTCATCATGAACACCAAATAGGCTCCCGTCCTTAAGAATTTTGCATTTGCAACTCCCTTTGACTAGAATGCTTTTCACCAAGATAGCAATGTGTCTCTTTCAGGTTTTTGCTCATGTTTTGCTTTTACTAGAATATAAACTAAATGAGAATGTTAGATGGTGTGTTTTACTTTTGGTCCACTAGCCCTTAGACCACTACCTAACACATACTACAAATGTATGTTGAATGTATTGAATGAATTAGCCTCAAATGTCCACATTATTTATCTTATTATTTTTCCCATTTTTACTCAGCATAAAATTGAGAGTCTGAACACAGAATAATGTCAAATTAAGAACAAGTGATAAAAAATAAGAAACATAAATCTAAACAAAGGAATTTCATTAAATTAAATTTTCTTCTACAAATTCTACTTCTGACTTATAGGTCTACTTCAAACAATGAACTTATTCCACATATTAGTGAAACATGAAAATTGAACTGGAACGCGTGGTTTTTCCTCTGGGCAGGATGCAAAGGTGATTTCCCAGGTTCTTGTCCAGGTGTATTCGAAGAATGAAGCCACGGACAAAAGGTGGTATAGGAAAAAGTGGGAATTTATTGGGAAACAATCACAGACTCCCATGTAGGGAGGAGGAGAGACCCACTAAGTCCCTCTTTCCTAAGGTTTATGAAGATTGCAGTTCTTAGTGTCCTGATATCTCCTCTGATTGGTCACTAGAGTAGCTTCAGAGCTCAAATCTCACAGTGAGGTTACCCTCTCTTTCTTCCTTTTGTTTTTCCACTCCCTATGGCCTTTCTCTTTAGTCTGTGAATGAGTGGCTTCCTCCCCCTTTATCCTGCAAATGTATACATTTTGGCAGCTTCTAGCTCCCTTATTCTGTGAATATATGCCTTCTGCTAGCTCCCAACTTTGCAGCCCTGCAGTTCTTCCCTGTGGGTTCCCCTAATTCCTAAAATTCCCTAAACCTGCCTATTTTACCCCTACAAACACTTTTCTATAGTCTTCTAACTATAAGTTGATCTATATCTTATATTAAATGATTAAGTATTTGAGAAATATGGTTGCTGGGGAAAAGCCCCAAAAGTCTAAATTCAGGGTCTATTCCAAAGAACTGACACATAACTTTATTCAAATTCATAAGAGCTTTATAGGAGAAACATATATACATGGGCAAAGCAGCTGCTGCCTGTGATGGCCAGCTGGGAAGAAATCCACACCTCTCCCAGGACAGGATCTCTTTTTAAAGGGGGTTAATAGTAAAACCATATAGTGAGTAGTCACAGAGACCATCAGAAAAACAATGCATTTTTAAGTTAATAAGTAATATCTGGTAGTTACCTATACATTCATTATATGGGGACATGGGGACATGACATTTATCACTGGGCAGCATTCCAGCTTCTGAGTAGACAGCCAAACCTGAGGCTACATAGAGTTAAATGGTCACAGAAGGTTAGGGAGTCCAATATGGCCCAGAAGCCTTTGCTGCTGGAGTCGTATTGCACCTCTGACTTAGTTCCCCTGAAATGGTTGAGTGATTAAAGGCTTTGAGAGTAAAGTTCTAAAATCTAAAATCAAATTAAAGCATGTCCTTCTTAAAGTTTTGAATTACAATGATGCCTCATAAAATGCATAATTAACCAAAGCTTGATTCACAAATCAATCTAGATGAATCCTTACTTTGGCTTATGAAAAATAGGAAGGTATACAGTTTGTATTTATTTTTTTCTTCCACCTTTGTATTAAAACATTATATATATATATATATATATATATATATATATATATATATATATCAATGTCCTTTACAAAAGTCTAATACTTGATTTTCCTTGAAGGCATCTTGGTTCTGAAGTTAATAAAATGCCCTTATCTACTATACTGGATGCTGAAGTATGTTAGGTCCTGTGATTCAATTTAACATTGAATCAATTTACCATTAATAATAGAATATTACTAGAATGAAAGAAATGATGGCTTTTACATTGAATAAATTTTTAAATATCACTGTAGTGCATATAATTTTATTTTTATTGGACTTTCACATAATAATGAAAGAAATAAAACACATGCTTATCTTGGAAGGAATACACACTAGAGCCTCCTAATCAACTATTTTTTTTTAAATTCTGTGTCAGATTTTATTTTATTTTATTTTTCTTGTTGTATCTTAAAAGTAGTAAGTCCATGTCCCGGAAAATAAATATTAATGTTATTTTGACTAACCGTATAAATTGTTGCCAAAAATGCTGAAACTGATTAATAGAAGAATGGAATAAAAATAGTTTACCACTGAGTCAAAATAATGTTTTATAGTTATAAATTAAGCTTGATGGGAATTTATGGCTAAGCAGATGGCTAATTATCTTCAAGTATATTTTCCTAACATATTAGGTTCTCAAAATTTGTGTCAGTGAATAATAACAAAAAGTTGCCATGATATTGACTGATGCTTCTAAGGAGAGTCATCAGGGACAATCACTGTGAAAGGTCAACTGTTGTTTGTGAGCTACCTGAGAAGTAGGAATGTTAAGTGCTTCTAGGTGATACTTTCAGATTCAGTTCATATTGTCTTAGAATTGTGAATCAAGTCATGTTACTGCTGGTCACTTACCATTTAGAGTTTTTAACTGCTAAAATATACAATTTTACCTTTCCTAACATTCCCAGCTTTTTATTGATTAAAATAACTTTATCTGAAACACTTTAATAAGGAATGTAAAGATTTTCTATTAAAATGAAGAGACCAGAGAAACCAAGATGGCAGCATAGGTGAAAACCTAAACTGCTGCCTCACACAACAATTTCAAAACTACAACTAAAAGACAGAACAGACATCATCCAGAACCATAGGAAAGCTGGCTGAGTGGAAATTCTACAACTAGAAAGAAAGAGAGGGGCTCACAAAGACTCAGAGGAGCTGTAAAAAGCTGAGGTACAGAGACATGCGCATAGAGAGGATGGGTGGCAGAGTGTCTGTCTGGCTTCCTCTAGTAAGAGGGAGACAGACGCTCTCAATTGCCCTAAACCCCAGTTCCGACTGCACTGAACCCCAATTCCGAGTGAGACTCATATGAGGGGGAGTCTGGATTGTTGTGAAAAGGGAGGAGTACACAGAAACTTAGGGGAGTCTCAAAAGACAAATGTCTGGAGGCACTGGAGCGCAAGTTTGCACACAGAGGGCTGACTGCTGATTGTGCCTCTGGCTTTCTCTAGTGGGAGGGAGACAGAACCTCCCAACTGTGCTGAAATCCACTTTTGACTGCACTGAACCCCAGTTTTGGGTGAGTCCCTGGGGAACCAGACTCATAAGGGTCCCTGGAGTAAATGGAAACTCAGGGGAGCCGAAAAGAAAGAGGTCTGGAGGCATATGAACTCCATTGCACCCAGAGAGGGCTGCAGCCATTACTGAGGAACACTGAGACCCAGGGGCTGCGTAGTGCAGGGCTGATGGGAAGCCAAGGCTGTTTGCTCAGCCCTGAGACTCTGCCCTTTTCAAGCTGAACACACAGGCTTTTGAAATTTTGTAAGTCTTGTATCATAAGGCTGACTCTAGTACAGAAGTTGTCCAGGCATACACACAGCTGATCCACACAACCTGTTGGCTTGGATCTCAATTCCCCCCAGTGATACCAACATCAATCAAGACTTAACTACAATAAGGCTGTACACACAGTCCACAAAGGGGTGAACCAAGAGAGTTCACCTCAGGTAACTGGGGAAGTGGAGCTATAGGACCATATAGAACACCTAGCACACAAAGCCACTCTACTAATTCAGGGAATCAGTGAAAATGAGACAAAGGAATAGATTACAAGTGAAAGATATGGAGGAAAACAAACGACTGGATATAGAATTCAAAACCATGGTTATAAGGTTTTTCAAGAATTTCCTAGAAAAGATGGATAAATTTAGTGAGACCTAAGAGAAGATGAAAAAGGACCAACTAGAAATTAAACATACACTGATTGAAACAAAAAAAATATTACATAGAAACCTAACAGTAGACTAAAGGAATGCATGAATCAAGTCAAAGATTTGAAATACAAAGAAGTAGAAAAAACTCCACTGGAAAAGCAAAAAGAAAAAAAGAATCCAAAAATGTGAAGATAGTGTAATGATCCTCTGGGACAACTTCTAGTGTATCAACATCAGAATTATGAGATACCAGAAGAAGAGAGAGAGCAAGATATTGAATTCCTATTTGAAGAAATAATGACTGAAAACTTCCCCCACCTGGAGAAAGAAATAGACTTACAAGTCCAGGAAGTGCACAGAACCCTAAACAAAAGGAATCCAAAGAAGACCACACCAAGACACATCATAATTAAAATACCAAGAGCAAAAGACAAAGGGTGGATATTAAAAGCAGCAAGAGAAAAACAGTTAATTACCTACAAGGGAGTACCCATACGATTATCAGCTGATTTCTCAACAGAAACTATGTAGGCCAGACGGGATGGCAAGAAATATTTAAAGTGATGGATAGCAAGAACCTACTCTACCCAGCAAAGCTATCATTCAGAATTGAAGGTCAGGTAAAGAGCTTCACAGATAAGAAAAAACTAAAAGGAGTTCATCAACACCAAACCAGTATTATATGAAATGCTGAAAAGCACTCTGTAAGAAGAGGAAGAAGAAGAAAAAGGTAAAGATAAAAATTATGAACAACACATACTAACAACAGGAGAATCTAAACATCAAGTGAATAAAAAAATCAGATGAACAGAATAAACTGGTGAATATAATAGAATCAGGGCATAGAAAGGGAGTAGACTGGCAATTCACAGGTGGAAAGGGTGAGAGGAGAGGAGTGCAGAGAGAGACTGGACAAAAATCCTACATTGAGGATGAGGACAATGGGGGGTGGGGTTGAAGGTAAGGGCAGAGGATGGGGTGGGAGCCAAGTGGAGGAGAGCTATGGGGGCAAAAAAGAACAATGTAATAATCTGAACAATAAAGATTTATTAAAAAATAAAATGAAGAAACAAAACTGTATTCTTAGAGTCTAAGTGCTGATTCAGCCATTCATCCTAAAGATAAAAGTAACTAGGCCACAAAACAGACCAGCAATTATTGTAATGACATGGCTCTTCCATCATTCTCTGAACTGCTCTTGCTGATTCCTGAAATCCCTACAAAGAATTTTATCAATTCAGTCTCATCTGTTTCATTCTTGTAAGGTAATTTTATTTCTCTACTTGTGGAATTTTAACTTCCTGAAGACAAAGGCCATTTCTTTCTTTTTTAATGCCAATTTTTATGCACCCACTATCTTTCCCTCTCTCTGCCCTTAACAATAAAATGGCAAAACATTTTAAGAAAAATTTCCTGTTGTAATATGTCCATATTATTTTTTATGTTATTACTTCTTCTGATTACCTGGACATTAGACCTATGCATTTCTTTATTGCAACAACTTGTCTTCTAACAGTATGAGAGTACTATTTGAAAGAAGAATGAGCAGATAAATCACCAGAGCAGAAAGAAATTGCATGATTATTAATGATGATTCTTGTTTCTTATATTTAAAAGTTGGGTATATAAATTGAATGTTGTTCAATTTAATCAAATTATATTTATCCAATTTTACTGATATTTTAAAATGCAAAAAATAATTGAAAGATAAATGTTTTCATAGAATCATCTGATAAAAGGGACCTTCACAATTTTATGTATCTTTTTTCATTCAAATGGATTTATTCTAAGCCACCCCAAATATATACACACTAATAGATATAACATGTGAGCATATTTAGATACATGTATTTATGTAAATATCAACTATACTTAAGAAACAAACTGTAATATTTCATAATTCTATTCAGAATACATCAAAATTTGAGCTTATTTCAATGAAAATTTTCATACAACACTCAAAGGAAACTAAATTAATTTAATGATTATGATCTTGTGGACATGATAGTAGAATGGTAAGTAATTTTGTTCCAGGGTTAAAACATGTAGTAGTAATTACAAAAAATCATTTTAAAATTCAGACAATAAAACATTTACATGTAAACTAATAATCTATAATAATAAAAGCATAATATGTTAATTAGACCAGACAGCCCAAGGACCTCCCAGATGATCTTCTGAATGAAGCCAGCTCTCTGTGAGAGCTGAGGCCCTTCCACAAATTTCGTGCATCAGACCTTTAGTGATTTCATAATACTTTCCCTTAATATTAAGCTGAGTTTTATGCATGTCATTTTACAATAAGGTAACTACATTTTATACAGATAATCTTTTAATAACACAGTTCATTATTTCATGAATATTATGTGACCCAAAAATGTTTCCAATCTCCTCAAATATTATATTTTTGCACCTAAAAAATGTGAATCATAAAATTCCAATTTAGAATATTTAGTAACGCTGACAATTAGATAATTTTAATTGTCTCCCATTGCATATGGTGAGATTGGACTTTCCAGTCCCCTGTAACTTAGGTCGGACATGTGTCTTACTTTGGTCAATAAGTAGAAGTGCTATGTGGCATTTCCATTTGAAAGCCTTAGAAGCCCATGTGTAATTGAGTCTTTAATTTTATTAATGTACTAGAGTCCCAGTGCACAAATTTGTGCAGCAGTGGATTCCCTTGGCCTGGCCTTTGGGAGCGGGCCAAAACCAGCTCTCTGATATACCCTGTGGGGCCCTGAATTGCAGGAGGGTGCAGGCCAGGCTGAGGACCCCCACTCGTGCATGATCAGGGCCAAGGAGGGACTTCAGGAGGGCTCCAAGGCATGTCTGGCCCATCTTGCTCAGTCCCAATGGGCTGGACCCCAGCAGCAAGCTAACCTACCAATTGGAGCATCTGCCCCCTGATGATCAGTGCACATCATAGCAAGTGGTTGAGTTGCTTTAGCATATCATTAGCATGTTATGCTTTAATTGGTTGAATGGCTGCCTGGACACTTAGCATATTAGGCTTTTATTATATAGAACTAGAGGCCCAGTGCACAATATTCATTCACTGAGGGAGGGGGTCCCTCAGCCCAGCCTGTGCCCTTTCAGTTCAAGAGCACTGCAATTGATCGCCCCTAAGAGGTAGGCCACGTCCACCCAGCCAGGGTTCTGTGATGGATTGCCTCTGCAGAGGCAGGTCCCACCCACTGCCACAGCTCACTGTTCAGTGGCCTGGGCTCTCCTTTTTGGGGTGATAGTGGAGCCCTCTGATTGATTGCCCTGCTCAACTAGTGGCCTGGGCTTCCCCCTGTGGGGTGATCAATGGGGCGATGGCCAGGCCCCCAACCAATACCATCACACCCGCCTTGGCTGGCCTGGCACCAGTGGGTGTCATAGCATGGTAGTCCCAATGGTTGTTATGCTGTTTAGCCATTCAGTCAATTTGTATATTGAGCTTTTATTATTATAGATAGCTTGTGATTAATAATAGTTAATTATAACTATTAAAATAGTTAATATAATTATTATAAAATTAGAAGTTACAAGAGGAAAACAATTTTTAAGAGAGTATTACAGTGGTACCTCGAGATATGAGTGCCCTAACATACGAGATTTTTGAGATACGAGCCATCAAGCGAACGATTTTTGCTTTGAAATACAAGCAACATTTGATATTGGAGTAATCGTGCAGATCGGCCTGCTGCACACGACCCACCAGTTTACTGCAACTCAAGTGTCTCATAGTTTATCTCGAGGTACCACTGTATATGCAAATATACTGATACTTAAAGGATACAGAAAACGAGAATTATAGGAAAGGCAATACATATGCTTGTTTACTGTTTGAAGAGTTCATTAAAACCATAACTTCAACATCTAGAATTGAATCTGGTTCATATAAATTTATTGAAAATGTCATTTTTCTATCATCACTTTCAAATTTATATGAATGTTTTTGTTAATGGAATTCTGTATTGTTTAGTTTTGGTCTCTATAGCAGGGTTATATCTTTTTCAGATATCAAAACATGTCTTTATTAATTGTGCATATGACTATCTCCCAATGTGCAATGAAAGCTGCAAATGCATTTGTATACCATCTGCTCAGGTGATACATTTTCATTACACCTGAAATAATTATTTTCATATGGGAACTGTAGAAGGCAGTGATACAGAACTTTTGGACTGAATACCAGATTCTTTGTCCACTGGAGTCGAAGAATGAATCCAGGGATAGAAGATGGTATAGCAAAGGTGGAGATTTATTGAAGAACAAGTACAAACTCCCACATGGGGAGGGATAAAGGGTCCTCCCAACTTCCTGTTTCCACAGTTTATAAAGGTTGCAGCTCCTGTGTCCTGATATCCTCTCTGATTGGTCAATATTCCCTTTCTAATTGGTTACTATAGTAAATCTTGAGGTCCTCCTCCTTCACTGTCCTATTCCTTCTGAGCTTTTTTCCTCCTTCCTTGTTTTGTAAATATAAACCTCTTGGCTACTCCCAGTTCCCTTATCTTATGTAAATATAACTTTTGAGTTACTGTTATGGAAATGTAACCTCACCTGGCTTCCTTATGTTATGGAAATGTACTTTCTCCCAGTCTATAGCCCTGTGTCTTTTTTCCATGGACCCCAATTCTAAAAATTCCCTAAAACTGCCTATATTCCCCTATAATTCCTGTTTCAGTAGTAAGGACAGTAACTTAGGAAACTAGACACATGTTTTGGAAAACAAAAATAAAAGTATCAGCATTGAGATCAGGAGAGTGTTACCTTTTATATCAGTTGTAAGTAGACAGTAACTGAAGTTGATAAATCAAGAAAAAGAAATACAGGCTTATTTTCTGAAGTTGTGGATTGACCATCATGATGTATTAATAATATTAAAAAAACAGAAATGATTAGAAGAGGTTACTCAAGGAGAAAGAAAACTATTGCTTTTCATCATAAACTCTTCTGTACTACTTGATTTGATAATATGTGCAAGTTTGTTTTGATCTGCCTACTTAACATCTCCATCTGCATGTCTCAAATGTACCTCAAATGAAAAAATATCCAACACTGAATTGAATTCATAGTCTCCTCCTTCTATTGTCTTCAATATCAATTTATGTCAAGATCCATTTATCTAGTCATTTTATATATTTCTTTCCCTCATCTCCCTTGTCCTGTTACTCTCTAAACCCTATCAGTTTTGACCTAACTGGAATTAAACCGTGATCTCTTTGTTCATAGGTCAGTGCTCAATCACTGGGCTGCACCAGCTGGGCTTGAATGATGTTCTCTAAAGAAACTCTGAGCTCTCTCACAAGAGCTTGAGTGATCTTTTCAAACTGTAACCGTGAATGTGTTTTACACTTTTGCTTAAAACACACCAATGGCTGTCAATTGCTCTTAAGATACAGAACTTTCTCCTTAACATGATTTAGGAGGCTCTGCATGGTGAAGCCACAGTACAATCTTATATCATCACTGTCTACACTCTAGTCCACTTTCACTTTTTAACACTCACATAGTCCTTTTATTTATAAAACCTTTGCACCTGTTCTTTCTTCTGCCTTGTAACCACCCTTATTGCATCCACTCCCATACTATTCAATTTTTGTCATTCTAAACTTTAGCTAAATGGAAGTTAATTCTGCCAGAACAGTTCCAATCATGATCCTTTATTGTATGCTCTTAAAGAACCAAATATATTTGAATTATCTTTCTCTCTCTCTCACTCTCTCTTTTTCTACCCAACATCTAGCTTCTCTGGACAACAAACTGACTGAGAAAGTGACTGCACAGGTTTTGACTTAGTATTACAAGTCCCCTAATTAATATAGTGACTGACAAGTTCTTAGGAGTTAACTTATGAATTACTATATGGCCCACTGGTCACTTATATAAGCAATAATGAACTTTCTCAGTCATTTTTTAAAGTTATAAGCTCTTTACTACTTTATTTCTTGTTAGACCCCTTTTACTACTCTTAATAGCTATCATGATTTCATACAATAAGGAGATAGTAGATTCCTTTACCTGAAATGGGCTGAACCCTGGAATGCCTTCTGTGGCTTGAGACTTGCTGGACCACTGTAAACTGAAGGAGTAGAAAAAATGTCTTCCACATTTAATGTTGATGGTAATTTTTTCTCTTTTCTCAAGTATTTTACATTTTTGGTTATTTTTTTCTGTTACATATTTTTTGAAAAATAAATAACTACTGATCTCCTGTAGATATATTTAGCCAATTAAACTAATTTTAGTATTTATATTTTTAAGATAGTTATATGTAGGCAACTATGTTTCCATGGAGAGAAATTTTTATATTCACCTATAAACCATACTTGGTGTCATTGTCAAAAGCAGAATACTATGTTCTATGAACTAAGAATTTGCTGTTTTGTAAATTCTGAAATACATAAAGCAAACAGCTAAAGGCAGTAGGTGATTAATGAAGATTTGCTTAATGGAAGAAAATTATATCCTGTATGAAGAGAAAAGTCAAGTAGAAGTCATGTTAGTGATGCTTGAGAGCTTGTGGGTTTGTTTCGGTGGATGAAAGATTTGTGAGGTTATACAATTGCCTCTTTATTTTCAGATGGAAAAAAAATGCACAGTATAAAGAGATAATTAATTGTCCAAGATAGTAGTATAAGTTTTAAGTATTTTGTGGTGAAGGCTTGGGGTTGGATGTGGAGGCAGGCTAGAAGGGGTCAATGGGAAAAAAGGTGACATATGTAATACTATCAACAATAACTATTTTTTAAAATTGCATTATTCCTAACTGCTCCATATGGCTATTCCACATCAAGATTGACTCAGAAAAAAAAGCAGCTTCAATATTTTTTTGTATTAATAATTAGCAATCAATCTTTATTTTAATTCTTGCATAAATATGAATGAATCTTGATTAGATAAAATTGTTCCCACTTGGTAATAAAACTAAATTATGTTATGTCAAGATTTTCTGTTAAATTTCAAATTGAACAAATTACAAAAGGAATGACAAGATTACTCTTGTTTGACAGATATTGTATTTTGACATGAATAGATGAAGACTAAAGAGACAGAGATAAATTTCTACATTTTCTTGACTTCTTCATCAAATTGCAGTCAAGTTTGACAAAGCTCAAACACATTTCATAAATTTGAGCTGACAATTCTGATACATGTCAAGTAAATGCAACTTGCTGCTTAGCTTTTTTTGCATGAATAATCCCATGAGGCATTTTTCAAATTAAAGAAAAATGCTAAAGCTCTGCTGTAAAATGAAGAGAGATTAGTGGAGGAGATAGTTCCAAAATGACTAGGACCTGTTATGTGTGCTGCTATAATTTTCTGGAGATCCCAGTACTTACCCTACAGACAGATTTAATTCTTTGGAATATTATTAATGTTACAATTTTATAACAAACTAGAGGCCATGTGCATGAAATTTATGCATGAGGGTGTGTATGTGTCCTTCAGCCCAGCCTTCACCCTCTCCAGCCCAGGACTGTTGGCTCCCAACTGCTCACTCGCCTGTATGATTGCCCCTAACCACTCTGCCTGCCAGTCTGATCATCCCCTAAGTACTCCCCTGCCAGCTTGATCAATGCCTAACTGTTCCCTGCTGGCCTGATTGTTCTTAACTGCCCTCCCCTGCCAGCCTGGTCACACCTAACTGCCTTCTGTGGCAGCCTGGTTCCCCCTAACTGTCCTCCCCTGCTGGCCTGATCACCAACAACTTTCCTCCCCTGCTAGCCATCTTGTGGCAGCCATCTTGTGGCAGCCATCTTGTGTCCACATGGGGGCGACCATATTTGAAAACATTGGGGTGGCCATCTTTTGTGTTGGAGTGATGGTCAATTTGCATATTATATTTTTATTAGATAGGATGTTCAATGGTATTCATGTATATGATATGGCTTCCTTTATAAAGATGCTAGGTTAAAACAACCTAAAGATTAACTTTCTAGATCAGTGGTTCTCAACCTTTCTAATGCTGCGACCCTTTAATACAGTTCCTCATGTTGTGGTGACACCCAAGCATAAAATTATTTTTGTTGCTGCTTCATAACTATAATTTTGCTACTATTAATGAATTGTAATGTAAATATCTGTGTTTTCCGATGGTCTTAGCTCTACAGTAACGGTTCTCAACCTATGTGTTGTGACCCATAGGTTGACAACCGCTAGCATGGTTGCCTAAGACCATCAGAAAACACAGATATTTATATTATGATTCATTAACAGTAGCTTGAGGCAATAGAAATATTATTTATCCCCTAATTGAACAAAGAGGATATTAAAATTCCTTTCAACCCACATGCTTTTTAAACATCCCCACCCCTGTTCTTCTTTTCCACTGTTGGTGCATGCTCTATTATACTTGGAATACTTAATCATCATGACACTTAACTTCCTCTTTGGCTATGGATCCTCCAAATTGATTCAATATTAAATCTAATATTTAATGCTACCTCTTATCTTCAGATCGAGGTAAAAATAAAAAATAATCTGAGATGCAAATAATAATGCTTTTAAAAAATCAGTAAAAACAGCAGGAGATATAAGAACCTTATTGTCACAGGGGTTTTCACCCACCGAACTCTATGAAGAAGAAAGAGACTTGGTATGGCAAGAATAGCCAATATATTAAAAAAAAACACAAAAATATATAAGGAAAGAAAGAATTCTGAAACAAAGTACTTTGAAAATAGACAAGATTTAAAAAATATATTTTATTGATTTTTTACAGAGAGGAAGAGACAGGGATAGAGAGTCAGAAACATCGATGAGAGAGAAACATCAATCAGCTGCCTCCTGCACGCTCCCCACTGGGGACATGCCTGCAACCAAGGTACATGCCCTTGACCGGAATCGAACCCGGGAACCTTCAGTCTGCAGGCCTACGCTCTAGCCATTGAGCCAAACCGGTTTCGGCAGAAAAAAGACAAGATTTTAAATAATAGCATCAGGAGATAGAATTGAATAACATGACAAAATAAAATTTAGACTATAGCCCTTGAGATTGAATTGAATGAAAAAAAAATCAGAAGTTGTGCTTGGATGATCAAAGATATGACAACCATATGGAAGCAACTAAGTTTCTCAAAATAACTAGGGACATTTTACTGTTCAATGGAAATGCATAATAAGTTGTGCTTCAGTGGATCCTATCTGTCCAGACTGAAAACAACATGATTCTCAACACCAATTGTAAAAAACACATATCTAAAAATAAATGTCTACTGTTACCAACTAAAAGATCCAGAAGTATTTATTCTGGACTATGGACTCAGAACTCTTGGGAAACTTTCTTTAATCATCAGAAAGGACTTGTCTGATACTTGTTGATGCCAATGAAATCAACTACATCACTGTACTTGCTGTAGCTCCTTTAAAGAAAACAATAATGTGAATGCAAGTCAGGATTTAAATTATATACAGATTAGAGTGTGTGTGTCGTGTGTGTGTGTGTGTGTGTGTGTGTGTGTGTGTGTGTGGTACAGCACTCAGATTGCACTGCATTAGCATAAACATGGTTCACTCTTTTCCCCGTCATTTTTATTTTATTTTATTTTTTAAAATATATTTTATTTATTTTTTACAGAGAGGAAGGGAGAGGGATAGATAGTCAGAAACATTGATGAGAGAGAGACATCGATCAGCTGCCTCCTGTATGCCCCTCATTGGAGATACACCTGCAACCAAGGCATATGCCCTTGACCAGAATCAAACCTGGGACCCTTCAGTCCGCAGGCTGATGCTCTATCCACTGAGCTAAACTGGTTTCGTCTCCCAGTCATTTTTAACCTTTCAATAAAAATAAAGATCCTCTTGTGATATAGTTTATGGCACCAGCCTTCTTTGTAAGTCCTCTTGCTAAAATGCATTTATAAATAAATTCTCTTGGCTACTGAAGAAATAGAGTTGTGTTATCTCCAAGACTTGGAACTCATTCCTGGCTCTAGTTTACTATATCTCATATATCATATTTGAAGTTACACAAATCCAGTTTTTGCCACATCTCTGGCTTCTGATCACAGAAACATTTTGAGTGGGTGCATTTTTGTCCTGGGCTTAGAGTGATCTGTTTAATAATTCTGAATAACTTTCCTTTTTTAGTGCCTTTTTTTTTTATCTCCTTCCCTTCCATATACGTGCCTTAACGGTTTTTTAAAATTTTATTTTCCATATTTATACTTGCTTTTCTCAACATGACCAGGATTATCCCTAGTGGACCTACCTCTTCAACCTGTACCTTTTAATTAGGAAAGTGACAAAGATGAATGAAAGGGAAAATTAGAATTTATTTTTAAGAGGAAGATTATTTTAATTGTGCTTTTAGAAGACATATCTTCCAAACAGAAACCTGGCAAGAAAAGAGACCCAAGAGATTCCTCATAGGAGGACTTAATTTTTAAAAAAGAAAAGGTTATGATGGGACTCATGAAAGATGAAATTTTCATTAATGTGTGGGTATGGGGTCATTTGCTATATGTGTCACTGATATGGGGGCATTTGCTATATGTATCACTGGGTGTGTAAAATCTGTACCAAGACAAAGAAAATGTTAATAGGAAACCCTGTAATGCCATTGATCTCGGGACAAATTGGAGTTATCACCATCTGCAGTAAAAAAAAATGTTGAGATATGTATAATTTCTTTGGTTAAAAAAAAAAAAGACTTAATTTGCAAAACAAAAAACACATAGCCAAATGTAGCCTTGAGGGCCTGGGGTGGGCAGAAAGAGAATAGTCTCTCCAAAAAATGAGAATTTAGGAAAGGGAATTTAGAATAAATGTACAGAATGAAAAGTAATCAAAGTAGAAAACTTAAAATATGTCATATATTACATTGAGCAAGTGATATAGAATCTTAGAGTTCTAACCAAATAATTAAGACCTATATTGTATCCAAATATCATAAAAAGGGGACGGTTTGTAGCATAAAAAAACAACAACAAAAACTTTTGGTTTTGCTCAGTGGGTAGAATGTTGGCCTGTGGACTGAAGGGTCCCAGGTTTGATTCTAATCAAAGGTACATGCCCGGGTTGTGGGTTCGATCCTTAATAGAGGGCGTAGAAGAAGCAGCCGATCAGTGATCAATAACACAGACACACACACACACACACACACACACACACACACACACACAACTTGACCATGCCTAATTCTTTATCATTAGCAAAAATTACTATATCATTTTGAGAAGGAATTTGTGGTTAGTAAGGAAATATCTGTGTTACATGTATTGGAATTAATTATATTTATGTATTAGAATCCTAGTGAGAAACAGATTACACTTCCAATGATTGAAATAAAAAGATTTTGAAAGAGAATGTCTTAAATCCACATAGTTTGTTAGTTTAGAAAATAAACAAAGAATTATGTGATACCCAGAGACCAGCAACAATGGGCAGCTGTGTCATCCCCAGAGGCAACTAAGACAATGTAGGCATATCCATTTAAAGAGAACCAAAGTAGAGAAGGGTCAAAACTATTGACAGATATAATAAAGAAATGTCCCAAGTTTCATTTCTTGCATCCTCCACTCTTCCACCAGAATCTCCTTTAGGCTGGTTCCACCATGGAGTTGGTCAGCAGATAAACACAATCTACATTGGGAATCCTTAGGTTTCAGTCTCTTGGAGCACAGGGCATATCAAGAAAGGGTGAATAATGGATCTGTGTAGAGGAAAGACCTAGTACAAAATACAGCTTACTTGACTTCTTAGGAAATGTGTGTAATAGGTTGAATTATTACCCCTCATTTTATATTCCCCTGTAGTTGTCTTATAAATCCCTGTTCAAGTTCAACTTCCAACTCTTTGATGTTAAGCTTGGCCATCTGATTTACTTTGGCTCATGTTAGCAGATGTGATACAGAATTTTACACTTTCTTGCAAACTTTGGCTTTCCCTCTTGTACTATTACCAAGGAAATATATTCCAATAATCCTTCATCTTGGATCCACTCTTACCTTCCCCCAAAAGGGGCCATGAGCAGAGCTCCCCCGAGCAAGCCACATACCTGTAGCTTGAAGCAAAGCTTTTTCAATCTACCTGTGAGTGTAAGAATACATAATTGTTTTTTAAGTTACTGAATTTTTCAGTGGTTTATTACACAGCAATACTGTGCCCCAGTCAGGGCACATGCTCAGGTTGGGGCTTGATCCCCAGAATGGGAAGTGCAGGAGTCAGCCAATTAATGATTCTCTCTCATCATTGATGCTTCTGTCTCTCTCTTTCCTCTTCCTTCCTCTCTGAAATAAATAAAAAATATATTAAAAAATAAAACAAATAAAAGTTATATAGCAGTTCAGATAAAATTAAAGATAGAACACCCAATTGATACCATGATAATTATCTAGTACTATCCTGGTAATTACTCCTACATACTAATTTTAATTTATTAAATGAGATATTGGATGTTATAAAACCAAACCCAGTTTTTTAAAAAAAGAGATAATGAGGTACCACAGAATTTACTCTACAAGAGTAGATTTGAAGAAGGCAAAATCTCCCTATAGAAATCAACTAATAATAATTCTGAAGCAAAGATTTGGCATAAGATAATGCCTAAAAGCTTTCTGTGATTAACAAAAAGAGTTCTGGAATAAGAAATGGTTTTCCTAATGGTAATTTGCACAAAGCAAGGTGGGACCTCAGAAGATAATTGTTTTATATTCACTTTTAAGAAAAATACAGAGTTAACAAAAAGGTTTAGCAATAGTTTTTTACCAGATGAAAATGAGATTGGCATTATAATCCCCAGACAGATCTTTTTTAAAAATAGTATCATTTACTTGTATATGCATTAGTTCCCAAATTCAGTTACTGTCAGAAACACTTTAGCCATCTTTACAAACCTCCAAGTAACAAAACTAATGCTTGCAGATATCAAAACATATAGGCACATAAATGCACTAGATGAAAACACTCCGATTATTAGAGTTGAAGTTCTGGTACTCATTGCTGGCACACTTAGGTAAGTACCTCCTCCTTACACGGTACCATGCCTATGCCTATGCAGATTAATTTTCTCTACATATGACAACATTGTTACATAGTTAATCAGGAGCAGATGCTAAAGAGCTTCAAGCTATTGGTTTAATTCTGTTTATTTCACATTTTGTTGCCTAAGTGCCTATTCAATGGTTAACAACATCTGCTAAAAATACAATATTGAAACTCTGCTCCTGGAGCTATGTGCATTTAACTCAGGTAGCTTGAATACCCACCATGTTAATTGCAGTCACTTTCAATTAGAAAGACTGTACTTTAACCTCAACCAGCTATCTCTAAACTTTATGCTGTTGGTCGCAACATAGGTGGAGTGAGAGATTATGAATGGATGAGGGCACATCCACAATCAATAAAGGTAAACTAGCTCTAGTGCAAGTTATATTGCACTAGACAATCTGTATCATCTTTGCATCCAGAGTTGTGGGCTACATTATATGACATCCTTGCCAAGGACAAATGAAAGTCTTAACTATAAAAGGGATAATTATACCAAGGATGCTGATTAGCGGCCAGCCATATGGAGAGGAGTTTACATTTTAGCTGATGGGATTTAGGTTGCTCATGATAATTGCTATTGCTATTGATGAAACATTTCTGGAACATGGATCAGTGGATAGGATGTTTGACATGTTGACATGGGATTAGGACCACTGGCATTATAACAGTCTTCTAAGGCAGACACATAGATCTTTCCGGAAAATTGTTGACAGACGCCTTAAAACCTCCTGTAGTAAAAATCTGTCCTGACTCAATTAGAACTGATGATCTAATGTCTTGAGGTCCCCTCCAAGCCTATGACAGAGAACTAAATTGCAGAAAATACAAAGAACAGAGAAACTGACAAATAAAATTGTTGTATCCTTCTTACAGCCTCTTTATTACTTGTAGTAACAGATAAATCTGAACATCAGTTGTATGAACAAAATAAATAATCTAACTTTTAATTTGGGTATATATTTAATGTTAACCTGGCAGCTATTATTTTTATCATTTAATCATAAATTAAACAAATTTAAAGAGAGGGAAAAAACAGAGTAGGTAATAAAAAATCTTTTTTATACCATTTATAATGGCTTTCTACTGGGCATTGTGGCATAAGGGTGATGATTTCACAAGATAAAGTACTATGTTTGGGAAATTCTTGGCACATGTAAGTATTCCCTGTACTTGATTTGATAGGAGTGTCTGGTGCTACTCTATTTGGCTTCATGTTTCACACACTACAGAAACTTAACAGCAGCCCTTTTAAAGGACCACTCACACCTCAGCTTCTTTGCTTTCCTACCACTCCCACCTCACTCAGAACTTTCATTGTTTCCTTTCCTTTGACTACTTGGGTTCAAGGGTTGTTTTTATCACCTGGAAAACATGTTATATGGTTTTGAAAACAGGTCCCATGCTGACTTCACTTCTGCTAAAATAGGCTTTATGGCATTTACACCTTAAGCTTTTCAACAAGACATGATGCTATGAAAACACCTCTGCTCTCACCATTTCAAATCAACCTTTGAAGCTACAGATCAAGACTTTTAAAGTTCACTTCCTGATTTGCAGCTTAAAACATGCTTTTGCAAAGGAAAGGTGGAGCTTTTATGTTTGAAAAGCATCAGGGATTCATGTCTCTAACAGGAAAAATTCAAATTTGCCATCCCACGCTGGCAGCATGGGGTGTCACATTTCCTACAGTCTGTTGTGAGGCCTACAGGTGTAACAGCCCTGCCATGTGTCTAAATGACTCAGGAGTACAACTGCTCCTTCTACATGCTGTGGAGTTAAAAGTCTATCTTCCCCTGTCATTTGCTCTCTACAAATAATTTTCAGAAATTCATTTAGAAGGAGGCAGGATAATTCAGCATTTCTGCTTTGTTCTCTTTCTCACTGTCCATCTCCTGATATCCCTGACCATTAATAGGTAAACTAAGCATATTTTCCATGCATTTAATAAAACTGCATCACATTAAACAAAGGCCAGAAATCAAATATCAGCTTTCAAAGGAACACTGCAGATATAGTTTCTTTTGATTCACTATCTCATGCTTTAGCTTTTTTCTAAGTTTACTAGTATACAGAGATAGTAAGGTAGCAGTTATCCAAACAGGATGTTTAGAATCAGAAGACCAAGAGCAGCAATAGCTTGATTATGTTGCTGGTAACCCCACTGAGGGAGGCGACCAGTGTCAGTGGCAGGAGGCAAGGCTGGTGAGTGGGTGGTACCAGGATGGCTAAGGCAGATGCTAGCGGAGGGCTCCCAATTACCCTGCCAGTCACCCTGATTGCCAGCCAGGCCTAGGGACTCTACCCATGCACAAATTTCATGCATCAAGCCTCTAGTATCTAAATCATGGGGAAATTGTGTTAATGTAAGGAATAAATGAGATTATGTCATCTAGCTATACAATGAGCAACTTAACCAACTTTTCTTAAGGACCAATTATTTTTTTATTGATCAGAATAAGAAGTATGATAATAAATAGTACAAAATACTGATCCAAAGAAAAAAACACTATGCTAATCATAACACATTATACTTTTATCAGATGATGCTGTTATAATCTAAGTTGAGAGTTCTGAACTAGCTAAACAGCCAAGAGAGAGTATTAGCAATCTTATTTGTAATCAAAGACAATAACTATGCAATGATGTAGGCACCAGGAAGTATAAACTTTGGAGATAGTTGAATAACTCAATAGTAGGAATTCTTGAAAAATTTGAAAGAAAAAAAAGATTTTTCCTTTCTTCAATCCTGAAAGATATAAAAAAATTTGTGGGTCAAAATATTGTTTATTATGGCATATAATAGTTACAAAATTATATTATTTTCAGTCCTGCTACATGGTTATAAAACTACCTAAATTTATCAATAAATAGAAAAAATATTCTTCAATTTTAAAGTGCATAAAAATATTTAATGTAATGTCATTTTTTTTCACAGTGAAGGTGTGACTCATAAAAATCAGGGTAAAATTATTATTTTTAAATTAAATTTATTGGGGTGACACTACCAATTAGGAAAATTCAAGTCAATATTAGAAAATAAAAGTTGAGTCCAGCCTATGCTGGGCCTTGTGGGAGATGTTAAAGTGAAGATAAATTTTATTTTTAGATTATTTACAATGAGTTTGAGAGAAATAGACTTAACATATATAAAACAACTAAAGTATTATGTTATCTATTGGGATAGAACACAAACTTTACTAGATTGAAAGCTCTAAAATACTTACACAAATAAAATAATAATTATAAGATAGAAATTGTATGGAAATTTTCTCTGAAGGATATATTTTATTAGCAACCCATAAACCTGGCAAATGTTTTAGTCTGCCTTTGTATCTCCCTAACACTCAGAATAGAATCAGACCTTTATATGTACTGAGTAAATATGGAATGAAATGTATTGCCAATTATTGAACACATATAAATTAACTTACTTGCTATGAATTAGGTTATGAAGATATCAAACAATGAAGTTGCAGCCCAGGTGGGAAGAAAGACACATAAACAGGTAATTGTGACAGAGTTGTGGGAAGGCCGTCAGAGTAGTGGTATGTACAAGAAATAACAATGACACAAAGGAGAAAAGGACCACCTCTGTTCTGCACAGGATCTCCACAGAAGAGATCTTGTGAGACTAGGGGTTGCTCCTAGAGTGTTGAGAACAGAGCATTTAAGTAAACAAACAAACAAGAGGCCCAGAAATGTGAACTACTGCAGTAATGTTACATTTAGGGGATGTAAGTAACACTGTATGGCTGGGATATTAAACAACTTTATTATATTTCATGAACCCCAAGGTTCAGCAAAAGTTTTAAATTGATTGTACATGCACAAGAAAACATTTCATGCCAGGAAGCAACGTGGGTAAAATGTGGGTGGTCATGAAGAGGAGTGGGAGTGAAATGGGAACAGGGAAGCATCTGAAAGACCAGGTAGCACAAGGTAAACTTCAGTGTGCATCAAGATCACCTTGTTTAAACAGATATTGCTTGGTTCTCATCCCCAAAGTTTCTAATAGAATAGGTCTGGGGGACCCTATTATTTGCATTTCTAAGAAGTTTCCAGATGCTTCTGATGCTACTGTTCCAGGAACTACACACTGAGAACCACTGATATAAAAATATAAAATTACATAAGCAATGAAAATGTAGAACTAGCTGATGAAAGCCTTTAAATCTATGATCAAGAGCATAGACTGAATCTTATAAACGTTAATAAGACACATGCCTTTTTAAATTCCACAAAATACATAACAGAATTAAAATGTGAAAATACAAGGCAAGAATAAGTTTACATTTCAAAAACAATTGTAAAAAACATAAAAGCCCATGTCTTCTAATTTTAGAGAGCATATGAAAAAAATGGAAACTTTTATACACTGCTAGTAGAAATGTAATTGACATTATACTTTGGAAAGAGATTTGGCAATCTCTAGGAAACTTGAATATGCTCATATCTTAAGATCAGGAATTATACTCCTATACATATTCTCCAGAGGAGCTCTCACAATTTTACACATGAAGACCTGTGCAAGAAAATGCATTATACTGTGGTATTAATTATCTATCATCTATCTATAATCTATCCATTTATCTGAGCAAAACTATCATATATCACATATATGGACACATATAGATAAGAAAATGAATTATTACAAAGAAGATTCCACTGAATTAAATTTAGTTAAAATGAATTAAAGGTTTATATATTATCATAAATATATCTCAAAAAGAAAATGATAAACTACACATAAAATATGCCTTCTTATAACATAAATTTGTAAAAAAGTTATATGTATTATATGTATGTATTAATGGTGAATGCATATGCATATTAGTGTATAAAGCTACATTGAATGGCATATGGCAAATTAAAAAGAATGATTACCTTGTTGTTAGTAAGAAATGTAATTGGAGGCAAGCTTACATTTTGTTGATAACTATTTTTTTCTTCGGTTACTTGGTAGATACATGTTTTGTTTTGTTTTTGTGTTTTTGTTTTTTTTAATATTGCCATCTGTATTTACATGCAAGAATTTGTTTATAATTCCAAAAATGAAAATGTCAAAATAAAAGTGATGCTAAATATATATATTAAGTTGAACTAGTTATACAGAATGGATTGAGTGGGAGTGGCAGGCTAAGAGACGTCCAATAAAGATGTATGCTGGGAGGTTACTGTTCAGATTTCCTTTATAGTCACTGGATTTCTTATTATTTCCATGACCTTTCTAAACAATGTTTAGCACAGTTTACACTTTAAGTTAATTGTCAATAAAGTATTTTTCAACAGCTTATGTGAAGTTAACCTTCATTGACCTTATTAATAATTAACTCCATTCAATTGAAATTGTGTTTGCTGTACCTGATAAAACGTGTATTGCTTAATATCTGAAGTGGGATGGATGTAGGAGAAAGGGAAAAACTCAGTCACAATTAACTCTGTAAAGTTATTCCTTTAAACATTCAATGGCTGTCTAGATACATCTGATCAACATTGTTAAAAATGACTTGACTTATAAAATTGATTTTATTCTTAATTTGTGGATTATATTAATATCCTGATAACTATCTGATAAGATAAGCAAGATATAAGAATCTCTAGGAATAAATGAAAAAAAATTCAGTCAATGAATTACTGAAGTACAATTTTTCAGATGTTTCTGTTATTATGCCTTCCTATTAGTGTCATTATTTCCACTTTTCAATGGCTTTTGTGTATCACTAGTTATATTAAGATTGGTAACTACTATGTAGTCAATTATCAGAATTTAATTATTTAAGCCACACCAGCCATTAAGAAATAATGAGGTCAAAAGGGGGAATAATTCTTAAGTAACTCTTTTATATTCTGGATTGATGCTACCAAGGCTTTCTTATCAATATCAACCTTTCTGATATAAGCCAACTTCCATATTAGGGAAAACAACTTTCTCTTTTTATTAGCTATTGTTGAGGTGTGAACATGTAATTTTTAGTTCAAACTTATCAAATGGAACACAAGAAAATAAAATTTGTGTTACATACTCACATAATGTTTTCCAATATCTAACTTAAGTTACCTTGGAACCATTAGCTCTTTGGGACTATTGCAGAGTTGCTTCCCTATTTAAATTTCATCTATGATTTTAGAAAGTATCCAAAGTAGTGATGTTTTATTTAAAAATAATTTCAGTAATAACTGACAGCTAGTGAATGTTTGGAAACTCTTAGTTTAAATCTGACCAACTGAAATATACTAAAGTTATTATGAAAAATGATGATGATGATTTGATTGCTGAAGTTAAATTTTATAACTGAGTATCTAGGTCAAATTAAATAAAAATTCATCAATTATTTAATAATTTCATTTAACCAAATGTTTAACAATTGTGAATGAATAATGAGAAGCAAATTTTAATACAAAGCAGCATAATATAGAGAGAATCACAATATATTTGTTACACTTCCTGAAATAGTTATCAGTCAAGAAATTTTTAGCTAATACTATTATCGTTAAATTCTCTCTACTATTAATCTATAGAATTTATGTACAAATTTAGAGAAGAAGCCAGAGAAAAAGCAAATAAAACTTGAGTCCATCAAAAGGACTCATGATCTCAAAACTAGTTTTATTTATACTGTTATTTTTATTAAATATAAATTTACTTATTTAACAAATATATGTTTAGTAATTAATACCTGGTGATGGGGACCAAACTCTCAGGGTTCAAACCATAATTCTGTCACTTAAGCTGTATGATACTAGGCATGTGACACAGCCATCTCCTGCCTCAGTTTTCTCATATGTAAACATAAGAATAATGATAGCACCTACAAATAAAGTTAATTTAAGAATTGAATGACTCAATGTTTAAAAAGTATTTTAAAACAGTCTGGAGGGTAGTAATCACCATTAAATATTTGTTAAATAAGTATGTTCACATTTAATACAGACAACCAGTATGGATAAAATTAATGTGATTTTTTATTCCTGTTGATGAGCACATTATTGAACTCTACATATTCATTATTTATTTATTTTCATGACTCCTCTCTAGATCTGGCTTCTTCTCCAAGTTTTAACACAAGCTCTATAGATTAATAGTGGAGAGAATTTAAGGGTAAATAATTATTACAAAGCTAAATACTGTATTTCTTGCCTGATAATTATTTCAACATTATATTCTAGGAAGTGTAGCTGACAAACTATGATTCTCTCTCAATAATAAAATATGTAGCAATAGTTGGTATATAAGCATTTTTTATCAAGTGTGGGCCTACACAATTATTTTTACAATAGAGTCATTAAAATAGTATTGTCTTTAATAAAAATTTCCCTCCTACAGATAGGCATTTATCAAATTATAGAAATTCATATCCTATCATGGTATAGCAAGAGGAATTCTGCAATCAATCAATTACAATGGCTTCTATGTTGTTTAGTTTATGTATGGCATCATAGACACCTTATGAAAATGAGGTATTGATTATTAGGATTTGTAGGAGTGGCATCTGATAATTTCTCCCATGGCTTCTTCAACTTCTCCATGTGCACATGTTATAAGAACTAATAAGTATTCATAGTATGTGCCAAGTACTATTTAAAATATTTTACATATTCTAAATCATGTTCATATTTACAAAAACTTTTTGAAATATGTACTGTTATCCTTACTTTACTAATGAGACTATAGTGACAAAGAACAAGTTAAGTTATTTGTTCAAAATCTTGGAGAAAGTAGCAGATTTGGTGTTTTAACCTGGGTAGTTTCACTTCAGAAAACATGCTTTTTAACCATTAGAATACTAGTACATTAATGACATTTCTCCCACATCTCATGCATTGGACTTAAGATGCAACCACCAATAGTTAGCTTCTGAACTGCTTGTTCCAAAGTACATCTTTGAGAGCTGGCAGGGGAGGACTTGGTTGAAAGTAACACTCCTATACAATTAGTAATACTCCTAACATCATAATGACACCGAAGTGCAACCTTGTAGTCAATGTATTTAATTTTTTAATATGAATTTGTGCACAGATGGGTGCCTCGGCCTGGCTTGTGATCAGAGGGGAGCAGGAGGGCCAGCTGGCTGGGGGAGGGACCACAGGAGGTTGGCCCCAGCAGAAAGCTAACCAACGGCCAGTTCCCAGAGAAATTAGTCTTTTTCCTCCCTCCTGTTTTGGTCTGGGGTGCAGGTAAACCAGATTTGGGTCTGTAAGGGCTCCTGTAACAAGGTCTGGGTCAGTATGCATCATAGCTACTGTCTGGTTATTCCAGTTGTTTGTTCATAATGATCACTTAGGCTTTTATATATATAGACTAGAGGCCTGTGCAGGATTGGGCCTAAACGGGCAGTCGGACATCCCACTCACAATCCAGGACTGCTGGCTCCCAGCCATTCACCTACCTGCCTTCCTGATTGGTCCTAACTGCTTCTGCCTGCCAGCCTGATCTCTCCCTTACCACTCCCCTGCCAGCCTGATTGATGCCTAACTGCTCCCCTGTCAGCCTATTTGCCCCTAACTGCCCTCTCCTGTGGGCCTGGTCACCCTAACTACCCTCCCCTGCAGGCCTGGTCAACCTTAACTGCTGTCCCTGGCAGACCTGGGTCCCCCACAACTGCCATCCCCTGCTGCCCATCTTGTGTCCACATGGTGGCAGGATCTTTTGAGAACATGGGGACAGTCATCTTGTGTGTTCGAGTGATGGTCAATCTGCATATTACTCTTTCATTAGATAGGATAGAAGCCTGGTGCACTGGTGAGGGCCAGCTGGTTTTGCCTTGAAGGGTGTCCTGGATCGGGGTGGGTGTTCCCTTGGGGCATGGGGTGGCCTGGGTGAGAGGCCTGTGGTGATTTGCAGGCTGGCTATGCCCCCTGGCCACCCAAACAGAGGCCCTGGTATCTGGGATTTATTTATCTTCTTCAATTGAAACTTTGTAGCTTGAAACAGAGCCAAGCCTTCTGTTCACACAGCCATTGGAACTTTGTTGCCTTAAGCACTGGCCAGAATGTGCGGAAAGCTTGGCTTCTTTCATCTCCAGGGGAAACCCAAGCCTCCCTCCTGCTCCCTCTGTGGCTATAGATATCTTGGTTGGGTTAATTTGCATACTCACTCTGATTGGCTAGTAGGTGTGGCTTGTGGGTATAGCAGAGGTATGGTCAGTTTGCATATTACTCTTTTATTAGATAGGATAGTAAGTCAGACATGAAAAAAGTAAGTAACATACTTACAGGATATCATTTTCATTCAGTGTTGTTTAAATCTCATATTATTGATCCCTAAGATAGTATGCTCTCTTTTAACAACTTAATTTTATTGCTTTAAAGAGTTGCAGTTATGCTCTTTATTGTAATACCTATCAATATCAAAATAAAAATGTTTTCTTTACATGAGTAAAGGAGTTAAGTATTTACAATGTGAAAAATCTATTTGAGAGAATGTGGATCATAAGCTTTTTTAAACATATATTTTTAAAAACATGTTGATTACAAGTTTTAAAAACACTTCACTACATGCTTACAGAATAGGTTATTGCCTATAATCTGCTAGCAACTGGCTGTCCTTTTAGTATGTCTTGTGTGGTTTTTCTTTAACCTGGGGTCTTTAGCATTTCTTCCGTCTTGACTTATGCCAAGGTATAACATAGCAAACAATTAAGATTTCTTATAATAACTCATCTTTGTTCTTATAGAAAAAAACTCTACTATATGAAAGTATATATTATAACTTCAAAATATTATAAATATATTTCATAGCAAAATGTTTTAAGAAACATTGCTGTTTTCTATCTTTTCTATTTTTATGAGATATAATCTAGAAACTATGTAATTTTAAAACTGAAAGTGGCCACAATTACCCAGTCTAATCTCCTGATATTTAAAAAATAAAACTGAATTTCCAATAGATTAGATTATTTCTCATTACTATTATACTTTCATTTGTGATACAAATAAAGACTTGATTAAAATATGTCTTTTATATTCACACCTGGTTGACTTTTCTACTTCAATATTTGAGAAGAAATCATGAAAACATTTTGATGATGGAATATTATAATTGCGTAATCTCTAAGAGTTATAATAAAAGCATGCTTTGAAATACAATGTAAACGAATTGGATTAACTGAGGTTTCCCAGTATTCTTGGGAACAGCTCAGAAAAATTAGTATTAAAATACCTCAAGGCAGGTACTATTGTATTGTAGTAAACACTGTTCTTATGTATCACAGAAGAGGTAACTTATAGAATAGTTTTCATATGAAATATGCAATCAGAAGGAAAATATGTGGTTATATTAGTGAGCATAAGTAATTTATTTTGGTATTTTTAGGCTGTGGTTTTTCTTTAATTTAAAAAAAGGTCTACTTGTTTATAAAAATGAAATAAAATTATGTTACTAATGAAGTTTTATAAAAACAAATTTTTAATGTGTGTCCTATTTTTAAGGCATTTAAATTATTATTGAGGAAGGACCCCCAATAAACCAAGTTTTATAATAATATATCTCTTATGTCTGCAATCAGGCTTTCTGGAAAGTATTTAAAGAAAGATCATAATGACAGTTTTTCCCTTTTGGCTTTATAAGGTACATAAGTTATTTTGGAGTCATATAAAAATGTCAAGAAAAGATTCATAACAAGAAAACATCCCACCTGGTGCATCAAATCACAAGATTATAAAGGAATTACCCTAACACAACCTTTAGAAAAAAAAAAACTCATCAAAATAAGATATTGCTGAACCATAAAATTTAAATCAACCAAAATTAATGAGTAAAACTATAATTATTCTTAAGTCAAAAAAGAAAAGAAAGGAAACAGCCCCTAACAATATTTTTAGAAGTATATAATGTTTGTTATCAGGGATAAACAGCTGTTTCTTTGAGTAAAAATATAAAAATGGCATTGGGTTCTATTATTACTCTTTTATTGGTGGATGCTAATAAAAATATATGACCAGAAAAGTCAACATAGATAGCAAAGAGAGTAGGAGACAATATAATTTTGTATAGTGTGCTCTTAAGCATCTTTTAATCTATAAAAGATTATATTTTTTTTGCTAGTAAGGATGCACTTTTGTTTTAAATGATCAATAATTGTTCAGTCATTTATGTGGCTTAAACTGTAAATAATTGGAAGCAAGAAAGTTTGGATATAAGCTGATGTAGATAGTAAAACTATGATATAGAAGTAGTCACAGTAAAAATAAAATGACCTGTTTATCAGCTAAATTGTGTGTTAACAATCTACAAGTGATAAAACATTAGACCTTATAAAGATATTTTAATTTTCTTTACCTAAGTTGAAAGGACATATAAAGTTAATCTGAATTTTTTTTATTTGCAGAGAGTGAAAATTATTATATACTACTAGTATGTTGGGATTTTGTTTGTTTGTTTTAGTAGATATCCTTTGAGTGTCTATAATGACTAAAAAATGCTTTGTTCTTACAAAGGATATTTTAAATAGCTGTTGTTGTGTTTTTTTATTTTTCTTGTAAGGAGATAAACTTTTGCCCAGGAGACATTCTTGTTCAGTCATTGTAAAAAGAGAGTGCAAAATTTGGGGTAATTTATCTGGGGAACATCAATAATTTTGGAAGCAACCCTGTTTGGAGCTCTCAGGAAATTTTAGAAATTCTTTAGGAATTTTTCAAAGCATATAGTCTAAGAACTTAGCATATTTAAATCAAAAACATAAAAGCTGAAAGATTCAAATATGTACTGTAATACCCAATTGGAGAGCAGGTCAGATGATTGTGGTGATGGCCTAAAATGATTTCAAAATGCTGTCAGCCTAGCCTCATTCATAGAATATTGATTTTCAGAAATTTCAAGGTAACATTTTAAAGGACTGTCACTTAATGAGAGATGTATCATACTTAGCCTGGAGTACTGCTTATGAAAAGACAAATACTAGAAATTAGTAATACTGGGGTTATGAATTCCCATTCTTTGAGGTGTTTTTCCTTTCTATTTTTCCTCACTATTAGAGACAGCTCATTCATCATCATGCTATTAATATGCCATATTAGCTTCTTTATCACAAAAATGTTGGTGTTTTGGAGAATTTCACATCAAAATCTAGCCAGAATCTTTATCATCCTATACTAAGTCACAATTTAGCCTTTGTCTTTTTAAAATTATTGTGAAAGCTCTGATGAATAGAATAATGGTTTTATCTTCTGTCATTGAACTGCAGGTGGGCACATGATACTCAGCATATAATATGTATGATTCCATTTATAGTTTCAATTTCAACAATAATTTTGAAATCAAACTAGTTAATTAAGACAAACTAGTTGAGTAAGACAATAATGCAATAATGACTAAAATGCTTGTTAATATGTAAAAGATAATACAAATAGTTTTAGTCTAATTTCCAGACATTTCCACTTAAAATTATCTGACTTCAGTAAGATATAGCAAGTGTCAGAGAGGTTGTAGAAAAAAAAAGAAACCCTCATACACTAATGGTGGGGATGTAAACTGGTACAGTCACTATGGAAAATAGCATGGAAGTTCCTTAAGAAATTATGAATAAAGTGACCATATGACCCAGCAACCCTTCTTCTGGACATCTACCCAATAAAACATTTACTTGTAGAGATATATGTACCCCTCTATTCATTGAAGATGTGGTACATTCATACATATAAAGTGATAAAGCACTGCCATTTGTGACAACATGGGTGGATCTTGAGAATATCATGCTAAGTGAAATAGTCAGATAGGAAAAGTCAAGAACCATATTATTTCATTCATATGTTGGGGATATAAAACAGAAAGCAACAAATGAGAGAAACAAACAAAAATTCATAGACATAGATGACAGTATGTGGGAAAAGGAGTTGAAGAACGTAAAAGGAGGTCAAAAACATGGTGACAGAAGGAGACTTGACTTTGGGTGATAAACATGCAATGTGATATACAGATAATTATAGAATTGTACACCTGACACCTATATAATCTTATTAACCAGTGTCACCCCAATCCTAGCTAATAAAAGAGTAATATGCAAATTGACTGTCATTCCAAGACACAAGGTGGCAGCCCCTATGTGGTCAAAGATGGCTGCCTCCATGTGGACACAAGATGGCCATCACAAGATGGCTTGCCAGGGAGGGCATTTGTGGGCAGTTAGTGGAAAGTTAGGGGTGACCAGGCCAACAGAGGAATGCAGTTGGAGGTGACCAGGCTGGCAAGAGAGGGCAGTTGTGGGTGATCAGGCAAGCAGGGAGGGCAGTTAGGGGTGACCAGGCCAGCAGAGGAAGGCACTTGGTGGAGACCAGGTCAGCAGGGGAGAGCAGTTGGGGGAAACAGGCCTGCAAGGGATGGCAGTTGGAGGGAACCAGGCCTGTAGGAGAAGACAGTTGGGGGGATCAGGTCTGCAGGGAAGGGCAGTTGTGAGCAATCAGGCCAACAGGGAGGGCAATTAAGGGTGACTGGGCTAGCAGAGGAGGGCAATGGGGGATACCAGACCTGCAGGGGAGGGCAGTTGGGTGCAACCAGGCCTGTAGGGGAGGACAGTTAGGGTCCACCAGATTGGCAGTGGATGGCAATTAGGGGTGACCAGGCAGGCTGTGGAGGGAAGTTAGGGGCAATTAGGCCAGATGGAGTGCAGTTAGGCATTGATCAGGCTGGCAAGAGAATGGTTAGGGGGTGATTAGGCTGGCAGGCAAAAGTGGTTAGGGCCATCAGGCAGAGGCAGGTGAGCAGTTGGGAACCAACAGTCCTGGATTGTGAGAGGGATCTTCTACTGCCTGTTTAGGCCAGATTTGACCTAAATGGGCATTTTGATATCCCTAAAGGGATCCCACATTGGAGAGGTTGCAGGTTGGGCTGAGGGACACCCCACCGCCCCCAACTCCTGTTTATGAATTTCATCTACTGGGCCTCTAGTAAATGTAATAAAAAATTTAAAAATAATAAATTTTCAAAGTTATCTGACACCTATTTTTTTTCTTCTGTAGGGTTTTTTTTTGTTGTTGTTTGTTATTTACAGGAGTAGGATTAATACTACTACTGTTTCTAGTAATAAAACACTGTTTTTCCTTTACATGTAGTATTGTTGGAAATGTCTTCTCTAAAACTATATATCTGATTGACACAGCTAAACAGTGATCATTTCCCTAGTCAAGGTGTTGTCAGATTATCTCTCCTGGGAATATAAACTTTGAGCCAAATGTAGTTGCAAGACCAGACATTTTGTTTTACTGAAATTATCCAGTGGTTCCTGCTATCAAGATCTCAAGAGCCTACATGCATATAAGCTCTTTGGTAGATTTTGTCCCACCCCTGCCTTTCCTCTGAGATTGGACAATCTGTTCCATGCTTCTATGTTTCTGGGTCTATTTTGTTCATCAGTTTGTTTTGTTCATCAGATAATAGAGTGATAAAGGCCTGGGGCAGGAGCAGGGGATTAGGGGAGGATGGTGAGCTAGAAGGGGTCAATGGGGGGGGGATGAGAGGGGATATATGTAATACTTACAATAATAAAGATTAAAAAAAATCTCAGGATCTATTCTCATTTCTATCTTTTCCTCAGCCTAATTTTGTAACATTTTATTTTATGATATAATCTATTTTCTTCTAAATTTTCCTTTTCCCCCCTGAATTTAGCCAAATTGATTTACTTTGCTTTCAACTAAAATAAATATTAACTAAATTTATTCATTACCAACACATTCACCACTTTTTCATTAACTCACTCATCAGCTAATAAACTTCTACTGAGCAGCAGATATCTGAAATGCAATTGAGGAAGATATTTCCTCCCTTAAGGAATTTGCATCAAATGAAATAGACCAGTATTGTCTAAAGCACCAGAGAGTAAATATTTTAGGTTTTGTAGGGGGTATTATTCTTGTTGTAACTACTTCACAGGTAGAGTATAAAAGCTGTAATGAAAAATATGTGAATAAATAGGAGTGGATGTATCCAGTAAAGGAACTGAAATGTGTATTGCATAAAATTTTATATGCCCTGAAATAATAACTTTCTTTTGATTTTTAAAACTATTTTTTAAAAGTTAAGGAATATTCTAATCTTGTAAGCCATATGGAAATAGTTTCTTGTAAGCAGTAGAGTTAAGTAGTAAAAGTTGGGTAAAGGAGCATTGTACAAGATAGTATGAAGTTGTAGAAATATACCCCTAATTTAATATATGAAGAAGCTTCTCTAGAGGAAATGCAGTAAGCTGTGCCTGGAGCATAGAGCAGAAATAAGCTAACAAAGAAGAGATAATAGAGTGCTCAAATCAAAGCAAGCAGCAATCATGAATGCCCATACGAAAGGCAGAGAATTGCAACCTAAATGGCTGGGCACATATCCTGAAGAGTGTGAGGAAAGTAGTTACTAAAAAGCCTGGAAGGTAGTTCTACCTGATTTGGCTTGGTGAATAGAGCAACTACCTGAGGGGTCCTGGATTTAATTCCAGTCAAGGGCACATGCCTGGGTTACAGGCTCAATCCTCCATAGGGGGTGTGCAAGAGGAAGCCAATCAATGATTCTCTCTCATCATTGATGTTTCTATCTCTGTCTTCTTTTTGTTTCTGAAATCAGTAAAAAAAAAAAATTCAAAATTCTGATTAAAAAATGCCTAGATGGTAAAGCTAAAGGTTTAAGAATGGCTTTGGTGCTTAGTTATCTTGTAGGCATATTGAACATGGGCTTATTGCACCAGCAAGAACAGACAATTCCAGCACAAAGGGTAGAGAAAGAGTACTTTTGAAAGAAAGCTATTAAGAATTAAATTATAAGTAAAATAAATATAGTTATATTTCCTAACATTTTATGTTTTCATTTTATATGTTATTTATTTTAAATTCTTATGGGAAAGAACATAAAAATTTTGGTGCCTCTAAAGTTTTAATTTAAACTGATTTGTAACTTAAGTGTTTTGCATTTTAATATAAGAGAAATGGGAGCCACTCAGAGCCTTTAAACAGAGAAAACACATGATCTGATTTTTATTTTTGAAAAACTTCTCTAGTTTCTGTGTGGATATGATTTAGGCTGTTGCTACCACTTTCCATTAGAGAGATAATGGTGGCCTAAAATAAAGGAATGGTAGTGGAACTGGAGAGAAATGGACCCACCTCTATTGCTATTAAATAGTTAGATTAGAAAGCCCTTAGTGATTCACTGAAAGTGGAGAATAATTGTGAAGTTAGAGGTAAGGATGACTCCTGGGTCTCTGATTAGAATAAATTCTATGGAGATCTTCACTACATAGGAAGCATAGGAGGAAGAACACCAGGTTTGGAGGGAAAGGGTTTGACATACTAAGTCTAGTGTGCTTTCAGACTTCCAAGTAAAGATAACAAGTAAGTGTTGGATATACTGGAACAAAGATCTGGGTTATTGAATTAGCTGTATGACACAGTATTTTGGAAATTCATTACACTTAAATTTGTTAAACACATATTATGTGTGAGATATTTTACTTATAGCTTCATGTGCATCTTTAATTAATCTTCACAAAACCCATAGAGTATTGTTGTTGTTATTGTTATTGTTATTATTATTATTATTATTATTATTATTATTATTATCATTGCTATCTACATTACAAAAGGTCAGGGGCCATCACAACCTAAATGACCAGATGGACAACCAGTCACCAGAAAGTGCATGGAACACCTCTTGGTTCCTCCCCCTGGCCCACAAGCTCCTATCACAGCAAGGCTGGTGGCCAGTGGGTGGACGGGGTCTCGGGGTGGGGCGTGGGGTGAGGCAAACATAGCGACCTCTCTGCTGCCATGGCAGGTACAGATCAGGCCCAGAGAGGCCTGGAGAAAGAGGCAGGGACTGATCCACAGCAGCCATAGCTGCTAGTGAGGCCCGGAGAGAGAGAGAGGCAAAGCCTGATCATCAGCTGCTACAGAGGCTGTGGATAAGGCCCAGAAATAGGCATGGAGAGAGAGGCAGGGCCTGGTTAGTTGCCGGTCAGGCCTGGAGAGAGGCCCAGAGATGCTGACTGGCATAGAAACTGACAAATTAGAACCTAATCTGGGTGAACTGCACAGGCAGAACTTAAGGTGGAGGCTGAGGAGGGGTTTTAAGGGCAACAGCTGTTTGGTGTAAGGTGTAAGAAAGCAGTTCAATTCTTTAATGATTGGTTTGGCAGTATAGTGCATATGACTGGATATAGGGACTATGTATTTTTGTCTTCCAAGAGCATCTCCTCTTCCTGAAAAAGACTTCCCCCCATTTAAGCAATCCTATTCTATGTAATCTATCTATACTAATAATCTATTCTAATAAAAGGGTAATATGCTAATTAGACCAGATCAACCAGCCATTGTCTGGAAGTCCGACTTCCTACTGGACAAAACCATGGTGGTGGAGGCCGAGGCAGAGGCAGTTAGGGGCAATAAGGCTGGCAGGGGAGCAGTTAGGGGTGATCAGGTAGGCAGACAGAGGTGATTAGAGGCAATCAGGTAGGCAGGCAGAGGCAATTAGGGGTGATAAGGCAGGCAGAGTGGTAAGAGGCAATCAGGCAGTTAGGCAGAGTGGTTAGCAGTGATCAGGCAGGCAAGCAGGTGGGAGATTATGAGCCAGCAGTCCCAGATTGCTGGCAGTTGGACATCCCCCAGAGGTCCCTGATTGGAGAGGGTGCAGGTTAGACTGAGGGAACCCCCTGTGCATGGATTTTGTGCACTGGGACTCTGATATCTATATTAATAAAACAGACACATGCAAATTAACCATCACTCATTACATCCACAAGCCATGCCCACCAGCCAATCAGGAGTGAGTATGCAAATTAATCCAAACAAGATGGCAGCCAGCCATGGAGCTGGAGCAAGCAGGAGGCTTGGGTTGCCCTGGCAATGGAAGAAGCCAAGCTTCCCACCCTCCCTGGCTGGCCCTGACCTCTACTCAAGGCTACAAAGTTTCAATTATAGAAGATAAATAAATCCCAGATACTTGCTTCCAGCCAGCCCTGGCCTCCGCTCAAGGAGGTGTTGAAAATAAAAATAAAAAAAGGAGGGGCTGGTATTTGGGTTGCTGTGCCAGGGTGGGACAGCAGGGACTGTTGGTGTTAATCAGACCATCAGAGTGGCCAGTTGGGAGCGAGCAGGCCATCAGTGGGGGTCAGTTGGAGGTGATAAGGACAGCAGGTGGCAGTTTGGAGTGAGCAGGCCAGCAGTGGGGGGTGGGGAAAGTTGGGGGTGAGTAGGCTAGCAGGGGGGCATTTGGGAGTGAGTAGGCCAGTGGCCAGTGGTGGGGGACAGTTCAAGCAAGCAGCTGGCAGGTAGAGTGGTTAGGGGCAATCAGGCAGGCAGGCAAGCAGGCAGGTGAGTGGCTCTAGCCAGTAGTCCCAGATTGTGAGAGGGATGTCTGACTGCCAGTTTAGGCCCGATCCCTGTAAACCAACAGTAGGACATCCTTCAAAGGGTCCCAGATTGGAGAAGGTGCAGGCTGGGCTGAGGAACACCCCTTCCCCCACCTACATGCATGAATTTTGTGCACCGGGCTACTAGTTTTTAATAAGAGACTGGAGATTTTATAGGTTATGTAACTTGCCAAAATTATGTAAGTTAGAAGTAAAGAATAAAGATATTCACTGTCAGTTTTGTTAGTTTTCAGAAGTAACTCTCAACTACTATGCTGATTCAAACAAGCATAGTTTGAGAAATTATGAAAAAAAAACCAGGTGTACTAAGTATATGACATAATGATCATCTCTAATGATTATGTACTCTTGTGTTAATATGTCAGGTCAGCTTAGACTGAGATTTCCCACAGAAACAGAAAAATTTATTTAAACAGCATGAGAGAAAAAGAACCATCCAACCATTTTTACCATTAAAATTGAAGCAGAATATCTTGGATGTTAAGTAGTACTTTAATGTGTAAGTTACACAGAATACACTCATCTCTCCTTTCTGTCCACATTTATAATTGACTAGAGACCCAGTACACAAAATTCATGCATGGGGAGGGAGGGGTGTTCCTCAGCCCAGCCTGCACCCTCTATAATCTGGGACCCTAAGAGGGATGTCTGGCTGCCCGTTCAGGCCCGGTCCCACTGAGATCAGGCCTGAATGGGCAATCTGACATCCCTCTCACTATCCAGGACTGCTGGCTCCGAACTGCTTGCCTGCTTGCCTTCCTAATTTCCCCTAGCTGCTTCTGCCTGCCAGCCTGATCACCCCAACCACTCCCCTGCCAGCCTGTTTGCCCCTAATTGCCCTCCTCTGCAGGCCTGGTCACCCTTAACTACTCTTCCCTGCAGACCTAGTCTCCCCCAACTGTTCTTCCTGCAGGCCTGGTCATCCCCCTACTTCCCTCCTCTGCCAGCCTGGTCACCCCTAACTGCCCTCCCTTGCAGGCCTGGTCCCTCCCATCTGCCCTCCCCTGCTGGCCATCTTGTGTCCACATGGGGGCAGTCATCTTCTGTGTTGGAGTGATGGTCAATCTGCATATTACTCTTTTATTAGATAGAATAATGCAGGAATAGCCATCACTTACTAGACATATGATGCCTGTAAGTGCTTCCCATTTTCTTCTGTCTTTAGATGTTTAGAGTGGTACATGCTATTAGGTTATAGACAGAGATCTCTTATATATATTTCATAAAGTGCATGATGTGACTAAGTAGAGAACAGTACACCCTAATGTATAAAGGAACTATTGGAACTAAAAATCAAATGTGGGACTTTGTCATTAAGAAAAAACATCAATTTGATGAATTATGATAATCATAAGTTTCTTATATATTAGGGTTTTTCAATTTTGACATTATTATCAACATTTGGACTGGACAATTGTTTGGAAGACTCTCCACTGCATTGCAGTATGTTTACCAGCACATTAGGTTTCTACTCATTAGATTCCAGTAGTACCTCCTCAGTGTTAACTATAAAAAAAAAAGAAAATATCTCCAGATATTGTCAAACATACCCTAGGGAGCAAAATTGTTCTTGGCTCAGAATCACTGCTTAATATAAAATGTCCTAAATCATAATAGTGCCCATAATGTATTTACTTATGGAATTTTACCTTATAATTATCAAATCAATGATAAGAAAACGTGGAATCATTATGGGACATATTTGGTAGGTAGATTAGATGAAATTAGTTAGTGAATATAAGATACAACTATATAAGGATAGAGTAAGATACCAAGAATTCTATCATATAAAATTTTGATGTATTTGATTTAATACAATTACTTTTGAGATTATTTTTTGCTTTGTGCATAAAAATTAACCTTCAAGTGGATCATAATGAAAGTATGTATGTACCAGGAATGAAAGAACAGTACAAAGAAAAGAGGAACAAAAACTTAAAGGAAGTACTATGCAAAGGAAAAAAGCAAATGATTGGAGGTTGAAGAAAGCAATTCTCAAAAGCTCTTCTTCCAAGAAAAAATTGCCTCAGAGCACACTTCACAGAAAATTTAAATTATATAAGGCAGAAGAAACTATTTTTGTATCACACAGGTTATTTTGCTCTGTACCAGAGAGGAACATTGTGCATCTTATTGAGCAATTAGAATACTTGAGGTAAATGGCAGTTACATTTTGCTAAGAGAAGAGAAATTAGCTCACATGAGAGACAATTTTTATTCATGAATGTAAAGAAATCTATGCTAAACTTCTGCTAAAACAAACTCAAATTTTGGATGAATTATTTTTTGAGAGAAAAGAGAGAGTTTGTAGTTGGAATGACATAGTCACACTTTTTAGCAGATCAAAATTAAATTGAAGCTAATATCACAGGTTTAATTTCTCAAGTTAAAATTTCTTAATTTCAAAAATCTAAAATGTAGTGAATAAAGAACATTATGCTAAATTATTAATTAAATGCACATTAATATCAAACATGCTTTATAACTGCCCAAGAGAGTTTTTAACTGAACCATGATTTAATCCTAATTATTAAAGGCAACTTGCAAAGGAATATTTGTAGGCTGCAGTGAATTGAGTTTTGGAATTAGAGATTGATAACATCCTGCAAGCAAGAAATAAGAAGGCAGAAACACTGATTATTTCATTTGCACTTTCATAAAAAGTTCCATTACTTTGTACATTATTTTGATTTTACTATTAAAAGATTGAATATGTGAAAATACAAGTTAGAATTAGTATGTAATAGCTTACTTTTAAAATATTATATACTCAAATTATAATTATGGCATACAGAACATTTTTATACATAGTCTTACATAACTCTCAAGTTATCTAGAAAGACTATCAGGAAAAATATTATAGCAATTTTCTTGCAAAATGTTAAACTTAACTAGGTTAAATGATCATTTTGAATTAATAGTTAGAAGAATTTGAGATTAGAATCCAAAGCAATGAGTTAGCAATGTCTTTAAAATACATAAAGTTTATAAATTACACAAATCTTAAATTTGGCTTGACCTCAGCAAACTTTAAAAAGCCTGTTTGTGATTAAGTTGCACGATTTTAGAAACCTGCCATGTGTGAGCTCTTTAGATGCATTCTTGAATGCTTTGGCTCTATATAAAATATCTTCCCCTTTCTTCTCAGATCCTATCTGTCTACTCAGCCTTCAAGATACTCAGAGTATTAAACATGTTTGAGCAATAGTTTAGAAATCTATTTCTACCTACTTCTTATACCTTTTAGAGCTATCACATCTGTACCCAAGTACATTGCATATTGTGTTATTTTCTGTTAGCATAAATAGTTTCGTTCTCCTTATCTTCTCAACTGTATTATGATTTGTTTGAGAAAGGAATACCTCTGCTCATATTTCTTCTGTTTCCCAAAGAGTGAGTTGATGTGTGAAGTATATGTTTCCAGACAGTTACATTTTATACTGGTTATTAGTTTTCCCAGAGTGAGATCCCAAATAATAAAAGTCCAGTGACCAAAATGGCAGAACGACCAGGACAAACAGAGACCAGAATGATCACTGTCCCTTGCCCTGGCTGGCCTTGCCCCCACAGTGGGAACCCCCACCTCGATCAAGGGTGTGGCTGGCCTGTAAACTGCCTGCAGCCCCATGTCCAGGCAGACCCCACCCCCCCATCAGGGACCCGCACCCTGAGCCGGTGCCCCAATCAGGGCAGGCTGGCCAGCCCCCCCCCCCTCTGCACTGGGCCTCTATCCTATATTATAAAAGGGTAATATGCAAATTGACCCTAACATGGAATGACCAATATGACCACTTGACCAGTCACTGTGAGGCACACTGGCCAACTCTCAGTCCCTTTCCCTAACTGACAGGCTCCAATTGCCTGATGGCCAACAGGGAACCAGGGGTGGGGGTGGAGCCAGCAACAGCTAGTGAGCTGGAATGGCCTACCTCTTGGTCCCTTCCCCTGGCTATCAGGCTGTGATTGCCTGATGGTGAATGGGGATATGGGGGTGGGTGGCAGTAGAGGGTGGGACAGGCTGCAGGCAGCTGAGGAAGATGTTCTTGATTGTGGGCCAGGCCTAGGGATTGTACCCGTGCACAAATTTCATGCACTAGGCCTCTAGTCCTATATAATAAAAGCCTAATATGCTAAGTGTATGGTCATCCATTTGGCCTTCAACCCATCAAAGCATAGTATACTAATGATATGTTAAGGTTGCTCAACTCCTCACTTTAATGTGCATGGACCAACAAGGGGCAGATAGTCTGACCAGTAGGTAAGTTTTCTGTTGGGGTCCAGATGATCAGGACCAAGGGAGATGGGCTGGACATGCCCTGGAGCCCTCATGTGGTTCCTGCCTAGCTGGCCAACCTCCCATATCCCTGCCTGGACCCGATCATGCATCAGTGGGGTCCCTCAGCCTGGCCTGTGCCCTCTTGGAATCTGGAACCCCTGGGGAGATGTCAGAGAGCTAGTTTCGGCCCAATCCTGCAGGCCAGGCAGAGGGACTTCATGAGTGAATGAATTAATGCATCAGGCCTCTAGTTTTGATGATAAATTGCTCTGTTCATCAGTTATTTATTGACATAAAGTATTTTAAGCCTGGTGGGTTAGCCAACCCTTCTTCTATTTCTAGTAACCTCTCATTTTGGTAATAGCATATACATATGCACCATACACATCCCTCCATCTTTCTATATTCCTCTCTTCCTCTCTCTCATGAACACGTGTAAACATTCATCTCACATATACAGAAATATCATGCCCCTCCCTCCAAGTTTGTACAGGCAGGAATTTCTTTTCTGCTGGTTGGCCATAGTATCACTACTCTCTCCTTTTAATGTTACCTTTCATGGAAATATTATGCCTTGAGCATATTTATAAAACATGTATCTTCTTACTGAGATTTAAAGATTATGATAATGGAAAGAATCTTAGATGTTACAGAAGTTAGATACAGAAATTATTTTTTGTTAGCCATGTCTTTGTTTAATACCAAGCTATACTATAGTCTACATTATTGTTTTAACTTTGGTGCCTAGAACATAATTTCTAAGTCAAACGTGAACATTGACATATATACTAGTATATACTATATATGTGATATATATATATATATCCTGGCCTCCTGAGCCTGCTGTGGGCTCATGTTCAGTCAGTACTAATTGGGAGAGGCTTGAACCACTGCAGCACATCCCAAGGAGAGTAAGTGGGGCAGGGTGGGGCTGCACAGACACAATCAGCCCTCTGGTCAGGTGGTGGGATGCCCTTGCTGGCCCAAGATCTGGATCTATCCTGCTAACTTTCACACCAGTTGTTGGGAGCCACCTGGTGGTTGCTTTTATATCATTTCTTCTTTGTGGTGCATCTAGGGAGAGGAAGCAGCTGTGGTGCCTGAATCTGACTTCCAGGAGACCAGTGGTGCTGTTGGGATTGTGCTGGTGGTGACAGCGTTTTGGTGCCTGGTCTGTTCTCCAGAGATTGTATCTGTAGGAATATTGAGAGAGGGAGTGGTTGCCGCTAGGCAGAGTGCACTCTCACTGTGGGAGCTCACTGACCACCAGGGGGCAGATCCTTCATTTAGTATCTGCCCCCTGGTGATAAGTGCATGTTATAGTGACCAGTCTACTGATTGATTGTTCAGTTGTTTGGTAGCTTAGACTTTTACATATACAGATGTCATTTTTTGTTTATTCACCTAAACTCCAACTAAGATGAGAGTTCAGCAAAATAATAACCTTGTGCCTGCCTTATCAATGCACTCCAACACATTTCTAAAGAGAATATAGGAGTCTTTTTTCTAATTTTTAAAACACAAGATTATACATGCTCATGAAGGATGCCCAGCTGGTTTCTAACTGTGTAGATAATGATATACATTTTGACATTTAGAGTGTTATTCAAAGGCTTGCCTGTCATTTTCCAGAGAGGATCATTATTATTATCTCTAACAAAATAATATATTCTAATGTATTTAATTTTATGAGAGAATATAATATATTTTATAGGAAGAGACAAATCAAATGTAATCTTTTTTCTATTTTGTTATAATAGCTTTTATAATAAAACTACAGGCTGACACACAAATCCATGCACAGGTATGGTCCCTAGGCCTGGCCTGTGATCAGAGTCATCTTCCCTGGCTGCCCACAGTCAGACCCTCCCCAATCATCCCCAGTTCCCTTTTCATCATCGGCAATTGGAGTCTTACAGCTGGGGTAAAGGATCAAGAGGTTGAGATAATATGGAGTACCTAGGGAACTTAAAGCAACACAATGTGACCATAGGATTTAAATTTAAAATGATATTTTAATACTTCCTCTCATATTTCCTGTAACTTGTGGAACACTTTTTAAGAAATCAAAAGTAGATTCATGGCTTCCAGTCCAATGGTGGCCAAACAAGGTACTCACTTCCTCCCACAACCACATCAAATTTACAACTAAATTATAGAACAGCCATCATTCTGGATCACCTGAAATCTAACTAAACAGAAGTCCTGCAACTAAGGATAAAAAGAAGAAGCCACACTGAGATTGGTAGGAAGGGCAGAGACCTAAACTGGACTGGTCTAGCCCCACACCCATGTGTGGCAGATAAAAATTAGGAGGGAAATCTCAGTGGCTGAGGTCCATCTTGAGGTCCCAGCCCCACACCAAATCCTTCAGCTCAGGGTTCCAAGGCTGGAAAGAAAAATTCATAACTTCTGGCTGTAAAAACCACTGAGGATTGTGGCTGAGTGAGATGGAGAGCTGCTGGAGTCCCCAGCATTATTCTTAAAGGACCTGCACATGAACTTTCTGGAATACACTTGTTCTGAGTTCCAGCACTAAGTGCAGCAGCTCAAAAGGTACCAGGGACTTTCAAAGAGGAACTGAGTTGTCTGGCATCCAGGGAACAGCTGCGGGGTAGGGGGAGGTGTGCTTTTCTCCCATACAGAAATACAGGCAAGAGCCTTTGTTCCTTTTCTGAGCCCTATGCTCACAGAGCCTGAAAGTGGGCCCCATATCTGAGACCCCATATATCTGGCTATCACTGTTAGCTCCACCTGGTGATTCCCTGATACCCAGCCCATACAACTTGCAAACCTACCCAAGCTTTGGCTTTTCCATATGAATAGTCTCTCTTGGCTCATGCTTCAGACTCTCAAAAAAAGCAGCATCTGGACTATGTGTGCACCCTAACGCTCACTAAGTCCCTAGGCCTGGAACTAGTGGTAGCCAGCCTTAATTAACAGCTTGGCCTCTATGGACACCTCTATGCTCAGCACAAGTAGCAGCCATCTATAGATTGCTTTGTAGCTCATCCATGTAGCCCTAGGCAAAAGAGGGATGGCAGCTGACCTTAGCCTTCACCTCCTAGGAGGTCCCATTTTTAAAGTTCCACCCAACCACCTACACATGTGATACACTTAAGGGGCAAACTCAATTGGCCATAAGAAGTAAATCCTGCTTCATGGGGTGAACCCTTACACAGTTTATCCTCCACAGTGGTTTGTGGTCCTTATAGCCAATTTACCTGGAGGTAAATTCCTCCCATTCATTGCCAACAGCAATCAAGGCCCAGCTACAAGCAGATGTACATAGCTCAAATGAATGGGGAAAGGGCACACATGGAGTGGCCAGCTTGGGTGAATGGGAAGGCTGTGCCACTGAATCCTACAGACCACCTATTATATTAGCCTACCCTAGCAAGCCTGGGAGACCTAGTAACTCTTTCTATTACAGAGAAAAAAACATAGAAAGGCCGCCAAAATGAGAAGATAAAAACAAACAAAAACCAACCAAAAACAAACAAACATGTCACAAATTAAAGAACAGAACAAAACTCCAGAAAAAGAACTAAACAAAATGGAGACAAGCAGCCTGCTAGATGCAGAGTTCAAAACACTGGTTATAAGGATGTTAAATGAATTTAGGGGAAGAAAGAGTAGATGAACTTAGTGAGAATTTCAACAAAGAAACAGGAAACATAAAAACAGAACTAGAAAACATAAAAAAGAACCAGTTAGAAATTAAGATTACACTAACTGAAATAAAGAATTCATTATAGGGAATCCATAGAGAAGATGAAACAGAAGACAAATCATAGATTTGGAAAATAAAAGCAGAAAATACCTAATCAGAACAGCAAAAGAAAAAAAAAGGAATACAAAAAATTATGATTTTTAAAAGGAACCTTTGGGACAAATTCAAGCACACCAATATTCACTCCATTGTGGTCCCAGAAGCAGAAGAGAGAGTGCAAATAAGTGAAAACTTGTGTGAAAAAATAATGTCAGAAAACTTCCTTAAGCTGATGAAGGAAATACACATGCAAATCCGGGAAGCACAGAAAGTCTCAAACAAGATGAACCCAAAAAGGCCCACACCAAGACACACTGTAATTAAAATGCTAGAGGTGAAAGACAAAGAGAGAATCTTAAAAGCTGCAAAAGAAAAGCAGTTAGTTACCTACCAGGGAGCTCCCATGTGACCCTCAGCTGACTTCTCAACAGAAACTTTGCAGGTTAGAAGAGAATGACAAAATATATTTAAAGTGATGAGTAGCAAGGGCCTACAACCAAGATTACTCCACCCAGCAACACTTTCATCTAGAATAAGAGGACATATAAAAAGCTTCACAAACAAGAAAAAGCTAAAGGAGTTCATTACCACCAAACCAGTATTACATGAAATGTTAAAGGGTTTTCTTTAAGAAGAAAAAATAAATAAAAATATGAATAATAAAATGGCAATAAATGCATATCTATCAATAATTGAATTTTAAAAACAAAATAAACAGAATAAAAAGAGACTCATAGATGCAGACATTTTGACAGTTGCCAGATGGGAGCGGAGTTTGGAGGGATAGATGAAAAAGGTGAAGGAATTAAGAAGTAAGTACATATTGGTAGAGACAGAAGAGTCACAGTATGTAAAGTACAACATAGGGAATATAGTCAATAATATCCTAATAATTATGTATGGTGTCAGATGGGTATGAGATTTATTGGGATGATCACTTAGTAAGTTAAATTGTCTGATCATTGCAGTGTATATCTGAAACTAATATAATATTGTATAAAAACTGTAATTGAAAAATATGTATTTAAAGCAATTTAAAGTAATAAAAGTGAATTCAAAATACCTATTAAGTCATTTTATCTTTGTATCTTCAATTACAAGCAAAAAATTAAGTTTAAAAGTGTGTCCCTCACTAATAATGGGCTGACTTAAAGTTTCATATGGAAATCATGTATTTTTTGGTGCAATGTAATGATCTTAAATTATTTTTAGTGCTGTGGATATTCACTTTCCAATATTACAGCAGTTTTCAAAACTACATATTCTAAACTCTGAAGAATTCTAGTCACTGATAAACTCTATTGAAATGTCCATGCATAACTTTTTATATTATAAGAATTTACTGACCTCATATATTGCCTGAGTATGTGGGAGGGTTAATGTTCATGCCAATGCTCTGAGATGGACTTTGAGGATAGATAGTGAAGCTATTCTCTGCACACTGGGCCTAGTGCTGCCCACATGTAGGACCTCCTTTCTCTGTGGTGGCTGTGGCCACTGCTACTGCCCTTGCTGCTTTTTATCATGGCTGCCAGTCTGGACTCAGGTCCCACCTGACCACTTTGGGAACCCAAAGTGCCCTAAACTGCCCTAAGATTGACACCTGTGTGCTGGACCATCAAGCCAATTGCTCAGTGTCCCTGTGTCCCCTGGGCCCATGGGTTGGAGCTGGAACTTGTAGATACACACCCAGACCTATCTCTTCAGGTCAAGGCTTATTCTATTGTCTCCTAGACTTCACTTAAAGTTCCAACATAAATTAAGAGTTTCAAGGTGGCAAAAGTAAAGCTTTAAACCAAAAACTGGATTCTACTGAATGTGAGGCCCTATGCCTGGCCAGTCTGTGTTTTCTTACTAAATTAAAAGATTTAAATTATGATGCCTATTTTATAGGCTTGGTGATGATATTAAATGAGACTATAGTATGCAGATCTATAACAAGATCTGTTTCATAGCAAACATTTTATAGGTTGTAGTCATTGTAATAATACTATAATGAAAAATAAGACTCACTTACTGCCCTGGCTGGTGTGGCTCAGTTCGTTGAAGTGTTGTCCTGTACATGGATAGGTGCTGGGTTTGTTTCCAGGTCTGGATGCATATAAGAGGCAACTGATCGATCTCTCTCTCTCTCTCTCTTTTTCTCTATTTCTTTCTCTCTTTCTTCCCTCCCTTCCTCATTATAAAATCAATTAAAAACCACAACATTTCCTCAGGTGAGGATTAAACAAACAAACAAGTAAACAAACAAATAAAGACTCAGAAGTCTTGCCAAAACCGGTTTGGCTCAGTGGATAGAATGTCAGCCTGCAGACTGAAGGGTCCCAGGTTTGATTCCGGTCAAGGGCATGTACCTTGGTTGAGGGCACAGCCCCAGTAGGAGGCAGCTGATGGATGTCTCTCATCGATGTTTCTAGCTCTCTATCCCTCTCCCTTCCTCTCTGTAAAAAATAAATAAAATATATTTAAAAAAAAGACTCAGAAGTCTTTGTAATCTAGGCATGTGAACAAATTTTTATAGTCTCAGTACCTAGTAGTATTTATTTATTTATACTCTGAGATGGACTTTGAGGATAGATAGTCAGGAGACTATAAAAATGAGACTATAAAAATGTCTTGTTTACAAGGGATTTATAGAGATGAAACTTTAGTAGAGATGCAAACTCTGCTGAGGAGGGGTAGGAGACTCACTTTGGCCCAAGACCCTGTCCTTACAAGGCAGAGAGAGAAGAAAGGGAAGCTGAGAAAATTCATTCTACATAGCAGAAATACACAGGCTATACCTAAGACTAAACCTATAACAAGAGAATCAAGAAAGCACCCTGTACCCACAGGAGGTTTTGCACCAAATACTAGGCAACAGCAGTTAACTGCTGGGGTGGCAGCATGAACATGGAAGTACTTTCTGTGTCATACTCACACAGAGTCTTCTCAAGGGTGAGGGGAGGATGTGGAAGTAAATTTAAGAAAGCCCTCCAGCATTCTAGGCTGCACTAAGCATGAGGTAGCAAGAGTCCAAGACCCAGAATCATTTTCATTGATATTTAGCCATAGCAGAAAACTGCCATTAGATGGCACCAAATCTCACCGAGGCCCAGATCAGACCTGGATCCCATAGCTGGACAGGTGGACCATCCATCTTGTTAGGTGTGCAGGGAAACCTTAGTCATTTTACCTGCCTTGAAATATTGCAACCCTATATTCAATATTAATAATTTTCCCTTAATCACCACTTTCCATTGTGACATTGAGGTCTTTTCATGTTTTTTGTTTGTTTTTCTGTCTTCAAAACCATGTAGTATTGAAAGATGTTAGATATACAACTGCTTGGAAGGAAGTGATCACACACACATGAACACATACACTCACACATATGGGCATTCTAAGTGACCATGGAGCTATCATTGGCAACATGTGCATGATAGTATTACCTGGGTTTGGAAAATTCAGTCCTTCTTATATCATGGATTACCAAGGGAGAATGGCTAACAGAAATCTGCAATGTGCAAGTGTTGTTGTTAATTTTCTCTTTGCATCCCTTTTTACTTAGCATGCATTGATGATCTTGCCTAAATCTGTTACTACACTGGAAATTGTATAATGATGACTTGCTACTTCTAGGTGTGTGCCTTTTAATTTGCTCTTATTTTGTTTTGGCTCGAAGAGCAAAAATGTAAATGCAACATCAGCCCACTGGGTCAGCTTAATAACAGTTTAGTTTAGAAGTCACTAAGAGAGGAAATGAAAAGTGATATTTGAGCTGAAAGAAATATTTAAACAAACAAACAAACAAACAAACAAACAACAACAACTATCCCATTGTATTTAATGTTTCCAATAGGCAAGAGTTTATGTTTCCTGTTCTCTGTATCATTTCTCTGAGGGTTAGGTGCCTTAAATAAACCATGGCAGGCACACATTTTACTTAGTACATTTCTGCATCTGACCCCAAGCTTCTCCGTATATGAATTTGCCCTTTGTTGGCCATCTAAACTCTTCCACAATTCTCTCCTGAGGTTAACACAGTATGGAATCAATTACCTTTTCTTATTTCTGAAGTATATTTAATTTTACGCAGAATTTCAAATGAGATTGTTAAGTGGCTTGTTTCTTCTTGTATTTTATTTCTTAGCTTAATTGTCCTCTTTTCGTGGAATCCTTCCCTGACTATTCCAAATAAAGGAGTCACTATGTGCTCTAGATCACAGGAACTTCCTTAAAATCAACCATAGCTCTGGTGCTATCTGACTGTTGTGTTGGTCTTTTCCATCTTCAGTAGAATATAAGTTTCAGAAGAATAGGTATTTTAACTGCTTATTTCCTGCTTTATCCCACAAATTAGAATAGAACTGACAACAATATTTTGAAAAAGAAACACCTGAGTATGCACTTGTTAGCTATCTTATTAATATTAGGTATAAAATATGGATTTAAAATTATTTTAAAAACATAATGGACCATAGTGGAAATATTTACTTGGCTCAACCTGTGTACTGAGGGGAATTAATAAAATGTGATGTGTGTATGTATATGTGTGTAATAGTCCATTGAAATGCTAAAAAGGTAGTTACAGGGCCTAATTCTAAAATAAAGGAAATAAAACTCATAGGTGTGAGCCTGGTATTGAACTCTGCTTTCCTGTAGGGGGATCTGCCAACTTTGCAAGAAGTGACCAAGAGGTCAAGAAACTGATGAGAGTTTTTGAAAAATTTCCAAGAATAAAATTGGGTACAAGCTCACTAGAGAGCATTGATAAATCACCCAAGTTTTGATGAAGATCCTGGTGGTCTGCACTCCCAAAATAAGAGTGAAATACACTTGTGGGAATTAAAGTGTGACTTCTAAATTCAATCATTGATCAAATTAATGGTGGTGTAATTTGCTGATGACCTAACCACCTGCATAAGCGATCAGAAATCTGCCCCTAAACCTTCAATCCTCTTGACATGTTTACGTATTGAACCTATGAAACAATAAAGAACAACCAGGCAAATGAAGAAACTGATAATGCTACAGAAAAATAACAATAACTAAGAACTACAACAAACATGTGCTATAATGGTTTTAGAAAGCTATGCATACATTCAATACTAAACAATCATTTTACTCTCACTGGTATAGAACTGAACTTTTCATCTTCCCCTCCACACCTGTTCCACCCTGGCCTCCCTCATCACTGTCAATGCCAACACCGGGATCCAGTGCTCAGACCAAGACATGGGGCTTCTTTCTTTTTATCACACCGTATACTGAATTGGTGAGGAATCTTCCCTTATGTAAAAATATAGGTAAATACAGAATTTCACCATTTCGCATCATACCCACAGATACAAGCTTGCCACTCTGTCCCCACTAAATAGCTCATGCCTCAGCTTATACACTCCAAACAGCAGTCAAGATAATTATACTAGAGCAAACATCAAACTGACTCAAAAATTTGCAACAGTTCACCCTCTACTCATATAAAAGGACAAAGTCCTTAAAATGGCTGACAAAGCTGTGTACCTTTGAAAATCACATCAAGAGCCAGTTTTATGTCTGTACCATAAAATATATATCTCACCTAGATCAGATCTTTTGCTAGAACATGTGTACCATAGAATGTCAACTTTTGCATTTTCCTATGATTATAAATGTTTATCTCATGCCAATAAGTGCTCTGTTGGCTCTGTAAAATCTGCATTATTTGCTAGAAGTGTATTTTACTATTTTTTTGAAAAGCATAATTTTGGTAGCAGAACTAGGTTTCCATCAACGTAAGTGAAAATGATCATTGGTAACACCACTGTAGTAGACAACTGATGCTTTAAAAAATATTGATCTAATAAAAATTTATTTTGCATGAGTTCTCATCATTTTTATCATTTTCCTTTCAGATAATGTATTTTGATTAAAGTAACCTCTCATTGAGCACCATATGGCTATTTTATTAACTTATTTTAATCTACCAATAGTCTACAGATAAATAAACTTAAATATATAGAAATGTTAGCCTTAAATTTGTTTTGGTCCTATGTAATGTTTTATGATTAAAGCAATCTCACATTGAACTCCAGTTATCTCTTTTACCAATCTGTTTCAAACTAATGATAGCTAAAATATAAGTAACTTTGGATGTAAATAAACTATGAATTAAAGAACTGACTGAGGAAAAGATACTAGAAACTAGTACACAGCCCTAATTACCATACTGCTATTTCTTTTGCCCACAAAACTAAGTATAGAACTATGTTTCAATTCCTGATTGTTGTCTTTGCTGGTTTGACTTAGTGGGCAGAGCATCGACCTACAGATTGTAGGGTCCCGGGTTCCATTCCGGTCAAAGGCAGCTAATCAATGATTCTTTTTCATTAATGATGTTTTTTTCTCTCTCTCTCTTCCTCCCTTCCTCTCTGGAATCAATAAATATATATTTAAAAAATAATAAATTCAAGATGGTTGAATTTTGAAAGATAAATGTTTGCTATAACCTAGTTTCCACTGTCCTTTCAGCCATCTACTTTATTTATTTATTTTTTCTATCTATCCAAATGCAAATTATAACTACTCTTGAATTATAATATTTTTAGGTGCAGTCAAATTAGATTATGTAATTGCAATAAAACCAGTAAAATTGAGTTGGTAATGATATCTTCTCATATTTTGTTAGAAAATGATTTTTTTAGAAAGATGATTAATGCATTAACAAATCCAACAACCTTGGTCACTGTTCCTGTGACCTGGACCCTCCTAGTCCACATCCTGAGCCAGGACGATAGACGTCACCCAGAGTGGAACTTGTGACATGTTAGCGGAAAAATGGAAACTACATTTTGATATTCAATTCTGGGGAGGAAACTGCTTTGCCAAAAAAAAAAATGTGCTTTGTAAGTTTTCATTTTAATTATCTGCACTGTGGTGTCTAAAATGTCTTTTTCCTTTTTGTTCTGATTTGGTAAGGAAGCACACATCAGTCTACATAGCCACCTGAACACACTGCCAAATTTCTTATAAAGGGGGTGATTTATGCACAATAGGGAGTCAAGCCCATTTCCTGTCTCTGTCAAACTTCTGTCTCTCTTGGGGTAGAAAAACACCTCTTAAACCAGCTTTCCCAAATTAGATACTACTGTTAAATTTTTAACAGTAGAAGGAAATTTATGTCTCTAAATGTCATGCATTATAAAACAAAATATTTAAAATGTACCTTCATAGCAATGTTTAATTTTACACAAATATTGTAGACATAAACATACCTCAGTATATATTATATCCTGTTTTTGTATTTCTCTTAATAATTATCTGTTTACATGACTACAAAAATGACTAAATTGATTCTATAATTTATAGTAATAAATATTTAATATAAAGTATATAAGAAAAAAAAACAAAAACCTTTGAACAAATAGTTTATTTAATATTTACAAATATGGTTTTCTTTACAAAATAAAGATATATTACAATGGTTTATATAGACCTATATTCTTAAAACCATTACTAAACTGCTAATCTTTATGTACATATACAACTTTTGATATTCAATTTAGGGACATATTGGTACAATCTGAATTTGGGCTGGATTCAAAATTGTAAAGTTAAGAACTCATATGTGGAATATAATGAACAAAAAATAGAGCCAGAGACATTGCATAGACTGTCAAACCTCAGAGGGAAGGCAGGGAAAGGGAGGTGGAAAGAGATCAACCAATGAACTGTATGCATGCATATTAGTGTAACATGTTGACACAGACAATGGGTGGTGAGGGTGTGGGGTGGGGGCTGGAGTGGGTTGGAAGCAATTCATGGGGGGGAAAAGGAACTTTTGTAATACTTTCAATACTGAAGATTAAAATAAAAAATGAATTTAAAATGCGATACCATCTTACACCGGTCAGAATGGCAATCATCAACAAATCAACAAACGACAAGTGTTGGCGAGGATGCGGAGAAAAAGGAACCCTTGTGCACTGTTGGTGGGAATGCAGACTGGTGCAGCCACTGTGGAGAACAGTATGGAGTTTCCTCAAAAAACTAAAAATGGATCTCCCATTTGATCCTATAATCCCACTCTTAGGAATTTATCCTAAGAAATTACAAACACCAATCAGAAAGGATTTATGCACCCCTATGTTCATAGTAGTACAATTTACAATAGCTACAATTTGGAAACAACCTAGGTGCCCATCAGCAGATGAGTGGATCCGAAAACTGTGGTACATCTACACAATGGAATTCTATGCTGCCATTAAAAAGAAGGAATTCTTACCATTTGCAGCAACCTGGTTGGAACTGGAGAGCCTTATGCTTAGTGAAATAAGCCAGTCAATGAAGGAGAAGCATCACATGATCTCACTCATTTGTGGATAATAAAGAACATTATAAACTGATGAACAAAAGGATAGATACAGAGACAGTAAAGCTTCAAACAGACTGTGAAATTACGCAGGAAGATTAAAGTTAGGTGAGCTAGGTAAGAGATCAATCAAAGAACTTGTATGCATGCAGATAAGCACAACCAATGAACATAGACACTGGGGGGTTGGGGTATGCCTAGGAGGGAGGGGGGCAATGGGGAGATATGTATAAAAAATTAATAAAAATTAAAAAAATGAATTTAAACTAAAATAAAATAACATTGAAAATAAAAAAAATGCTTTGTCAATAATATCTTGCATTTGCAAATCTTTTGAACTCTTTATAACCATATTCTTATTTAGTTTATTCAATAAATCTTGACTGAGTGCTGACTTTGTCTAGGGCAAACCTTATCAGAACTCATGACAGCAATAAAAAAGGAAGCAACTTCTTCCTCTCAGGTGACTCAGGATAAGTAAATGTAGTTAAATTGACAGAATTAATTTCTATGGAAATATATTGACTTTCCTCTATACATTGGAGTTTTTCTCAAAATGATTAAACACACCCTTTACCTACAACATTAAGCTGACCTTTTCAAATTGTTTAAAAGCAAACAGGACTCTTTTCTATAGATTGTTTCTTTTTTTATTATATAGATCAAACAGGTAATATGTAGTTTGCAATTCATAGTGCTCTTATTCCCTTCCTCCTTTCCTTGTAACACCCTCTGTTCTAAATAGGTCAGTGTAAGATACATGTACATCCCATATCTGTGAGCACGTCTAGAAGTTAGATGTGTGCAAAATCATTCTTATTTTTGTATTTGGCCTGAAAAGTGGTATAAGTTTTCAAAAACAATGCCAGGTAAAACCACTAACATCACTGGAGATCTTTCTTTTTCAGCTGATGAGTACATGTATTTGCACTGGTTTGAATGACTTGCTTGACAAGAGTAACAAAATAGCATCCTTACCCTCTGATCATTTTCTTACTTATAAGATTAGAATTTTTCTGAGGGCAAAATCATGCCTTATTCATTATTTTGAAATAAGAGCATCCAACATAAGGGATTACGATAGTTGTTAAGGAATTTGTACATGTTGGATTATTTGTTGTTGACTATGTAACAATTTTTGGGAGATGCAAACAGGATTGTGTCTTCAGGTGAACTCAGGGGAATTCCTTAATTAATAAATCAGAGTGAAGATTTGCCAGGTGCTAAAGCAAATGCATCTGAGATTCAGTCTAGGTATTCACGCCTCCAGAAATTATTTTCTGACCTATCTTTTCTGCTGGTCATATGCTCACATGCTTCCCTGCCCTCAGACTGTACATCCTCTCTATCCTCCCATAATACCCTATCATTACATTTAACACATGACTTATAATTATGAGGTGTAGTTCCACAGAGACAATGAGCTCTTTAGGGCAAGAAGTATGTCTTATTTTTCTTTGTAGAATTATTGCCTTGCATTCAATAGTTTGCGTTAACATATATTTCTATGCTTTGGAATGTTGCTTGAGTGAATTTAGTGAATGGATAAATGAACAAGATGTTTATCATTTTGGAGAGGCAATTCTTTTCTTCAGATGATCCAACCAGTTCTCCATTACAAATTTCATCCTACTGTCACCAAGTTGGTTTTGTTTCTAGCCTGATTATTTAAGAGATAAAATAAATCTGAAACACAGAAAAGCCAAGGATATTAATTAAAAAACTCCACTCAGAGCTAAATCTAAAATTCAAGACAAATTGAAAGTATGAGACAGGCTAAAAGTTTAGTTTTTCCTGTCAAAAAGAAGCAGGTTAGAATATGAGTCCTCTTATTGACAGGGTATTCCTAGAGAATGTATATCATTTTCAAATCATCTGTTTTTGAGTAATGTCTACTTTATAATATTGCTGGGTAATAATCTATCTACATAAAAAGCCCATAACCATAACTCTGAAATGACCAAACAACCTGTCACCAGGAGATGCATCAATGGGTCTCACCAGTGCAGTGGGTATGGGGTCCCACTTCGTGGGGCAGGTCTGAGGTCTTGTGATTTTGGCTCACATGGCATGGCCCACAAGCTCCAATTGCAAAAAAGCTGGCAGCTGGTGGGCGCAGCAAGGCATGTGCAAGTGAGTGGGGCTTACGATTGCCGGTGCTGGGCTTCTAGTAATTATCCTATCTAATAAAAGAGAAATATGCAAATTGACTGTACCTCTGCTACACCCACAAGCCAATCAGGAGTAAGTATGCAAATTAACCCAACCAAAATGGAGGTTAATTCGCATATCCTGGTGCAGAGCGAAGACTGAAGACAGTGTAGAAGGAAGCCAAGTGCTACAGAAGGGAGAGAAGCTGGGGAGAAGCAAGCAAGTGGGCAGTGGAGAAGGGAAGGAAGCAGGCGGGGTGGGAAGCAGGCAGAGTTGATGGAGAAGGGAGAGAAGCAGGTGGGGCTGCAGAGAAGGAAGGGAAGCAGGGAAGTGGAGACTGCTGCAGGAATCTTCTTGCAATAGGCCTCTAGTCTATATATAAAAAGGCAGCAAATGTAACAGCCATAATGACCTAACAACCAGTTGCTATGACCCCCACTGTGGCCAGTGAACCAGCTTGATCAGGGAGTAGGGCCAGCAGCCAACCTCTTAACCCCTCCCCCTGGCCAGACTGCCTCTGATCGGACTCTTCCACCCTGATTAAGAGCAAAGCCTGTGAGCTAAATGCTCCCTCCCTTCTTCCTGGCCAGCTGCGCCCCCATCAGCCTGCCCCACTATGATAGGCCTGCAGTCCCTCCCCCTTTATGAAGTCTTATTTATTTTCATACCTATATGATTTCAGAGTATAGACTTTTTTTCATTTTATCACACTACTTTGAAACCCTTCTTTGACTTTAACTGATTTGTTTTCATCTGCACCCTCATCCCACAGCACCCAATCAATTTCTACAGCTGCAACCAGAGATACTTTTACAAAATGCAACTCTTTTTATGCATCCTTCCTTTCTAAAGTGAAGGCTTGCTCCCAGCTTCCTCTTCAATTTGAATTCAAAACATTTTCTCTTCCAAAATTGTACTCCAGCCAAGTAAATTATTTTATGTCTTTACTAGAGGCCCAGTACACAAAATTCATGCATGGGGATGGGGTCCCTCAATCTTTCCTGCACCATCTCCAATTGGACATCCCTCTCACAATCTGGGACCACTGGCTCTTAACCGCTCAGCTACCTGCCTGCTTGATAACCCCTAACCACTCTTTCAACCTTCCTGATTGTTCCTAATCCCTCTGCCTGCCTGCCTGATGCCCCTAAATGCTACCCTGCCAAACTCATCTGCCCTAATCACTCTCCCCTGCTGACCTGATCACCCCTAAACACCTATGCCTCAGCCCCTTCCATCATGGCTTTGTCCAGAAAGACAGCAGTCTATCTAGTCTAATTAGCATATTACCCTTTTATTAGTATAGATATTTGCCATGTATAATTAACACCAACTTTACTAAAAGTGCATTCTATCCCTCTTTTACCTTCTCATCTGCTGCTCATCTTTCTGATTTCTGTTCAAGTGGTGTTTCCACAGGGAGCACACCAGTGAATCTAGGTCAATCCCTCATTTTACAGATTTCCTTGAGCTATGGTCCTGTCTTTCACAACATTTATCAGAGTTAAAATATGTCATTTGCTTGTATGATTATTTTATTAATGTATATAAATGAACAGGGATAGTATTGAGCCTCCATCAACAAATATTTTGTGAAGGAATAAGTATAAAAATTCAGGCCTACTTGTTTTCCAGAGAAAGGAAAGTTTAGGGCACAATGCCTGCCTCCTTGAACTATGATATTTATAGCTTTTATCCCAGAAGTGAAGTGATGGAGAGATAATGTATTTCTTCGTATAAAACTTCAAAGTTGCTTGTATAGGTAACAATAGAAATGTGACAGAGCAAGAGCTAACAATGGCACTTGCACATGAAGAGAATGCTAGCCATACAGAATGATTCCAGTTACATTCAGGGGCAGAATAAAAGTTGTTCTTTCTATGTTGCTTATCATAGTTGCAACTAATCCCTTATAATTTGGTTGGGTCATGACATTTCCCCCAAATCCACCCTAAACTCTGTGGTCTTAATATTGGCAACAAGCTCTGAGCAAAAACACTTTTCTATAGGAGTGTCTGTGCATTATGGTTACCATGGTTAGAAAATATTTTATGAGAAATGTCTTTTAAAGTAGCTATCAAATCAAGTGAACAGTCATTTCAGAGTTTATAAGACTGAGAAGGTGGATGATATGTAGACCTTGTTGTCAATGGCTACAAAGGTTTCCAGAGATCTTAAATATTATGTTTTTAGAAAGATTAAAAATAGCTGGCCTATCAATCTGTTAGGTGCATGCTAGCAAACCAATCTATTACAGGAAAAGAAAGCATACCAAAAGTTACATTCAAATATAATGAGTCATTAGATATATGAAAAGGAAGTTTAAAGAGTAAAGGGCAAGAAAGAATAATGTGGACTAGAGAAAGGAAATGGAAAAAATAGAGGAAAGGAAACTAAAATTAGAGGAAGATAAAAAATAAAAAGAGGAAACATTCACGTAGTTAAGAGACTTCATATCAAATTTAAAAAAAAGATATGTGATCACATTCCATCAGTGAAAGAATAAGATTATAATGCCAAGTACTATAATTATTCCTTGATTAATTCAAGTCGTACCATTCTCTCAAGTGCAAAATTACTGACAAAATTTCAGCTGCTGAAGGATTAAATGGTAAAAAGATTTATAAGAGATTCACAGAATACATAACTCAATATATTACAAATGTGCAACTTTCTAAAAAGTTATAGCCAACTCAGGCTTTTTTATTTTAAATTTATAATCCAAATTCAGACATATATACATTAAATCCTTCATAGAATAAATTAAATTAATCACATATCTTCCTTTTAAGAGTAGTCATGAGATACTGTTTACATACATTTGTATATATGTACTAATTAAATTACTTGTACTTTGAATTATTTACAGTTTTGAGGTGGTTCCCCCCTTCCACCCCACTGGGATATTTCATATTTAGGAATCACTTGAGATTTTGTAAGAAATTTATATATATATATATATATATTTATATATATAGACTTATCTGTGTCTCTTACAAAATTCATATGTTACTGCCCTATACCAAGATATGACTGTATTTGAGATAGGCCAGTTAGGGAGGTAATTAAGGTAAAATAATTTTATAAGGATGAAATTCTACTCCCATTAGACTGATGTCCTTATAAGAAGAGGAAGAGGCATGAGATCTCTCTTTCTCCCCACATCCATGAATAAAGCCCATGGGAGGACAGAGAGCAGGCAACTGCCAGAAAGACAGGAAGAGAGGTCTTACCAGAAACTGACTTTTCTAGCACCTTGATCTTGGGCATCTAGGCTATAGAACAATGAGAAAATTAATTTCTGTTGTTTAAGCCTCTGATTCTGTGATATATTGTTATAGAAGCCTTAGCAGTGCAATATATATAACATCTTATTTTAATTCATAACACACTTGAACTCTAGCCCTTATATTAGATCTACAAATTTAGCACAGACATACATATTTAGCTTAAAAAAAGGAATAAGGTATATTAAAGGTGTTTAACATGTTTTTAAATTAAAATTTTTAATTTTTTTTAAACTCTGGTTTTCTTGCTTTAGAAGTGTTTGCTATTAAATTGCTTTTAAAGAGAATCCAAGATGGTGGCATAGGTAAACACCTACACTGCTGCCTCACACAATAATTTCAAAACGACAACTAAACGACAGAACAGACATCATCCAGAACCACAGGAAAGCTGGCTGAGTGGAAATTCTACAAACAGAAGGAAAGAGAGGGGCTCACAGACACCTAGAAGAGCTGCAAAAAGCTGAGGTACGGAGATGTGCGCTTGGAGAGAGTGGGCGTGGGAGAGTCTGGCTGGCTTTTTCTGGCAGGAGGGAGACAGAGACTCTCAAAGGCATTGAACCCCTTATCCCATGACACTAAACCCCAGATCCAGCCGAAACTCATATGGGGGAAGTTTGGACTGTGAAAAGGGAGAAGTGCATGGAAATTTAGGGGAGTCGCAAAAGATCAGAAGTCTGGTGATGCGCACAGCACTGCACGCAGAGGACCGATTGCTGGCTTTCACGAGTGCAGGGAGACAGACCCTCCCAACTGTACCACTTTTAACTCCACTAACCCCCAGTTTCAGGAGAAACCCTGGGGACCCAGACTCATATGGTTCCGGAGCTCAGGGGAGCCAGAAAGGCAGCAGTCTAGAGGCACTGCAAGAGCATGTGCATACAGAGACCGCTCCAGCAATTACCCAGTCACGTGAGACTCAGGGGCCGAGGAGGGTGGGGCCTACTGGAAGGCAAGGCGGTCCCTTAAGCCCTGAGACTCCACCCATCCCAAGCTCAACAGAGAGGCATTTGCAGTTTTGCAACCCTTGTATCATAAGGCTGAGTCCAACACAGAAGTGCTCCTAACATAGTGAATATGCCAAGACAAGGGAAGGGATCACAAACAAAAGAAATGGAGAAAAACAAACTACTGGATATAGAGTTCAAAACCACACTTATAAGGTTTTTCAAGAATATCCTAGAAAAGTTGGATAAAGTTAGTGAGACCCAAGAGGAGATGAAAAAGAACCAACTAGAGATGAAAAAGGACCAACTAGAAATTAAACATACACTGACTGAAATAAAAAATATTATACAGAGTCCTAATAGCAGACTAGAGAAAGGCAAGAATCAAGTCAAAAATTTGAAATATAAAGAATCAGAAAACACTCAACTGGAAAACCAAGAAGAGAAAAGAATCCAAAAATGTGAAGATAATGTAAGGAGCTTCTGGTACAGCTTCAAGCATGCCAACATCAGAATTGTGGGGGTGCCAGAAGAAGAGAGAGCACAAGATACTGAAAACCTATTTAAAGAAATAATGACTGAACACTTCCCACATCTGGTAAAAGAAATAGACTTACAAGTCCAGGAAGTACACAGAACCCCAAATAAAAGGAATCCAAAGAGGACCACACCAAGACACATCATAATTAAAATACCAAGAGTAAAAGACAAAGAGAGAATATTAAAAGCAGCAAGAGAAAAACAGTTCATTACCTACAAGGGAGCACACATATGACTGTCAGCTGATTTCTCAACAGAAATGATGCAGGCCAGATGGGAGTGGCAAGAAATATTCAACGTGATGAATAGCAAGAACCTACAACCAAGAATAATCTATCCAGCAAAGCTATCATTCAGAATTGAAGGGCAGATAAGAAAAAGCTAAAGGAGTTCATCGACTCCAAACCAGTATTATATAAAATGCTGAAAGATACTCTTTTAGAAAAGGAAGAAGAAAAAGGTAAAAGACAAAAAATTATGAACAACAAATACATATCTATCAACAAGTGAATCTAAAAATTAAGTGAATTAAAAATTTAATCAACAGAATAAACTGGTGAATATAATAGAACCAGGAGCACAGAAAGGGAGTGGACTGATAATTCTCAGGGGGAAAGGGGTGAGGGGTGTACAGGGAGAGACTGGACAAAAATCATACACGTATTGATGAGGTCAACGGGAGAGAGGTAAGGGTAGAGGGAAAGGTGGGAGTTGGGTTGAGGGGAGTTATGGAGGGGAAAAAAGAGAAACAAATGTAATAATCTAAATAATAAAAATTTAATTAAAAAATAAATTGCTTTTAGGTAATATCCATGTGCAACTTATCCTTGTGAAAGTGATGAGGCAGAGAAGCAAAGATTAAAAAAAAATATTTATGAAGCATCTGCTATAATTTGTGCAGATTTATCTTGTAAAGAAAAATTTTATTATATATTAGAGGATATTATTACTTCAGTCTATATATTGGCAGAGAATATTACATTTCTTTCCAGTATTTCCTATATTAAATAAGTCAGAACGAATTCAATAATATTTGTTGATGACTATTATAATACAAGAACCCTAATTCTACATATCCTTTGTAATCCTTAAATAAGTACTTGAATAAAGTGACTACTAATAAATTCTTTTTAAACTGAATTGAAAGTCCTAATTAAAGTAAAATATTCTAATATAGTTAATACTATTGCAAGTGTATTCATTAGAAGTTGTTTCAAAACCACATTTTTATTATATTTGATAATAAGAGTCTTTTCAAAAGGTATTAATAATGATACTCTTTTCAAAATAGGATTGAAATAAACATTATCATATTGGCTAATCTTCTCTCTTCTTTTTATAATCAAAAGGAAGATTTTAAAAGTTTTAACTCTATTCATGTGTTTGTATATCTTCTCTCAATTATTAGTTCCTTAGAAATCTATTTTATCATGCAAATCTCTTCTTTTATAACTCAATATGTATTTCTTTGTAATATTTTTGTACTTATGCTTAATTTTTTGCTGTAATTATTTCTTTATTTACAATCTCAATTGTAGAATTTTTGAGAACTGGTAATATTTCTGTTTAGTGGGTATATGTGCAATGTATGTGTGTTCAACTATATATTTAAGAAAGTACCTTTATTTTCATAATATAATAAAAACCAACTATCAACCTAGAACTTTAGCAGAGAAAATATTTTAAATATGAAGGGAAGATATGGACATTTTAAGATATTCAAATAATGAAAGAGTACCTTGGCAGTAAACATGAACAAAAGATAATGGAAATCTGTATAGTCTTCCAGAATTCCAGTTATAAGACAAATAAGTTCTGGAGATATAACATGCAACATGGTAACTATAGGTAGCAATTACTGTATTGTATATGTATATTGAAAGTTGCTAAGAGAGAAAATCTTAACAGTTTTATTATTTTTTTAATAATAAAACTGTGAGGTGATGTGTGCTTAATAAACTTATTGTGATAATCATTTCATATATATGTATATATCAAATCATTATTTTGTCACCTTAAAATTATACAATGTTATATTTAAATTGTATCTCAATAAAATATAAAACTAGAAAATATAGCTTTTAAAAATCAAGATTGAATTTGTGTAGTGGGTATCTAAATTAAGAATAGGTTCGCTTCTCTCTAAGCAATGCAGGAGAGCATTACTTCTTCCCCTCTCTGAGTATAGTGATAAGTATTTAAAAATATGGATAGTGATTTGGAAACTGTATTTATTTTTAGCACATTGTGCCTGCAAGACTTAAAATATTGAAAGAACATTTTAATTATCACAATGTATAGATAAACTGCCCAGTTATAAGCTGTTGGGTTTACAATTTCTATTTCTCTGGTTATTTGGGTAGTCAACAGGAGACCTGGATTTGATGTTCTTAGGGACAGTTGTTCATTCAACTCATTCACCTCTTCAGACAAGGAAATCAATTTTTATAGTCAGAAATGAATGTCATGAATATATCAGTACACTTCAGTTTCAGAAAGAGCAAACCATAAACACAGTAAGTGGTTTTTATATTTCCTGCATTGACGTTTTAAAATATCTCAAGAGTAATACTTGTAAAGGGTCAACTCAGTCAAGGAGTCCCTGATATCTGTATAACCAGGAAACTAATTTTCTCATTCAAAGCACATTTGCATTTTTTGATACAAGTCACTATCATATAAAAGGCACTAACTTTGCTTGTGCTGTGAAGGACAGACAAAATAGAAGTGTTAGTCTTCAACAAACTCATAATCTGCTAGGATTATCAAAAAGTCTCTATGGTAAACTGTAATGTCATAAGGAAGTAATGGCAATAAAAGAGGTATAACCAATAATTAGAAAAGCCAATGTGTACCAGTGGATTCAAAGATGATTTCATACTGTAGGAGGCATTTACATTGGATATAATAAGTTAACATGAATAGAGATCATGAGAAACATTAAAGCTGAGAGAAAATGATAAAATTTAGAGTTCTTAGCTTCTATATAACTGAAATATAAGACTATTCCACTGCCTCTCACCTTCTTGAAAACGTTTTTTCTACAGACTTCAAATCTATTCTTCTTAATCAACTATTCTTGACATTCAACAAACCTATAATATCTCCCATAAAAAAAATTTCTCTTGATCCAACTTGTACCTATAGTTACTGTGCCATTTCTCTACTACTTTGAATTTCTAAGCTTTTTGAAAAACAGGGTCTACATAAGGAAACTTAATTTCCTCATTTTCCATTCAGTCTTCAGTTCTTCAAACCAACCTCTGATTTGATCTTCGTGTTGTCAAAAGCAATGGACGCTTTCTGCTCATCAGAACTCATCACCTATTTTGCACCCATTCTTTTAAACAGTTCCTTTCTCCATATATTCAAGACACACATCTGCTTTCTCCCCTCCCACCAAACCGATTATTTTTTATCTTCTTCACACTTTCTTAAACTTGTTCACAAGCTCCTTTTGTCATTACATTTATGCTCAGGGCTCAGAGACAGTGAGCAATACATAGTTCTACCATCATAATTGCTCTCATAATAACCAAAGTGCTAAAATGCCTACAACTTTAATGAGGACACATAATTGAGTCTTCTTACCTGCCCAGGCAAGGCTATAGTTCATATCATCTGAAAGCCAGATGAATTACTTAGTTATAGGGTATATTTTCTCAAATTCCAGGATTATTCATTTACTTTTTCACTCATTAATATTATTTTTCACCTGCCATATCTCAGGCATTGTCATAGATCCTGAGGACAAAACAATAAGCAAGATTAATAAGATCCCCACACTCATGGAGTTTGAGAGAATAAAGCCACCTGAGACATTAGAGATGTTATGTAGAATTAAGAGCATTATCAATGTGGATTAAAGATTAAATTTTCATTGACTTATGGGAACTCTAAAGTCTCTAGTATATTGCATTGTTTTCACATAGGATTACATATATGCAAAGAATGATCTATCTGACTTTGCTTATATGTAACTCTATAAATTCTTGTAATCAAACACCAAGAGGAGAGCATATTTCATTTTGTAAATCTAGCCTTTTAGACAGACTTAGCAAGAGTAGGACTTGATGGTTGAAAGTAAACACCATCAGTAGGATAATTGATTTCATTTAAAAGCTAATATTTATAGCAAAAAACAGTTCAACCTACAATCAGCCTCACCCTAGCCCCCATCACATTTTCTGCTAAAAATAGAGTTGAGTCATTTGGCAAGGAGACATTTAGAAACAACGAGTATAAAATAAATCCCAGGATCCCAAGTAGAGGATGTCTATGCAAGCAGGTGCTATTAGAGCTTATGCGCAGTTTGATTCCACCTGGCCTAGCAGCACCATGAAGCAATCCACCCAAATGTTTATCTCTCTGGATTTGTGACATACACACAGATGACATTATTTGCTTCAAATCAAAGGATACCAATTTTAATAGATTAAGTATAAATTATCATAAAATTAAAGCAGCTTTTTATAGTGTGACCCCAGATAAATCTCTTAAAATTTTTCATCTCTTTTCATTGGTAAAATATGACTAATAATGTCCATTTTGTGGGATAAGGGTCAAGTTTATTTAAGAGTTTTTATTAAATTATAAAATACATTAAAATATGACTTGTAACTGTTAGTATTTATCTATATTAATATGAGAGAAATATGGTAATTGACCATCACTCCATGACTCCCAAGCCAATCAGGAGGGAATATGCAAATTAGCAGGACAAAGATGGCGGAAGCCATGGAGCCAGCCTGAGTGTATGGGAGGCTTGGATCACTCCGGCCGGCTGCCAAGGGAGGGACCTACAAACGGCCCTCAGCCCCTCACCCAGACTGGTCACACCACCATCGGGGTGAGGGTCCCTCCTGGGAGCATGGTCAGCCTGCAAACAGCCATCAGCCCCTCACTCAGGCTGGCCAGGCACCACAGCAGGTTCCCCACCCTGAAAGGGGTATGGCCAGCCTGAAAACGGCCCAGACTGGCCAGGCCCCCCAGCAGGGACCCTCGTCATGAAGGAAGTGTGGCCAGCCTGAAAACAGCCCTTAGCCGTTTACCCAGGGTACCCACTGGGGGGCCTGGCCAGCCTACAAACAGCCATCAGCCCCTCTCCCAACTGGTCAGTCACCCCCAGCAGGGACCCTCACTCTATGGAGGCATGGCCAGCCTGCAAACCACCACAGGCCCCTCACCCAGGCTGCCCTGACCTGCTAAGAGAACCCCTACCCTGATCTAAGACACACCTCAGGGAAAACCAGCTGACTCCCACCTGTACACCAGGTCTCTATCTATACCAATAAAAGGATAATATGCTAATTAGACTGGGAGACTTTCCAAGAGACCTTCTGGACAAAGCAATGGTGGTGAGGCTGAGGTAGAGGTGGTTAGGGGCCAAGAAAGGAGGATAGTTGTGGGTGATCAGACTGGTGGGGGAGCCATTGGGGGTGAGCAGGCTGGCAGGAGGGGGGGCAGTTGGGGGCAAACAGACCATCAGTGGGGGTCAGTTGGGGGCGAGCAGGCCATCAGGAAGGGCAGGTGGGAGCAAGCAGACTGGCAGGGGGGACAGTTGGGGATGATCAGGCTGCTGGGGGTTCTGTTGGGGGCAAGCAGGCTGGTGGGGGAGACAGTTGGGGTCAAGCAGGCTGACAGGCAGAGTGATTAGGGGAAATCAGGTAGGCAGGCAGGTGTGCAGTTAGGAGCCAGCAGTCCTGGATTGTGAGAGGGTGCAGGCTGGGTTGAGGGACAACTCCACCCACCACCCCATGCAGAAATTCCATGCACTGGGCCACCAGTATAATAATAGTAGCATAGTATTTCATGCTTTTTCAGGTTTAAAGATTTTATTTTTTATTTTTTTAATTTAATATATCTTTATTGTTCAGATTATTACATTTGTTTCTCTTTTTCCCCCCATAGTCCCCTCCACCCACTCCCACCCTTCCCTCTACCTTACCTCCTCCGACATTGTCCTCATCAATAGGTATATGATTATTTTCCAGTCTCTCCCTGTACCCCCCTCACCCCTTTCCCGATTCTATTATATTCACCAGTTTATTCTGTTTATCAGATTTTTAATTCACTTTTTAGATTCACTTGTTGATAGATATGTATTTGTTGTTCATGATTTTTATATTTACCTTTTACTTCTTCATCTTCCTAAAGAGTACCTTTCAGCATTTCATATAATTCTGGTTTGGTGTTGATGAACTCCTTTAGCCTTTTCTTATCTGTGAAGCTCCTTATCTGCCCTTCAATTCTGAATGATAGCTTTGTTGGGTAGAGTATTCTTGGTTGTAGGTTCTTTTAAAATATCTTTATTTTTGCTTATGTCTTATTATTTTTTTATGTATATTTAGAAACTGTCTTAAATTCTCTATGCTGTAAGACATTTTAAACATTGAAAGTTTAAATTGGTCTACACAGCTAATTTGAGCATATATGTGTTGAGGAAAGTTAAGAGTTCATTCAGTATACCTATTTGAGATTTTGACTGTTGTACCAAATACTGTTCTCACTAAATGGATGTAAATAGGAAGCCAGAAGGCTGGTCAACCTTAATTGCTCTGAAAGGTCAGAGCTGATTACTCATTGTTTAGTTGAAACATTATTGGTTGAAGCAACCTCTCTCTGTTTGTTTCATGTTAATTTCTGTTTTTGTTATTTCCTGTCTAAAGGCTAGGGGTGTGTCCCAAAGCCTTAATAAAAGGGAGAAAAAGGCCAGAGCAAGTGACAGTCCTTTCCACTAGAGGAAGGCTCCCGCCTGGCCCCCCAATATCGCCAACTTAATGCTTTCTGGTCTCTCATTTCATTTGCGTGCGGCCTCATTCAGAACCCGAACCCTGAACCGGGAATCCTGAACCACGCCGGACGTGGAAAGAGGTTCCCACAGAATGTAAGTTGTCATGATAGTCAAATTAGATAGTACTAATCTAAAAGATGCTAGATATCTTTAAAATATATTTTTAGTTAATTTAAAAAGCAATTACTACCACAACACCAGTAGTGATAAATACTCCAATTTCAGCCTGTCAAACACTAAAGATTGAGAGGAAAAGCATAAAAGGAAACATCTGTTCCCTTTCCAGACCAGCTGAGAGTTGATGAGGATACACCTTTTAACAATAAATAAATAATAAAATAGAATTCTGAAAGTCAAACTTTTTTTCACATTACCTTTTCAAACTAGAGTGACTTTCTAGTGCAAAAAATGAGATGGATATTCCCCTTTAAAACACTAAAAAAAAGTTTTGAATAATTTTATCTCCATATTTTAATGAGAAACAGATGAATGAGAAATTGAATATAGAATTTTATTTAAGTTGTGAACTATTTATTTCCTTTTAAAAAATAAACATAGAAATTGAGGTTCATAAATGTTAAATATCTTGATCTAATTAGTGGGATGGCTAAGGTATTTATTTTAAAAAAATTTTAATTTTTTTCAAGAAAAATGATTTTAAATATAATAGTTACATGCAATAAACATTAATATTTCAAGAAAAAATAGTTTAAGTATAATAAACTACCAAAACTGTACTAACATAGTATGATATCACAGAAGTTGTAGTAAATATTAAAAATCTGCAAGTAGCTCTAACCAGTTTGGCTCAGTGAACAGAGCATCAGCTTGCAGACTGAAGGGTTCCAGGTTCGATTCCAGTCAAGGGTATATATCCTGGTTACGGGAACATCCCCATAGGGAGTGTGTCGGAGGCAGATGATCAATGTTTCTATCTCATCAATGTTTCTAACTCTATACATTTCCCTTCCTCTCTGGAAAAAATCAATAAAATATATTTTAAAAATCTGCAAGTAACAGGATTACTTCTATTGTATTCTAAAATATTTGTTTTCTGGCTCTATTTTTGTTCATCAGCTTATATTGTTCATTATATTTCACAAATAAATGAGATTATATGATATTTATCTTTTTCTGAATGTCTTATTTCGTTTAGCCTGATGCTCTCCAGTTCCATCCATGCTGTTGCAAATGGTAAGAGGTTCTTCTTTTTTACAGCAGTATATTATTTTATTTGTAGGTGTGTACCCAGTTTTCTAATCCAGTCATCTGCTGATGGGCACTTAAGATGCTGTTTCCAAATCTTAGTGATTGTAAAATGTGCTGCTATGAACATACGGGTGCATATGTCCTTTCTGATTGGTGTTTCTGATTTCTTCAGATATATTCCTAGAAGTGTGATTATTGAGTCAAATGGGAGTTCCATTTTTAATTTTTTGAGGAAACTCCATACTGTTCTCCACAGTGGTTGCACCAATTTACATTCCCACTAGCAGTGCAAGAGGGTTCCTTTTTCTCCACATCCTTACCAGTACTTTGTTGATTTGTTCATGATAGCCCTTCTGACAGGTGTGAGATGGTACCTCATTGTTGTTTTGATTTGCATCTCTCAGATGATTAGTCACTTTGAGCATGTTTTCATATGTCTCTTGGCCTTCTGTATGTCTTCTTTTGAAAAGTGTCTATTTAGGTCCTCTGCCCATCTTTTGATTGGATTGTTTATCTTCCTTTTGTTAAGTTGTATGAGTTTCTTGTAAACTTTGAAGATTTAAACCCTTGTCAGAGATAACATTGGCAAATATCTTCTCACATGCATTGAATGGGCTTTCTTTCTTTCTTTTTTTTTTAATATATTTTATTGATTTTTCACAGAGAGGAAGGGAGAGGGATAGAAAGTTAGAAACATCGATGAGAGAGAGACATCGACCAGCCGCTTTCTGCACGCCCCCTACTGGGGATGTGCCCAAAACCAATGTACATGCCCTTGACCAGAATCGAACCTGGGACCCTTCAGTCTGCAGGCTTATGCTCTATCCACTGAGCCAAACCGGCTCCAGCTGAATGGGCTTTCTTATTGTTTTGTTGATTGTTTCTTTTGCTGTGCAGAAGCTTTTTATTTTGATATAATCCCATTTCTTTATTTTCTCTTTAGTTTCCATTGCTTTAGGAGCTGTACCAGTGATGATATTTCTATGACATAAGTCTGATATTTTGCTGTCTATGGATTCTTCTAAGATTTTTATGGTTTCCTATCTTATGTTTAAGTCCTTTATCCATGTTGAGTTTATTTTTGTGTGTGATATGAGTTGGTGATCCAGTTTCATTTTTTTGCATGCATGTGTCTAATTTTCCTAATACCATTTATTGAAGAGACTGTTGTCTCTGTTGTGTGCTCTGCTACATTGCCAAATTCATTTATCAAGTCTAGTAGTTTTAATGAATTCATTGTTATTTTCTATGTACAATATCATGTCATTTGCGAATAGTGACAGTTTTACTTCTTTTCCTATTTGGATGTCTTTTATTTCTTCTTCTTGTCTGATTGCTATGGCTAACACTTCCAGTACTATGTTGAACAAGGGAATGATGAGAGTGGGTATCCCTGTCTTGTTCCCATTGATAGGAAAAATGTTTTTAGTTTTTGTGCATTTAATATGATGTTGGCTGTAAGTTTGTCATATATGCTCTTTATCATGTTGAGATATGCTACCTCTATTTCAACTTGGCTGAGAATTTTTATAAAAAATGGGTGTTGGATTTTGTTGAATTCTTTCTCTGCACCTGATCATATTGATATGATCATGTGGTTTTGTCTTTCCATTAGTTTATGTGATGTATCACATTTACTGATTTGCAAATATTGTATCAGCCTTGCATCCCTGGAATAAATCCCACTTGATCATGGTGTATGATCTTTTTAATATAGTGCTAGATGCAATTTGTTAATATTTTGTTGAGGATTTTAGTACATAAGTTCATCAGTGATATTGGCCTATAATTCTCTCTACTGTATTTGTATTGTCTTTATGTAGTTTTAGAATTAGGATAATGCTGGCCTCATAAAAAGAGTTTGGAAGTGTTCATTCCTTTTGGATTTTCTGAACTAGTTTGAGGAGTATAGGTGTTAGTTCTTTGAATGTTTGAAAAAACTCCTCTGTGAAGTCCTCTAGACTTGGGCTTTTATTTGGTGGGAGTTTTTATTTTTATTTATTTTTATTTTTTTTATTACTGCTTCTATTTCATTGGTTGTTATTGGCCTATTCAGGTTTTTTATTCTTCCTGATTCAATTTTGGAAAATCGTATTTTTCTAGGAATTTTTCTGTTTCATCCACATTGTCTAGCTTGTTGGCATATAGTTGTTCATAGTATTTTTCTTACAATCCTTTGTATTTCTGTGGTGTTTGTGGTTACTTCTCCACTTTTGTTTCTGATATTATTTATCTGGGTCCTCTCTCTTTGTTTCTTGATGAGTCTGGCTAATGATTTATTAATTTTGTTTATCCTTTTAAAGAACCAGCTCTTGGTTTCATTGATTTTTTTTTAATCTCTGTTATTTATTTCTGCTTTAATCTTAATTATTCCCTTCCTTCTACTTACTCTGGGCTTTTCTTGTTTTTTTTCTAGATCTTTAAGTTGTAGGGTTAAATAGTTTATTGCTCATTTTAATGGTTTTCTTAGGTAGGCCTATAGTGCTAAGTTCATAGCACTCATCTCTCAGGACTGCTTTTGCTGTGTTCCAGAGATTTGGAGTTGTTGTGTGTTAATTTTCATTTGCTTCCAGGAAGGTTTTTTTAATTTATTATTTCTTTCTTTATCTTATTGATAACCCATTCATTGTTTAATAACCTGCAATGTAGTCTCCAGGTGTTTCAATGTTTTCAGGTATTTTTACTGTAGTTGATTTCTAATTTCATTCCACTGTAATCTGAGAAAATGCTTGATATGATTTCAATCTTCTGGAACATGTAAAGACTTGTTTTGTGTCCTATCATGTGGTCTATCTTTGTGAATGACCCATGTGCACTTGAGAATAATGTATGTTCTTCAGCTTTGAGGTGAAATGTTCTATAAATGTCTATTAAATCCATCTGATCCAGTGTGTCCTTTAGAATCTCTAATTCCTTGTGAAGTTTTTAAAATATATTTTATTGATTTTTTACAGAGAGGAAGGGAGAGAGATAGAGAGTTAGAACCATCGATCAGAGGGAAACATTGATCAGCTGCCTCCTGCACACCCCCTACTAGGGATGTGCTCATAACCTCGACCGGAATTGAACCTGGGACCTTTCAATTCGCAGGCTGGTGCTCTATCCACTGAGCCAAACCGGTTTTGGCCTGAGTTATATCTTCTGTTGGATCAATCTCTTTAGTATTATGTAGTGACCTTTGTTGCCTCTTGTGATAGCCTTCATTTTAAAATCTATTTTGTTGGATATGAATAGTGCTATGCCAGCTTTTTTGTTTTTTCCTTTCAGTTGCATGGGAATTTCCCCCCCCCCCCCATCTCTTTATTTTCATCCTGTGTGTATCTTTTGTTTTGAGATTAGTCTCTTGTAGATAGCGTATAGTGGGGTCATGTTTTTGTATCTATTCAGCTACCTGGACATTTTAATTGGAGCATATAATCCATTTACAGTTAGGGTTATTATTGAGAAGTATTTACTTATAGCCACTTTAATGCTGTATTGCTAGGTTTCTCTCTCTGTTTCTTCTTTTTAGCAATCCCTTTAACATTTCTTGTAATGCTGGCTTGGTGATGATGAACTACTCTAGTCTTTATTTATTTATTTATTTTTGTCTGGAAAGTGCTTTATTTGACCGTCTATTTTGAATGATAGTCTTGCTGGATATAGTAATCTTGGTCTCAGATCCTTGCTTTCCATTACCTTGAGTAGTTCATGCTGTGCCCCTCTGGCCTGTAGAGAAATCAGGTGTCAGCCTAATGGGAACTTCTTTGTAGATAACAGTTTTCTTCTCTCTTGTTGCCTTTAAGATTCCCTTTGTTTTTAATTTTTGGAATTTTAATTATGATGTGTCTGGGCATGGGTCTGTTGGGGTTCTTCTTGTTTGGGTTCTCTATGCCTCCAGAACTTGTGTGACTTTTTCCTTTACCAGGTTAGGGAAATTTTCTGTCATTACTTCTTCAAACACCTTCTCTATTCCTTCCTCCCTTCCTGCCTCTTCTGGAACACTTGCTATTCTAATATTGTTATGTTTCACATTGTCCCACAGCTCCCTTAAGCTGTCCTCCTTTTTTAAAAGCTGTTCTTTTTTTTGGTTCTCTGAGTGATATTTTCAACTCTGTCTTCTAATTCATTGATTCGATCCTCAACTTCCTTAATCTGCTATGTACTCCTTCCTTCCAGTGTGTTCTTTATTAATGTTATGTCATTCTTTATCTCAGATTATTCTTTTTTCATAGTTACTATATATTTTTTTCATTCTGTTGAGCATTTTTATCATCACTACTCTGAACTCTGTTTCAGATACATTTTAACAGGGCGGGGCAGTTGCTTCTACCTGGAGGCTAATTATTACTTTTAATCTCTTAAGGGGCCTCAGGGCAAGGTAATTTCCAACAGGGTGTGTTGACTATCTTCCTCTCAAGCAAGGCAAATGTGTATGTGGGAAAGATGTCCTCCGCTGTGTGAGGGAATGACTCAGCCCAGAAAAGTTGGGATATTTACCTTCTGAGCTCTGTCCTTGGAATCCCCAGTCCTGAGTTCTTCTCTCACAGTTCCAGTCCACTTCACCCTCCCTCTGCCAGAGCACAAGGTGGTGGCTCCACAGGGAATTTTTGTGTATTGGTCCTTCGAGAGGGTGTCCAAACTTTCAGCTATCACTCCCTGGCAGACAGCACCCTGCTGCTTTTCACAGCTAGATGTTATGTGGGTACTCTTCCCAGATTTGGTGCTCTCTGCTGGGGAACTCACAGCTGAGATATCTCTCTGGGACTTCAGTGGGTGCCCAGTGAGCCCTTGTGTGCCACTGCCCCTTTTACCAATCTCTATGTAGTCTCCACTTTTGGTCCTTGGGTATCAGAGTTCTCTCCTGTGAGTTCAGAACTTTACTTTAAAAGAAAAAAAAATGCCAAAGGATTTATCTGTGAAGTGTAAGAATCTATCCAATATCTGGTGACTTCTTTATCTTTAATTTTAGGAAAAGTAAACTTAGATGCCAGGGTGTTATCCAGCATCTAGAAGGATAAGAGCTGTGCATAATTAATAAAAAGACTAGACATGAAATACAAATTTGAAATACATGAGGAGACCTATCTTCAGTACCCAAGTTCTCTCTGAATCTCTGGACCCTTAGAGTTTTATTAACACAAATTGCTCTAAGGAAAATTTGATATACATATCAAAGGTAAGGTCTGGTGTAAAGTAGGCATTGTCAGGTGGGGGAAACTGCTTTGGTTGTTCAACTATTTGGCTAGTGGCAGGTAATAAAATGTAGGTTGAAATGCCCTCAGCTGTCTGGCAGTAGACATTAATATATACAGATTTTCAGGTTTGGAAAAATGTTTTCAGCCATTCCAGTAGGCAATAATATAATTCTTCAACCCTTTCTGAAAGCTCAAGGTCCACCAACCTTTTGATAAACTTCTTGTATTTATTATGGCATGCTGGAATTAGCTTCCAGCATTCAGACCTAGAATTATTTTTTAAAAATAAAAGTCCATTATTTTAAAGTATCTGATATTAAATCAGAAAATTATATGTCATTGGTCTCTGTTCAAATTAAGAAAGGTTAAAATTGTGAACTGGTTCCTTTCTTCACCAACCAAACAAAAATGCTGGAAGTTTTCCTTTATATGCCACCACTTGTCTTTTGTACCATCACTGACTTTCTGGACATGCAGGCTTTCTGGTGGGAGGTGAAAGGGTGAGGATGGGAGGGTTCAATGACATCCTGAGACACTGATAGAGGAGGTTGATTACATCAGTGTTTCACAGAAGATGGGATTGAACATCAGTCTTGCTTAACTAACAGATGGTGCACAACATTTGAAAGTATAAGAATTCTTATGTCCTTACCTGAGATGGTATGCTATTCTCATTGGAACTGATAGAATGATCTCCTGAGGAAGATTCACTTTATATAGGAGCTTCTTGGCATGTCTCTTATGGAAACTTTGACAGTTTCGGTGCTGATTCAGGATCTTCAGGCCTGATCCTTCACCACTAATCCCCCTCCTTGATCTCATTTCTTCTTTCTCCTTGCCTCAGCTAGGATGACCCTTAGTTTGGGTGGTTTGGCTCTTTAATTTTTATAATTTTTTTGTAATCATCATAATATTCATGTTCTATTTCCATCAAGACTTAACCTTTTGAGTTCCAAAATACTCAGATCTTGCAAATGCAAAATTTAGTTTCAAGATCATTGTATTTGCTATAAGTTTTAAAAGCCTATTTGGCACCCTCAATTTTAAAAATTCTCTGTGTATGCTTCACGTAGGAACTCCACATATTCCAAGTAAATTTTGTCTCATAATTAATATTTAGTAGGTACAAAAATAATATACCACCTGTTATGTATATTTGATGAAATGCCAACCAGCTCTCTATTCTTTTAAGCACTCTCACAGCACATATCATAAAAGTTTTATTCAAGGCAAAAGCAACAATATTACAAAAAAGATAGCATAAGTCACCTACCATTTTATTTGGACTAACTTAAGAGAATCCTCCAATAAGTGTCTTAACGCAGAACCATCAGAAGTCTTCTTAGCTTGAGATATCATGCAGGTGGTTACAGACTATTAGATATGCTGCATTCTTATATCTGTCCATCTAGAGACATACATACCTATAGAATATTTATATTTAGTATACATATCTTAAACATTATGCACTCCACCAATGAAACACTTTTAGTTGATAATTATTTCAAGCACTTATAAGAAACTTATCCAATGTGTACAAAAATAAAAAATGCATACAAAAATTTATGCAAACAAGACTTGAATCACCAATCTACAATGCTTTTACAGAAGTCAGAATACAATGATTATAAAAAAAATAACTTTCAAAAGATAGTTTTATTTGTAACACTCACAAACTAGAAAAAAAATAAAATATCTATCAAAAGCAACTGAATAAGCAACACATGGTAAATACCCACAAAATAAATACTATACAATAATAAAACCAAACAAAAACAAAGACTATTGATGCAATCAAAATATGGATGAAAGTCAGATCATTATGTTGGGTGAAATAGCCAAGAAAGGAAGACATATTATCCACTTATATAAAATTATAAAAATTTCAAAGTAATCTATAATGACAAAAAGTGTGTCAATTATTGCCTATAGAAAAAGAAAGGGGGAACAGAGGGAAAAAAGAAATGGATTACAAAGATGCATGAGGGTACTCGAGGGGGTAATAGATATACTTGCTATTCTTGTTGTGATGACAGTTTTAAATATACACATATTGTATATGGGTAAGTTATTGAGAATGTAGTCTTCATTAGCAGTGTTGTCTTTAGACCATATAAGACAGAAAAATACCCAGAGGGAGAAGATGAAAGAAATGGACTCCTGCAAGATTTTTTAAAAGTGAACTTAAGATGCACAGGAAATAAATCCTGATACTGTACCTTAGTCATAGGAGACAATAATTTTTCTCCCTTGGCCTAAGCATTTGGGACAAGTGTTCTGTTGCCTGTAATAGAGCCAACCTCAACCTAAACAAATAAAATTGGATGTACTAAAGCAAATTTAAAAATTAACTATCTCACTTTAGCCAGTTTGGCTCAGTAGATAAAGCATCAGCCTGCAGACCAAAGTGTCCCAGGTTTAATTCTGGTCAAGGGCACATATCTTGGTTGCAGGCTCCTCCTCAGCCCTGGCCCTGGTCAGAATATGTTCAGGAGGCAAGCAGTCAATGTGTTTCTCTCACATCGATGTTCCTCTCTGTCTTTCCACTCTCTTACACTCTCTCTAAAAGATCAATGGAAAAATATTCTCAGGTAAAGAATAACAACAACAAAACAAAACAAAATAAATAAAATTAACTATCTCAATGATTAATATTATGTAGCAACTTTTCACTTACTCAGTGAAAACATTTGGTCCTCAAACAATAGTTCTCCTAAGGATCTTGGTGATCCTTAAGGATCTGTGTATTTGCTGCTGAATTTTGAAATGAACCCTCTGACTTGAATCTCCTTTTTCCAAGAACAAGAAGACTTGTGTCTAACTAGGTCTGAATTTTAATAGACTGGGTCTCAGTACATAGTGCTGCCTGAATGACAGCAGTTTGTAGTTTTGCTTCATAGAAAAATAGAATTTTCCTACTTTTCAAGTGCCAGATGTTCCATGTAGACTTTATTATTTCCTCTCAAGGGAATGCAATTGCTCTTGATAGTGACATTTACTTTTTCTTACTTTTCCTCAAATTCCCCCCTTTTCATGTAAAGATTTAGTTATTTGGCGATATAAGAGTCAATTTAAATGTATTCTAAAAAACTACATTGGGTTGCTAGAGCTATCATAACAAGATACCACGGTCTGGTGGCTTAAAACAGCAAAAATGTATTTCTCACAGTTCTGGAGGCTAGAAGCTTAGGATAAAGGTGTCAGCATGTTAGTTCTCTTGTGAGGCCTCTCTCCGTAGTTTGCAGATGGCCACCTCATCACTGCATCTTCACGCAGTGGCCCCTCTACATTGTCTGTGTCCTAATCTCTTCTTTTTATTAGCAAGTCATTATATTAGAGTTCACACTAGAAACCACATTTTAACTTAAATACCTTCTCAAAGGCCCTATCTCAAAATATAGCCATATTCCAAAATACTGTGGGTTAGTGCTTCTACATGCATTTTGGAAGGAGACAATTCAATCCATAACACAGATACTATCATGTTTTATGCTTCTTCCTTATTTTTTTCTCAGACAGGGAATGCTCTGGGAGAATGACCATCATGTCCATCAAACAATAGATATTTTTGAACTTCTAGTAATACCAACCATGTTTCCTTTGGAATTTGATAATCAAATTATCATTAATAACCACATGTCAAGTTGAAATGCCTGAACAGATATATCTTTTTAATCACATTTCATTACACATATTAAAGTTATTTTTTTGGGCTATATAATCAATGCTTACCTTTATATTTTCCCAGCATAACAAGTTATCAACCTGATCAAATGAACTATCCCTACAGGGGATTTCCTTTTCTAATACACCTCCTCACTCAAATATGTAACCTAATGTATGCATATTTCTAATTGCCTTGTGCTTTGCCTTATTCTGCTTCATAGGCAACCACACATGATATCATTTGGTATTTCCCTTGGCTTTATGACCTTCTTCTTTGCAATATGCAACATGAAACTCCCTTGAATTCCCCCTCTCCCCTTTTTTTAAATTGATTTCAGAGAGGAAAGGAGAGGGAGAGAGAGATAGAAACATCAGTGATAAGAAAGAATCATTGATTAGTTGCCTCCTTCATGACCCCTACTGGGGATCAAGCCCGCAACCTGGGCATGTGCCCTGACCTCCTGATTCATAGGTAGACCCTCAAGCACTGGTCACAATGATCGGGCTGAACTTCTCTTTTAAAGTTCACTTTGTTGGTTCTCCCTGCTTATCTCTGATTCTTAATATTCTCTTCAAGGGAGAAAATGGCCTTGGCTCTTACTTGTGTAAGAGGGTAATTAGTGGGAAGTCCTTCCTGGGCCATTGCCATTGTTGTCAATGAGAAAAAGTAACTCCTGGGTGACAATGACACAAAAGCATATGATGCTCAGTCTCTCCCTTAAACTATACACTTAAATAAACTCTGTGGCTCATTTGAAGTTCAGCACATGCCATCCTGTCATTTGCTTGACTGATATTTATCAGATTGTACTGAGACAAGCATACTCATATGCCTTTATTGGACAATGTCAACATGCATCCAGAGCCTAAGAATCCAGAGCCTAAACTATCTCAAAGCTTTAGAAAAAGAACATGAATAAAAGATAAAGAATTAGTAGAGATAAAATAAGTCTCATAAATTACTTTTCCCTGAGCTCAAGATTGTAAAACTAAGCTGTTATTCACTGTTTTCTTTGCCACTCACTGTCTGAACATGTTTTATGCCTCAATTTCCTAAAATGAGGTATTAGCATTCCTGAAATAATACATTATACATAACCAACAATAATAATGACTTTGAATATATGAAAGTTTATTATAATACCGTGTGCATTCCAGATGCTAGTGAAAATAATAATTATGTACATTCTCTATTAAGGTTTCTACCATACAGAATCTCAAGGAATTGCCATTCTTGTAGTTAGAAACTACTGAAGACAATTTCAGTCTGAAGAAAATTTAGTAAATTTAGCTAGGATACACCGACTGAAAGGAGTTTTTGTTAAATATTAGATTCTTTTTCTGTAAAATTTGATTTGCCATACAGTGGGTTCCCTTTTCATTTTGAAGATTTTTTTTTTTTTTTTGCTGTGCAGAAGTTTTTTAGTTTGATGTAATATTACTTGTTTATATTTTTTGTTTCTCTTGCCCTAGGTATATCAGCAGAAATTCTACGATGTGAGATGTCTGGGATTTTACTGCCTAAGTTTTCTTCTAGGATTTTTATGGTTTTGTTATTTACATTTAAGTATTTTATCTATTTTGAGTTTATACTTGTGTACGGTGAAAATTGGTGGTCTAGTTTCATTATTTTTGCAAGTATCTGTCAAATTTTCCTAACGCCATTTATTGGAGAGACTGTCTTTATACTCCATTGTATGCTCTTTCCTCCTTTGTCAAAAATTAATTGACCACAATGGCTTGGGTCAATTTCTGGGGTCTCTGTTCTATTCCATTGATCTATATGCCTGTTTTTATGTCAATTCAAGGCTGTTTTGATTACAATGGCTTTGTAATTATAACCAAAGAATTTATATGCATATATGCATAGCCCATGGGCAAAGACAATAATGTGGTGAAGGCCTGAGGTGTGGCAAGGGCTTGGTGAAGGGAGGAAGTGTGGGAGGTCTATACTAAATATTTTCTATTATACAGACTTCAAACCTGCCAACAATCTCCCTGCACAGACTTTTAAAATCAACTTTAACTTCATCATGACCCAGCCTCTAAGACAGTGATAGGGGACATTTGTAATGCTGTCATCAATAAAAATAAACTTAAAAAGTATTTACCATATTTACCTTTTCACAGTTACCCAAATTTTCATAAAATTCTATCCAGAGAAGAATAACTTTATAGTGTATATTTTATGTAACAATAGAAAATAATTCACTGTACAGGAATATTTGTCTGTACAATAAATTTTTTAGTCATATTCTTCACAATTTTTCCCCATTCAGGTTTCTCAGATAATAAAGACGAGTGGATCAATACTACTTTGATGAAAATGTCTTCAGTAAAATTAGTCCATTTACTCCTAAAAGCCCAAGACATGCAAACATCCACTGTTTTCATATTTTGTTTTTCTTGTTATTGTTTTTTAAACCTTTATCTTTCACATTCACAAAAATATACTAAAATCAAAATATAGAATATCTTAAGTATCCCAAATTGCACATTGATAGCATATTGCAATACAATATTACTCCAAGGTGATGTAATTAAACTTAATTAAGGAGTGCATACTTTTTCATAATTTATGTAATCTGAAGCCCTGGTCTAAGAACAGCTTCTCTTGATAGGAACAGTAGCACTAAGTGTGACTATATGTACTGATTCAGTTAAAAGTAGAAATAATTAAATATGTGGCTATAGTGAATTTGTTCTCCCAAAATGCATAATTTCTAAACATTACCAGTCAAAAATATGTTATAATTTTTTTTAGAGAGTAAAATATTTTATTATAAATCTAGTTTTCAAATTCTATATATAAACATAGAGGGTAGGAAAGAAAACAGAATACGTTTTAAAGAAGAATCCAAGAATTTTGTTAGTGCTGCCTAGCAATTTTAGTATAGTTCTATGGTCCATTCAATCTCCTATTCCACTTAGGCTATTTCATATCCTCTTTTCTTTTCTTACATCTGAAATACTTCCTGCCTTTTATTCTGTGCTGATGCTGATAACTTTTCCATTTAGAAAATGGAAGGAATCAAAAGAGTGCTATTTTACACTCCAGCATCTACTGCTTTCATACACTGATCCACCTCCCTCCAAATAGTTCCCTGGAACCAAAGGATGAAGGGAGGGCCAGTGCTCTGACCTAAGACCAGCCTCTCTCTGTTCTCACCCACTGAAGAATGTTGCTCCAGTAACTTCTCTCTCTCTCTCTTCCACTCAATTTCCCCCTCTACTGGATCATTCTACCAAAACACAAACATGCTAATATATCCTAAAAAGACAATTATTTTAATAAAATTGAATTCACCCTACTTTTCTTTGAAACCACTATTCTATTTTTCATCCCTTTCATACCAAAAATATTTGGCAGTGTTGCCTCTTTTGTTCTCTCCCCTATTGTTACTTTTATTCTTTCTTTATTTCACTGCAATGTGGCTTTCATCCCCATCAGTTCTTCCAAACAGATCTTTACACCCTTGGTATATTTATCCAGTTAATTGTTCTTTCAACAAAAAATTATGAGCACTTAATAGGTGCCAGTGGAGAGCCTCAGAATCACATTTTTCTTTCCTTTTGCCCTGGGAGTAAAATGTTAAATGCTCCCAGGGAGCATAGTTGGATAAATCTTGGTACATTGTCAGCAAGATTGAGCAAGTCTTATGTCCCTCAATGTACAGTTTGTCAGAGTAGATGGAAACACAGCCACTTCAGAACACATGTAGCATATCTGGACAGGTAAGTACACTCAGTTGTGCAGGGCTGCCCTGGGCTTGGCCCAGCACTCACACTCTAAGTCTGGGCCCCATACTAAATATTTGTAATTACACAGACTTCAAACCTCCAAACAATCCCAATGTACAGACTCTTAAAATCAACTCCATCTTCATCACTGTCCCAGCCTCCAAGACAGAATACTTAAGTGCTAACTAACTTCTAGACATTTAGTGTTTTATGTTATGCAACAATTTTTTCCTCATTTCTGTTTCAGATACCTGGAGCATGTAGATTCCAGTAAATTCCCTGGTGATTATGGGCTCCCTTATCTCTTATTACTTTATTTATTTATTTATTTTTAATAATCACCAAAAACCTTTCAGTGGCTAGTCTAGAGAAAGGAATGCTGACTTTGGACATTGGAATGCTGCTTCAGGAAGAATGACTTTGCCAATGAATTTTTAAGCAGGAAGACAGATGGGCATTCTTTTCCTTTCTGCTTCTCGAAGCGATGGCTTTCTCCCAAAATGTTTTTTTTTTTAATGGAAATTACTATTAATCTTTGGCAACAAGTAATCTGAGTTCTAAACTGATCTTTATAAAAAAAAACCATAATGATCACTTTTGTACTCTTTCCTCAATTGATAGAGGATGTGCAGTACCATTAATGATCTGACGTATTTCAAGTTCCTACGAGAGGCTTTCTGTTCAACAGCAGTCCAATTTTCACGTCAACTTAGTGAGAGTAGCCCATCCATTCAGAGATCTGAAAGATTTGTTGGAAGAACCGTATCTTCTTAAATATTCCAAATTCAAATTATTTCTTAGACCAACTGGTTTTCTGTCTCTAGCTATTGAGAAAGGTTATAAGGTAAAAACTGTCCTGAAGAGATAATAATGGATCTAACACATAAAATGCTATAAGATGTTACATGAGCTCTAACTGGTTTGGCTCAATGGATAGAGCATCAGCCTGCAGATCAAAGGGTCCCAGGTTTGATTCCAGTCAAGGGCACATACCTGGTTTTTGGGCTCGATCCCCCCATAAGGGACATGCAGTGGGCAGCGATCATCATTGATGATTTCTCTCTCATCATTGATGTTTCTATCTCTTTCCCTCTCTCTTCCTTTCTGAAATAATAATATTAATAAAAGATGTTACACGAAATAATCAAGAACTGCTTTGACTAGAACTCACACAGAAATAACAAAACTAAAATTACAGACTTTCTTCTATTGTATAGCCTCAAGCCATACACAAACAATAACAATACATTTCCCACTGAGGTACCTATCGCTAGGCTGGACCCCTATAGGGGTCCAGCGCTTTGCAATCTTAGTTCTTTTTTAATTTTCTCGAATTGAAATAAGTAAAGCCTTTGATAGTAAGTAACCTTTAGGAGTATTTAAAGCAGGTTTTATTCTCTTCAAGGTAGTAATAGATTTGAGTCTTCCTAACATACCTCTAACAGTTTATGCTGGCAACAAAGCAATTTTAAACAGCAGATGGTGACTTGCATATCATAGATAAAGGGTAGGGGGAAAGCTGGTGATATACCAACTGTGACTGCAGCTCTGGGAAAACTTGCCAATTTCAGCAAAGCTTATGGAGATTGAATGTTCATGAGCAATAAGGAAAGAAAAGGTGAACGGGAAACAAAAATTATAATAAAAATTTAAAAAAGAAAGGTTAATGTGTCGGGGGAATGTGCCTTTCTTTCTTCCCTGAGGAGAGAATAAATGTGTTTGATAATTTTGTGCTGCATAATGTGCACACAATCAGGAGAGTGCAGCATGGACACAGAGTTCTGTAATGAGGCAGGTAAGAATCCTCACGTGTGCCATGGAAAGTAACTCAACACCACACTTAGTAGGTGGCTGCCCGCTGCATGTACAAGCAAGCCCTTACTCCTGAGCCTCAATCTCCTTTTTTCTCTGTTGTTCCCAGCTTATCATTTGTCTATACCAGTGTTTTCAACCTTTTTACTAGTAATCTCATGACACACATACACTAATTGCCAAAAATTCTGTGGCACACCAAAAAAAGTATCTTATTTTTTGCCAATGTGACAAAATAAAAGATATACATTTGATTCATTTATACACTGGATGACTACTGTTGTGTGGGCTCTTGTCATTGTTTTATTTGACAATCTAACAGAAAAGGTCAGTCCCCCTGACTAAATAATCAGGTATTGCATGTTTTAAAAATTATTGTGGCACACTGGTTGAAAATCGCTGTTCTATACCAATTATACAAACTTATTAATAAGCAGTTTACCTCTGTAGTATATGGGTAATGCTCACATTTGCTCACAGCTTTCACTGAGCACCCTAATATATGCATGTGATTTGGAACAGTTTACAGAGGCTGTAGAGTTCATTTTATTTCAGAGTAGGGAAGAATAATCTTCTGTAGCTCAATTGGTAGTCTCATGCCCTTTTTACTTAATCTATATGCTTTCATCTGCAAATGGGAGTAATTATGGTACCTGCCTCAGAGATTGTGGTGGGGAGGCAATGAGTAAGCATAAAGCACTGGGACAGCAAGCACTCTGTTGGTTACTCAGTGCTCTTCTTAGTGTTATTTGCTGATAGGATTTACTAGGAGAACACTGCAGAGTAGTGACTGCAGACTTTTCTCTCTCTTTAAAAATTGTAATTTCCCTTCTTCTATCTTCAGTGCAGCAAATGGCATGTTAACATTTAATGTTTATCATATATCAAGCATTATTCTGAGTGGCTTTATATTTATTAACACATTTAATTATCACAATGATGATCTATGATGGAGATATTAATTTCAGTCCTTTTTTCTCTGATGGAGGCACAGAGAAGTGAAAACTGTTGTTCAAGGGCAACATCATTAAAAACTGGGAGAGCTCAGTTTCAGACTTAGGTTGTTTGGCTCCAGGGTCCACCTCCTTTTCCACTTTTCTATGCAGCCAACTATGTCTTATTTTCACATGACTTTACTCTATGCCTCAGCACTTTCATGCTCATCACTAACTCACCTGAGCAGGTCACCTGTTCTTTGACTTGATTATCTCCAAGGGCTCTTGTTTTATAATTCTCTTTTTTTCTTTTCAACTATTTTACTTTCTTCTTTTTCACTGACTTTTCAGCTGCTTTCCAAACAGCCAGATTTCCTTTACCTTTAAAATAAATAAATGCAACCCTATAAGAAATGTCATCATGTTTTAGGAATATTTCAATGCCTTCTATTTCTATCCATAGTGAAATTCATAAAGACAAAGTCTGCACCTGCTGACAGTGACTAACCACATCTGTGTCTTTTCCTCCTCTACTCCCACCATTCCACAGGAACCACTTCGGAAGTTATGGTGTCCCATGCAAATCTTGCTTCACCCCTTTTCGGAGGTTGGAAATAGAGCCCACAAAAACAGTTATTCCAGGCAATGAGTGAAGTAAGATAAATACTAAGGGAAATAGTGTAAAAGACTTCCTAAAAATCATATTCTTTGTTTTACTTCTATATATTAGCTCTTCAGGAGCTACTCTTGATTACTTAGAACTTAAATGGTCCATTCTCTTATATAAATTTTATCAATATTTTTGGAATACTGATTTATTTTTAATTTATGAAAATTTATATTTAATGATTTATATTTTTTGATATTCCTTAGTGTTGCTCTGTTGCCCCCAAATCTAAAAATAGGTAATTAGCATAATTATCTGTGATCTCACTTTGTTAAAGCAAGTGACATTTAGGAACTAGTAGGTCAGGCTGAATAATTACCTATGAAACTTTGAGATAATTGCCAATTTAACAATATTCGTGGTTTCATACTGTGCATTATTTTAAAAGGTTAGAGGTCCAGTGCACAACATTCATGCTTTGAAGGGGTGGGGGATGTCCCTTAGCCATGCCTGCGCCTTCTCACAGTCCAGAACCCCTCAACGGACATCCACTGAGGGCTCCTTAATGCTGCTGTGGAGGTGAGAAAGGTTCCCATCACTACTGCTGTACTTCTGGCTGAAGGTTGCTATTCCTGTGGGAACACTGACCACCAGGGGGCAGCTTCTGCATTGAGCATCTCCTCCCTGGTGGTCAGTGCACATCATAGCAACTGGTCGTTCCACAGTTCAGTCAATTTGCATATTAGGGCTTTATTATATGGGATACATATGTTAAAGCCCTTAATGACTTAAATCTTGAGTAAATTCAGCATCTATGAAAATATAATTTTTGACTGAACAACTTCCTGACTTGGTTTTCAGCTCAGCTTAAGGGCATATTTTTACCCCTCAAAAGATGTAGCACAATGTCAGATTTAGAATAATCCCTCAATAATTGCTGAAAAGAAATAGGGGAATATTTTATAGTCTCTTACATCCTGTATAACTAGAGACCCAGTGCATGATATTTGTGCACTCAGTGGGGGAGGGGAGCATCCCTCAGTCTGGCCTGTGCTCTCTCACAGCTCTCACCATCTGGGAGCCCTTGGGGAATGTCCAGCTGACATGGAAGCAGGAGAGGCTGCTGCCTCCACTTCTGCATTTGCCCGCCGTGAGCCTGGCTTCTGGCTGAGCGGTGTTCCCCTTTGGCAGTGCACTAACCAACAGGGGGAAGTTCCTGTGTTGAGTGAGATCAGGCCAAAACTGGCTCTCTGACATCCTCTGAGGGGTCCCTGGTTGCAAGAAGGCACAGGCCAGGCTGAAGGAGCCCACTGGTGCACAATTGGGGCCAGGGAAGGAAACTGGAGGTTGGCCAGCTAGGGAGGGACTGCAGGAGGGCTCCAGGGTGTGTCTGGCCCATCTCATTCAGTCTCAATTGGCTGGACACCAGCAGCAAACTAATCTACCCATCATAGCATCTGCCCCCTGGTGGTCAGTGTATGTCATAGCAAGCAGCTGAGCAGACTTAGCATATCATTAGCATATTACGCTTTGATTGGTTGAATGGACAACCAGACACTTAGCATATTTAGCTTTTATTATATAGGATGATGTGGTATTCCAGGAGTAGATTGTTGGGAAGTTGAAATAAAAATAAGAGGAAAAGAAAATTTATGTACACAATGGTGATCTCTTTCTTCCTCCAAGTTCTATCCTAGCAGCTAAACTTTCCCAGGAAATAATAGTTTAGTTACATAGTCATATCAATTATAGAACTATGTTGAATTCTATATTGGTATTCTCTAGAGCAGTGGTTCTGAACCTTTGTAATGCCACGACACTTTAATACAGTTCCTCATGTTGTGGTGACCCCCAACCATAAATTATTTACATTGCTACTTCATAACTATAATTTTGCTACTGTTATGAATCATAATGTAAATACTTGTGACCCTGCTAGCAGTTCTCAACCTGTGGGTCAGACTCACAGGTTAAGAACTGCTGCTGTAGAGCCTAAGGCCATCGGAAAATACAGATATTTACATTACAATTAATTAACAGTTACAAAAAAATAATTATGAAGTAGTAACAAAAATAATTTTATGGTTGGGGTCACCACAACATGAGGAACTGTATTAAAGAGCCACAGCATTAGAAAATTTGAGAACCACTACTCTAGAGAAACAGAATCAAAAGGATATCCATCCATCTATATGTATATATCTATTTGTATATACACATATCTATAATAATAAAAGTGTAATATCCTAATTAGATGGGATGTCCTTCCAGAAGACCTTCCAGATGAAGCCAGGGCTCCAAGGGAAATCAGGTCCTGGGTGCCAGAGGGAAGCTGGTGCCAAGAGCTGGGGGAAGGAAGGCCTACTCTTGCATGAATTTCATGCATTGGACCTCTAGTATAAATATATTTTTAAATAGGGAATTAGCTCGCACAATTATAGGAATGACAAGTCTTAAGATATGCAGAGTGAGTCAGCAAGGTCAAGGCCGCAGAGAGCCTATGATGTAGTTCCAGTCCAAAGGTGGCAGGTTTAAGACCCAGGTTCTCAGTTCAAATCTGGAGACAGAAAAAAACAAATATACCAGTTTGAAAGCAGTCAATAGGAGGAAATTCCTCCTACTCAAGAGGTTCATTCTATTAAGGCCTTCAACTGGTTGGGTGAGGCTAACTCATTTTAGAGGAATAAGTCTGCTTTGCTCAGCTACCAATATAAATGTTAATCTCATTCAAGAACACCCTCATAAAAATACCCAAAATAATGTTTCACCAAACACCTGAGCCTCCGATGGTGCAGTCAAGTTAACACATACAATTAACCATCATAGATTCTATCAGAGTGGAGTTTATGATGGAGAGGAACTAAGTAAGGGGAAGGGAAGAAGATGTAAGAACTTTAAATAGTTATTAAGCAAATAGTTAATTCTGAAATTTACCAAAAATAATCTAGCAACAAAAGCCTTTGAAATTCTGTATTTTAATATTTTGTATATGAGATAGTATGAGTTTAGAACTGCTGGGAGTACCATAAGCACTCAATAAAGATAGGTGTTATTTCTCAAATTTTAGGATGTTTAATTATATACTCTGTTTTTTATTTTAGTCATATTTTATAATTTGCATATAAAATTTTCAAATGTTCTATTTTAAATATTAAGTAATTAATTTTTATATAATGTATTGCGGATCTAGAATGGAATTCTATGAAGAGGATAAAAGGACATAGTCAGTTCCTGCCTAAACACCATGGTAAATTGTGAAATGTAAATTTTGAGGTCATAGAGAACTTGTTTAAATACCAGACTCATTTCTTTCTAATGCTGAGTTCTTACTGATGTTATTTCACAGGTAGAGTTTGACTTGTGAAATAGAATGGAGATACTACCTAACACAGAAGTTTTCATATGGCTTACATATTGTCATATTACTTATATAATACCCACCACATGGAGAGAGAATGTATTCAAAGAGTACTAATTCTTTTTAGTTCCTCTTAGGCCTGGGAAGGCTGATAAGGAGTTCATGGTCTGGACTGATTTAGGGCAAGCTACTTAGCACCTTAGTGCTTCAGTTTTGTGTTTTGCTTTTATTTGATCTATAAAATGAGGATAATAACAGTACCTGTTTGTCATGAGTGCTGTGAGGATTAACTGGGTGAAAATCTGTAATGTATATAAAGCTTTTAAGGCAGCCCTTCCATTAGTCCACTAATGGGAGCTATTTAAGTATGATGATGATGATGATCATGATAATAATAATAATAATAATAAATGTCACAATAATAATCATTATTATTATGGTACTCTTTGCCTCCAGAAACAGTATTATTCGCCATGACTAAAAATAATAGCAACTACTCTATTTTTACAATGTATGGCATTATAAATAAGTCATTTACAGACCAGTCTTAGACAAGTACTAAAGAAGTACTAGAGAGAGATCAGAAGACAGCAGTCTATTATAAGAAATCCCTAAAAAGTGTTATTGGACATTGAATTCTGTTTGTGAGGAATTTTGTGAAAAAATTTGTCATTGTATGTATATTTTACTTCCCATCTCACTCCCCCAAAGTGAGGGACTCTTGCAGAAAAGAACTCTGAAAGTTTATGTTATGTTCTTGAAGTTAAGGGACAATGACATCACTCCCAAATAGCACTCTCAAACAGAAGGCCAGAAAAAGAGGCCTAAAAACTAGTCTGCTGGTAATAATGTAACCACTGTCAGCCCTTCCCCTTAGGAGAAAAAAAATGTTTACAAGACATGATTTGATGAATTTCAAGGTGCCACCATGAAGTTTGTAAACACAGAATTGGGAATTTATGCCATCAGCTTTTATGAGCCCTAGGAGCAAGCTGCATTCCTAAAGCAAGCATTGCCTTTTACATTTAAAGTTCTATCACAGAAGGCTACAGAGGAAATCACAAAAGCATCCCACAACAAAAGAAAGGCCAGCATTCAACACAAAGACCCAACATTAAGTTAAAATGGAACCCATCATGTAAGGTCTTTTTTGCCCTCTATCGATTCTCTACTCCCCTATACCTGACATTGTAGAGAAGAGAACTGTGAGAAAGAAATGCCAGAGAGAAGGTAAGAAGTATATCAAGTGGAAGAAGAAAAAAAAAGAAACCAACAGTGCAGCATATGAGAGTAGTTTTAACTTGAATAATGATCTATGTTTTTGTTTTGTTTTTGATACAGAATTTGAAAGTTTTATAAAAACTATCTAGTCTGCCCAACATTATCTAAGACAAGGAAAGAATAACAATAACAAATCTTTAGATAAAATTCAAAAGATATAGATCAAAAAGAATTGAGCTGCATTCTACCTGTGTCCAACCTAGTCTAACTGGTTTAATAAATTGGGTCTATCATTAATTTAGGAAGTCAAACAAAAATGAATGCCCAGCAGAGAGATAATTTTCATAAACAAAAGTAACTGTCACAACTAAGCCCAGCTTATCTGGGCTAGCCTCTCTACTCCAATCACATGATCAGAGTTAGTTACTCCTTCTGACTCCCCCCCACCCCCCTCCCCGTTCCCCAAGGTTATCTATAATTAGAGGCCTGGTGCACAAAATTCATGCACGGGGGCAGAGGGGTGTCCCTCAGCCCAACCTGTACCCTCTCCAATATGGGATCCCTCTCACAATCTAGGACTGCTGGCTCCCAACTTCACCTGCCTACCTTCTTGATTGCCCCTAACCACTTCTGCCTGCCAGCCTGATCACCCCCTAACCACTCCCCTGACAGCCTGATTGATGCCTAACTGCTCCCCTACCAGCCTGTTTGCTATTAATTGCCCTCCCCTGCAGGCCTGGTCCACCCCCACCCCCGATCCCCCAAATGCCCTTACCTGTAGGCCTGGTCTTCCCCAACTTTCCTCCTCTGCTGGCCTGGTCAATCCTAACTGCCCTCCCCTGTCTGCCTGATCACCCACAACTGCCCTCCCTAGCAGGCCATCTTGTGGACATCCTGTGTCCACATGGGGGCAGGATCTTTGACCACATGGAGGCAGTCATCTTTTGTGTTGGAATGATGATCAATCTGCATATTACTCTGTTATTAGATAGGATAGAGGCCTGATGCATGGGTGGGGACCAACTGGTTTACCCTGAAGGGTGTCCCAATCAGGGTGACGGTTTTCTTAGGGCATGGGGTGGCCTGGGTGAGGGGCCTGTGGTGGTTTGCAGGCCAGTCACACACACCCCTCCCTCCTGCCCCCCATCTTCAGCAACCTAAGTGGAGGCCTTGGGAATCTGGCATTTATTTACCTTCTACAATTGAAACTTTGTAGCCTGGAGTGGAACCAAGCCTCCTGCTGCTCTGTGGCCACAGCCATTTCTGTTGGGATTTATTTACCTTCTATAATTGAAACTTTATAGTCTTAAGCGGAGGTCAAGGCAGGCCAGGGCTGGGGAAAGCTTGGCTTCCTTCACTACCAGGGGCAATCCTAGCCTCCTGCTCCTCCGTGGAGCGGCCGGGTGGGGAAGGACGCTTGCTATGAGGGTGAGGGTAGGAGGAAGAGGGAGCTACAGGAATAGTGTTCCAGTTAGAGTGAAACAAAAACTCTCACTGGAGCAAAGGGAAGACTCTGAGAAGCCTGCAGACTCCAGCTGCAGTCAGTGAAGACTCTGGCTGGAGCAGTCTCCAGTCAGAGTGAAGGCAGAAGGCAGTGGCCAGAGCGAAGGCCTGGGTTCTGACGCCAGAGAAAAACCAGTGCCAGCAGCTAGGTGAAAGAAGGCCTATTACCTAAATCTTTGTGCAACGGGCCTCTACTGTATATATACCAATACAAATATATGTATGTATTTGTACATACATATATTTCTTGGTAGAATGATTTAAAATGTATTTATGTTGCATCATATTAAACATAATATTCTTTCAAAATCCCATTCTACATAAAAATCACAGCTTAGCTGAGACCTGTTTGGCTTAGTGGATAGAGTGTCGGCCTGTGGACTGAAAAGTCCCAGGTTCGATTCCGGTCAAGGACATATATCCTGTTTGCGGGTACATCCCCAGTAGGGAGCATGCAGGAGGCGGCTGATCGATCTCTCTCTCATCGATGTTTCTGACTTTCTATCTCTCTCCCTTCTTCTCTGTGAAAAATCAATAAAATATATTTTAAGAAAAATCACAGCTTAGCTTGTATTTATAAATGTTAAATCAACATTTTGAATGAAGTCTGCTTGAAGTGCTACTTTTTTGTAGCATCAGACTATGGGGAAATAATAGAGAAATTGACTGATGTCATTTCCACAAAACAACATGTTGGTTATGCTATTTATCAGAAGAAAAAGACTGAACTTAGCCATTCAAAATTATTTCTTTAATATGTATTCTGTGCATATTTTGTGCATGCATAAAAAAAAGAATGAGACATAAGAATTGCTCTTAAGAATCTAAGTAGTAGAAATTTATTTAATTCAAAACAAGTATAATTTTTTTTTGTTGTATATAATTACCATCATACCAGGAACATACACATATTTGGTAGACACTCAAAGAAAGAAGATAAGCATGGAGTTTTGTGTTTTCATTTCCTTTTTGTGCTGTTGTGATGGAAAGTAGAAAGCAAAATTCCCAAATTGGAAAAGCTTCCCTTCTACTTTGAATTGAAATATCTATTAAAGTTCATTAAGTTTTCATACATCAATTAAAAACATTTTGAAAGCATTATCTTTTTTTTAAATTTCAAACTTTTGCGCTTTGAAATGTGGGATGTTTAAATTTCTTTAATATGAAATATTACAAGAGCTTTGTTTTCACTGCACATTGTAATATGGTTATTTCAGCAAAAACATCTAAGTCAGACACTAATTAAGTATATATCAAAAGGGCCACCCATATGAAAAGAATCTTAAATACCCCTGGAATTAAGATAATTTATGTTTATGATTAAATTTAGGAATAGTTATCCCATCCCTAAATTACAGAATGAAGAATATAAATTCACATTACAGAAGCAGTGATCTCATGTTTGCATTTAACTATGAAAAACACACTAAAATTTATTTGTATTTTAAAGGAAAATCTAATTTCTTAGATTCCAAATTTATAATTAATGAGTTTGATATTTTTGTATATAACTTTATTACTTTGTTCCTTAATATCTATATCTTTAAAAGGAAAACAAGAGACAGTCTTAAGATATTATATTTTCCTCCCAACAAGAAAACAAATATCACAAATGTCTTAAATAAAAATATTTAGAAAGTTCTCCCTAATTCTCTTCTTCTCTATTCCCACAGGATATAATCTACTCTTCTATTTTCTGTTCATTTTTTATTCTTACCATTTTGCTTCCAAGCTTTTTAACAAAATTTTCTGGCTTTATTATCCATATCACTTTCTTCTGTGTTTGTTTGTTTTAAACTCAGTTTATATTTTGCTACATACTAATACATCTATAGATTTTTAGATTTGGATCAATGAAAACTCATCCATTACACTAACATCATCTATAACAATCCAGTTGAGTGACAGTGTTTGCCAATTTCTCTAGTGTAAATATTCCCACAGCTTGCTGATTTCAGACTATCAAACCAGTTGAAAAAATTCCTAAATATTTAGCATTCAGCTTTCATAAATTGGTAATAGCTGACTCAAGCAGATATCACAAATATTCAGCTGTCTGACCTACAATATATTTAGTGACCTGCAACTACTTTATGGAGTAGCTCATGTATTGATAGACAGTTCAAGTTTTAAAGAGATCTCCCTTTTGCCCTGGCTGCTATGGCTCAGTTAGTTGAATGTTGTCTCATGCACTGAAAGGTTACCAGTTCAATTCCAGCTAGGGCTCATACCCAGATTTCCCTGGTCAGGGTGTATATAGGAGGCAACTCATTGATGTTTCTTTCTCTTTCTCCCCCTCCTCCTTTCTCTCTCTCTCTCTCAAATCTATAAAAACATTTTTTTTAAATCTCCCTTTTCTTAACTCAACCTAATTTTTCCTGATATTTACCCCAGAAGTGACACTAATCTGTCTTGAGTAGCCACTCTTTGTCATATGACAGTCATTCAAAGACTTTAAGGCAACTTTCTAAGCCTGTCTTCTTTCCCAGGTTAAGCGCAATAATTTTTTCCAACTGTTCCTCATATCCCATGGTTGCCATTGTACTTAACAACTGATTATATCCCTAGGTCTGTACTATAATTAACTGTCAAAGGGGTCTAGAAATTAACATAGCTCCAGATGTGGTCTGGGCAAAGCAAAGAGCCAGAGAACTATTAGTTTGCTTTTCCTAGCCACTATAATTTTGTTAATGCTGTTTGAGGGTTCATTAGATGTTTTTGGCTGCCACATCATACAGTTGGCTTGTATTAAAATTGTAAAACTAACTTTATCCACCCAGGTGGTTTTTTTTTTAAACTGAAAATGCACTTAAGCCAGTTTTCTATCAATCTTGTACTTGTGCAACTAATTTCTGCTCCTAGGTATGTATAAGAATTTATATTAATACCTTTTTGCATTTGATCCTATTAACCTGGCACTTCATTTCAAACAACAATACAATTGAATCCATAGTCCAGAAACTCCTCCCATCTTTATGTTTGTGATATTTTCAGATGTGTTACCTCTATTTTCAGCTAAATAAAAATTAATCTAAAATGGTAAAGATGGCAAGAATGAATGGAAAGCCTTCCTAACAGAAGCAGCATGTGGACAAAGCCTTAGCTTTAATTTTTTTTTATTTTCTTCTGAGATGTCCTCTTTTCCTTCTCTGACACCATCATTCTGAAAAGAGGAGCTGTAGCTCAGAAAATGCAAATTTTTTAACATCATCTGCATGGACTAAAATCCAAATGCTTCTTTGTCTCTAAAACATATTTTTCAATTAGACGAAGAGGCATGTCCACCTGTACAATCTGACTTTTCTGCCCTAAATCTACAGACTTCAATCTAAGACTTCAAAGCAACTAGAGATATAATTCATGTTCCCTCTTGAAATATCATTCATTTTCTCATGAATCAGCAGAAGGATGCAACTTGAGCTTTCTGTAGGTCTTGGCAGATTTCTCCTTATTTCAGATAAGAATTCCTTTTCTAATTACCTATGTGGAATATTTATACGGCTAACTCCATAAGCTTCAGAAGAAAATCACTAGTGCTAACTATGCATCTTTTCACCAGGGAACAATACTGCTTTCTTTGTACCTATTAACACTTTCTATGTATTTGCACATGTCAATGTAAATATACACTTGCATCAGCCTATATTGTTATATGCTTCGATGTGTGGTAAGTTTACCTCCTTAATTCATTTAAAATCAAGATCTGCTTTAATTATTTTGTCTTACAAAGAACTGAAATTGCTTACCAAATTTTGGTTAATATGTTTACATATGCATTGTAAGTGAGAATTTTCTCAAGGGGCTAATTAATAAGTAATGTGATTATAAGACTGATTAAAATCTCCCTGAAAACATTGCTGTTTATTGAAATAACAACAAAAGTATTTTTTCATAATTCTCAAATCAATTAAAGAATAGAAACTAATTTTATCTTTCATCCTCATATTTTAACAACTCTACTTTTTGTCTCTACTATACTTGTTCCTTCTTGCTTCTTGGTTTCAGTTTTTCTGCTTATGATGCTTTTTCTAGCCTTATTTTATCCCTCTAGGTGTCTCACATAAAACCTGGGCTCCAAACAAACCTCTCCTAGGAATCCTTTCCTTATTAACCATACCTGACTTTAATCAGTCCTTTAATATATA
>JAAGEH010000304.1:27934236-27961393 GCA_011751065.1 Lasiurus cinereus
TTTCAGAGAGGAAGGGAGAGAGAGAGATAGAAATATCAATGATGAGAGAGAATCATTGATTGGCTACCTCCTGCATGCCCCCAACAGGGGATCGAGTTTGCAACCAGAGCATGTACCCTTAACTGGAATCAAACCTGGGACCCTTCAGTCCACAGTCTGACATTCTATCCACTAAGCCAAACCAGCTAGGGATAATCAGTCGTTCTATGCATTTTCGCAAACACTGATATACAGAGTGTTAAGCACACTAAATCACGCATTCATGTTGCTGCTACATTAGAATTCATAGAATTTTCCAATCTTTGTTGCTTGCCTCCCCACTTACGTAGCAATCTCTCACTGGGAAGAGGCATTGCCAATCTCATTATATAAATCCCTGCTTTGAGCCTTTCTAGGGTCTTTGTGATAAAGGTTTTAGCACAGTACTCAAGACTTCAGACTCCTCCATTTTCCAGGCTCAATGATTGATAGCAGGCTCCTCATAACTCAGTCTCTGGAGTTGTTTCATAAAGTTCCCAGAAGCTACTGTATTATTCCACATTTAGTTTGCTTCTGCTGCTTTCTGGAATGACTGAAATCTCTGCATATTCTGGACAAAATCTCTTTATCTTTTTCTGACTCAGCTCAAGTATCATTCTCTTGATGAAATCCATCTTTTGCCTGCAACCTCTGTTTGCCACTTTCCCATTCAACTATCTTTCCTAACAACTATAGGTTCTGTACTTTCAACATATTCATTAGAATTAATATACAGAAAAGTGGAAATAGTAGTATTAATAATAAAAATATATAAATGAGAACATTTTTAGAGTTCTTATGAGACTAAAATCTTTCTCTAGGCACTCATTTTTTCACTAATTTTAAGATTTATGAAATGGTAGGAAAGAAGCATTATCATGCTCAAATGGCATGTTGATTAATTAACCATATCTGCAATTAAGAAATTTCAAAAGGCGATTATAAAAATCAGTACAGTTTAGAACCATACATGACAAGCTCAGTTATAAATTGAATTAGGCTCAAGTTAAAAATAAGAGCAAAAAACAGTAGTTTACTCTGGGATAATATCTATGAGCAAAAGCTAACCAAATATATTTCATCATGAAAGATAAAAATACTGCACCTGTGAATTCAGAAACAAGTCTATTTCATTTCTACAAAAGCTATTTAGAACAATATTCCTTATCTTTTCTTATATTTTGAAAAGCCTGCTAATGGCACCTTCTGGCTTCCATCTTATTCTACCATAAATACTCCTTTGAAAATGTGGTCAATCTAATGTACCTAAAGCATAGTTGTGGGGTTGAGGGGACGAGAAGAGGTAAACCAAAATACTTACATGCTTATAGGCATAGTGCATGGACATGGACTTCAGGAATCGAGTAGTGAAGACATGGGGGTGAGTGGGGTGGGCAGGGGCTGCGAGGATGGGTGTAAAAGGGAGAGGGGAATTTTAATACTATCAATAATAAAAAACATATTTTTATAAAAATTGTAACAAGCATAGTTCTGATCATATCCTATCACCACTCAATAAATTTAAAGTATTCTCTGTGATCCTGAGAGTAAAATTCTAATAATTTAACATACATTTGATGTTCTTTACAACCAGGTCCTAACCCTTATTTAGTGTGAGTTCCTTCACATATCCTTCACTAGAAAAACAAACAAAACTATTGATTAACTTGGCATTTTCTGATATAACCCATATTGTATCAGGAAGCTTCTTGAATGCCCTTCACTCTCACCTCTACCTTTTGAACTGTAGGCAAGGCTATGAAGCCTTTCTCCTTCCCAATGAACTTAATTTGTATATCTATTGTGATCCCTTCTTAATTTTTATATAAAAGACATTCTTGAAAATTGAAATGTGATTTTAAAATATATTTGTTGAATTTTTGCAAAAGAAAATTTTAAATGGCAGACAAATAGAACAATATGTTAAGTTTTCCTGATATATCAACCTATTTAACAGAAATATTTATAGAGAATAGTGAAACTTCATATAGCATTAGTCAATAGCCATGAATTTATTACCCTGCTTCTCCTTTATAAAATGTCTTATATCCAAATCTTTGTCATGCTCAAGAATATTTCAGATTTAGTGCTTTCTCAAATTTTTCTGCAGTGTCACATGTTGCTCTGATTATGTTTTCCTTAGCAGCAATACATTCTTGTTTGCTTTCTGTCCAGTGGGCCCCATTTTTCCTTTGTTGTGATGCCTTCCAACAATTACCATTGAGGCCTTATTTTAAAATGAATGTTTCTTTAAAAATCTAAATTAAAATCAAATGAAAAGAAAAATGTCACTTGGGATAACTCTAAATAACTGACTACATTAACAAACATTTGAATTCAGTCTTTTCTGGAAAGGTCTAGATTTCTAGCTCCCTTTATTCACTGTGACCTGCAATGGATTCCTAAAAAGTACTGATGTTGGTGGGGGTCCCTTATTTTTATACTAATCTGAATTCACATTTTAAGGAAAGGAATAAATCCCATCCCTGCATTATTTCACAAAGCATGCAAATCATTTATAAATGACAGGCTGATATATTAAGATTATTATGTTCTATCTTGCCTTCTATTTCTATATTTCATTATGTACTACTTGATTGGAGCTCCTATGTAAATGCTTATCTTATCCATTTAATTTAGAACTGAAAGAATCTAATATATTGATTGCCTTATTCACCAGAATCAATACATTGTTTTTTGTAGAATCAACTTGATGAAATATAATGACAAGACACTTATTTTTGGGAAAGGAGAGTTTTTTTATTTATTCTTTTGTTTTGTGATGATATACTGTAACGTTCATTAAATGGTCCAAGCAATTTAAATTTAGAGATGCATACTCCAATCAACATTAGTCTTCATCATAAAAATTATTCTACCCAAATTTCACCCCTCTAGTTAAAAATGGCAGGAAACATTCACATAGAAACCAAATCTTAAGAAACATCCAGCACCTGCTGCCTTTAGGCAAAATCTAAATTAAAGTTTTCTATGTTTAGAAATACTGCACCTCTAGATAGCACAAGTATAATATCATTTTATTTGGCAAGATTTTCCTACTTCAACTCTTTGATGTATAGCTATCTGTGGGAAATAAGTCAGTCAATCACTATTCTTTGGCTGCGTGACAAAACCTTTGTAGCTTTCTATCAGCGGGTTCTGATTTATTGATAGGACTTACCTTTAAAAATTATAATTCTCTTATAAAATAAACATGTATAAAGTTTTCATTTAACTCATTAATTAAAAATATATTTTATTGATTTTTTATAGAAAGAAAGGAAGAGGGATAGAGAGTTAGAAACATCAATGAGAGAGAAATCGATCAACCGCCTCCTGCACGCTCCCTACTGGGGATGTACCTGCAACCAGGATATATGTCCTTGACGGGAATTGAACCTGGGACCTTTCAGTCCGCAGGCTGACACTCTATCCACTGAGCCAAACAAGTTTCGGCTTTAAAAAAAATACATATTTTATTGATTTTTTACAGAGAGGAAGGGAGAGGGATAGAGAGTTAGAATAATTCATTAATTAGTGATGAAACCAGTAAGATATTCTAACCAATTCAAAGGAGAATTAGGACTTCAGAAAGGCTTAAATGAATTGGTTAATAGATTCAAAACTGCTTAATTTTCTATACAGGTAATATTTGGTGTTATCTTTTATACAAGGCAGGAATTATATAGCTTTTCTTTGGGCTATATTGATTTTCATTGCTATCATTTATTAAATAAGTTATCTCCTACTTTTATAGGTATGTAAAATGTCCTAGTGAGTAGAAAGCCACTTAAAGCCACACAACTTATACAATCAGATAAAACCTAGAAGATCCAGCATTTAGGACTCTGTACTAATTGGGGCAATTTTTTTTCCCTGAATGTGTATCTAGTTTGGAATTGTGATCTTAATATTTAATCTTTTATAATATTTCTTATCAGGAACAGAACCTATTGTTGTATATGAAAAATGTTTATTCAACAGTGTGGTTAATGTCTTATGGGTATAAACCTTTGCTGGGCAAAAAAACTGATTCAGGATATAACTAGATACAGGAATCATTCAAGTTAGGAGGGAACTATTTTAAGAAATTCTCATTCTGTGGCTTTTCTGAGTTCAAACTTTTAAGTCAAAGCTATACCTTCTGTTTACTATTTATCTGATCACTAAGGATTCATGATCTGGTTTAAACTATAGGCCCAATACTCAGATTATATTAAACTTTATTTCCAATTCCTAAGATCAGAAACTCATTCTCTTTCCTCCTTAACTTCCATATTCAGAAGCTATTTTAGTCCTGTAGTTCTTGGGTCAGGGTAAATTTCTTTGCTGTCAAAGGAGCCAAGCGTGGGAGTGCAATGGGAGTTCAAGCAGATTTTCTCTCACAGTGTATGTCAATGGATCACTTATACCCTGATGAAAGCTAGGACTAGTGGTAGTGGGTAGATATAGACCATTATATTCATATCTCATACAAATACTTTAAAATACAGTTCAGAAAATCACCTACTTTAAAATACAGTTCAGAAAATCAGCTACTTCCTAGGAAATGTAGTTCTACTTAAAGTCAGAGGGATCATTTTCACAGAGCTACATTTCCTAGGAAGTAGCTTGTAGGAGGTAACTATGGACATGATGAATTATTATTTTAACAGACTAATGTTATTCTATACATGATGACATGATAAATGAAATGCCAGAATACTCACCAAATATAGAAATTTGGTTAGTTGCTTCTAGAAGCTACTTTCAAATATACTAAATTAGACTTTGTTTATATAAAACACATGCTTTCACATTCTGTTATTTACCAATGTAATGTAATCAAAAGTAGATTAAAGTCACATAAGAATGAAAGTTAAGGAACCAATTAAATGGCTAATTGGATAGTTCAGGTAATAAATACTAGTAATGAGAGTTTAGAACTAGGGCAATTGACATAGGAAAAGAAAGAAGAGAAAATTGAAAGCATAATTAGCAAGATTTGATAAATTGAGTGTGAGGGAGAAAGCAGTTCTAAGTTGACTAACAGGTGTCAGGACTCAACATCTCTGTAGCCAGAGGTTTCCTTAACTGAGATTTTGTACATGAAAAACAGGCTGAGAATCAGAAGATGATATGAAATTTGCATTGATCATGTTGTGTTTGAGATACTGCTAACTATTCTGGCAGGTAGGTTCAGGGTCAAACCTGGAAATATCCATTTGTAGCTATTGAACTTGCAGGTTTGTGTTAAAATCATGAGTGATGATATTGCCAAAAAGGCTTTGTGCATGAAAAGAAAAGATAGATAGTCAAGGATAGAAATCTGATGGCAGAGCTGAAAGGAAGACTGGGAAGGATGAATTAAGAGGCCACTGCGCCCTAGTTGGTTTGGCTCAGTGGATAGAGTATCAGCCTGTGGACTGAAGGGTTCCAGGTTCCATTCTGATCAAGGGCACATGCCTGAATTGTGGGCTACATCCCCAGTAAAGGGTGTGCAGGAGAAAGCCAATCAATGGTTCTCTCTCATTACTGATATTTCCATCTCTCTCTCTGACTCCATTCCTCTCTGAAATTAATAAAAAATATATTTAAAGAAGAGGCCACTGAGACACTCTGAAGGGATAGATTGGTATCAATTGAGGCATTGGAAAGAGTCTTAGGACTGAAACCTTGAGCATATATATGTAGAATGAAGGCAAAGAACCAGTATAAATTTGAAGTTAAATATATAGGAGATACAAGATAAACTTGACAAAGATCCTAGAAGAGAGAGAAGATAATGAGCAGTGATAAGTTGCTTAACTTATCTCAGAATATGAAGACAGCCTCATAGTCTGATCCTGGGAGAAGAAAATACAAGCACTCACAGATATAACTTATTTGATCCAAAGGATAACTGAGTCATAATCTCAATTCTATTTTTAAAATGTACATAAAGTTGTTAAGTGAATGAGGAGGGCTTTGTGAAGAAAGTCTAAAATGAAAAAAATGCTGAAGAAGGAAAAGGTAACTTGACAAAGAAAAATAAAAATAAAATGGTTGAATATTCCTATAGTCCAGCTAAAATAACATGCATTAATTTATAGTGACTCAAATCTAGGCAATTCTAAGATTTTCTTTACTATCAAGAGATTGAGAATATTAGAATAAGGCCCAAGCAATGGGGTTCTCTGAGGTCAAAGAGCAAGTTCTGCAAGTTATGGCATGAGAGAACTCTAAGGCTTATGGTTTATGTTGAGACATATGGTTTTTGTAGTAAGAAGGTTTTGAGTGAAATATTTGATATGAAAGACAGAAGTGGAATTTAACTGAAGTTAACTAAGTTTAAAGCAATAAGAATCTATGAAGTTAGATCTACAAATAGATTCTTAACTTTGAAATTGCCATGATTGATCATAAAACATGGGATAGAAAAAAATATTGACTTGAATGCCAAAAATTTTCATCAATATGAGAAAGTGACTAAAATATTTTTATATTCTGAAGAAGAAAAAATGCATTTTTGTTGTGTCACAGAAATTTAGTAATTAGTTTATGTGTGCCATGAAATGAAAACAGATAAAAAATGCTAACCTAGTGCATAGTGTTTGCCTTTATGAATAGCTTTTGTATGATCTCCTTTCTCCACAATACATTCTCATACATTGTTTCTTTTTATACAAGATCTTCTCTTTTGAACAACTTTTGGCATTTTCAATCTTTTTCTTGGTGTGGTATTCACAAATACATAATATACAAAGTAGGTTCTAGGCTAAACAAAGAAGACTAAAATACCTCCAGTGAATGAAAATGAGTAAAAATGTAGGGGAATGTGTGTTAGCTCGATTAGCTCATTTGATATTATACTATTGACTTAAATGGAAGTAACATCCAATAAAGGCCAATACTTTATTTCAAATGCATCATATGTGTGTGTGCCAATAAAGTATAGCTAGATTTGATCAGACTGTTAATGTTATTTGGCAGCATAAATTCACTGTACTGGTTTACCTTCCCAATGTTGTGTCTTCAAAAAATGTTTTGATAAGAAATGACAAATATTAATTTTAAGTTTGAAGACACAAAGATAGAGCCTGTGGCACCATATAATATCACCTTGACATCTGTCCATGTAGTAATCTGTTCACTTGCATACTATCTACCATCTTTTTAACATTTATGAATTACCTAAAAGCATATCATAAAAAATTTTGCAGGTAGTTCAATTAGTGCCCTATAGTCCCTAAACTTGAATCAATAATCCCATAAATCTGCACTTCATAGATTTTTTTTTTGGTATGATGAAAATACTTTGCTAAATCCATCTTGAAGGCTCTTATTTCCATATTTTCTACATCCTCCTCATCTTTACAACTCAATCTTTGGTCAGTTACTTTTATTAGGACAATTATTTTAACTGAAGATTTTAATAGAAGTTCTTAGATTATTTCTAAGTGGAGAGACTGTGGTAGATTTGGGATAATAATAGAAAGTGGTGCCTAACTTATAAATTGCCTGAGAAAAAATATATTTCTTCTCTCAACACTCAATTTATTTATTCAATAAACAGTACTGACTATATCATACATATTAAGATCACTTTTTGTTAAATAGTATATGTACCAGGCACAAGACAGATGTTAGATATGCAAAGGTAAATACAATGTAGTTCTTATCCTTAAGAAGCTCACAATCTAATAATAGAAATAGATATTTAAATATATGATACTGCATCATAAGAAGTAAATAAAATAGCATGAGAATATGGACTTGAAACATATGCCAGCTGGAATCTAACTCTAAAAATATTCATAATCTTCTCAAGTTAATGATGTTTATATAGCTTTTTATGAAATATTTTCACTATATAGAGCATGCTCTTTTGAGGCAAACATTTCAATGAAGTATTTCATCAGACCAATCTTGGCCCACCAACATGAAACCACCTTCCACACCCATATTAATCAATCAATCCTTATATATTTTTGCTGTGTACTCAGGCTCAGCATAATACAGTAAGGACATTCTTGGCCATAACTCAGAATGCTGATTAGCAATCCAGTTTAGTCTCTATTTCACATGAACCTGGGGTCTAATTTCCCACATGTATTGTTCAGCACAAAGGAAAAGAAAATAAATCCATTGCTTTCTGGATGAAAAGCAGGCCGGGGCTTGTTAACACCTGTCTATGGCTCCTTTCCAATGGCTTATTTTCAAAAGCCAGATCTTTTTCCTTTTGTTGAGTTAAAAAATCAAAGATTAAAAAAACAAAATCTATTGGAACTTCCTTTGTGGAGGAAGAAGTCATGTGTAAAGGATTTTCATCCACCGTGCTAATGTTACTGTCAATGTTACTAAGGCTAAAAAGCTAGAGCAATGCCTCAATTATTGAGTTTGCCTATAAATGATTAAGACTATAAATTACTCAAAGAAAAGGAGAATACTGCCAAAATAATTGTTCCAACATTAATTCTGCCCTGTTACATCTTGCTAAAAATCCTTTGCCATCCATGCAGTCCCATCACGTTTATTGCCGTTTTCAAGTCTGGCTTATTATTAGGGTGGTTTGTTGTGTTTTGTTTCACTAAAACCTACTTATTTTATTACCTTTAAGAATCATGAGGACTGCATAATGAAAACTTTTAAATTAGCCCCATTTGGAACTCTGTTGCTTACCAGGTAGTTATAAGCTACTCAATTTTATAGATACATTAAAAACACCATGTGAAAGAATTAAATTAATATGGTTTTATACTGGCAGCTCTATTGCAATCTCTTTTTCAGTTTCTGTAGAAAAGCCTTTCATCTACAGAACTACAAAATTAAGAGACATTCTGAGTGAAATAAGTTCCTTTTATGTTTTGTGCATGAGGCTGATTTACAACTCCCCATTGAGATGAAGGTACTCAAACTATTCCCCCACCCATCTTTCTTTTCAAGTTTAAAATGAACTAAGTAAATTTGCCTTTGGTGTTTTATAATATCAATGAACTTTAAAGAGCTTTTAAACAATAGGATTGCATGGACAACCACCAGGGACTAGATCATCATTTTCTTTGTGTTTCTATCCAATTGAAACTGTGTTACTGATTCAAGCCTGCATTCGGGACCTGGTTGCCTAGGTCATTCAAGGATCACCAATATTGTGAAACTTATCCAAATGGGCTTTTCTCGGAGATCAGTTTTGTCTGTGAAGAAAGATTATTACCAGGAGATAGGCTTACTATAGCCCTGGCAGTTTGGCCTCTCCTTCAAGTCAAATCTCCACCCTTCTCAAGTAAATCTCTTACTAAGACTCCTGTTGTGTACCTGAAATTTTTATGAGCACTCGCCCAAGCCCCATCCTTTCACCCTAGCACGCCTGCCCACCACCCACGTCCCATGTCCCATTCAAATTAGATACTGTCTCACTCTCCTTCTTTCCTCAGGCATCAACAGATTCAGGCACTACCATTGCTACGCCGGTTGCTCCGCAGCTAAATTGTTTGGATGACCAAAAGGTGAGCTTGCTCATGAAGAGAGATTCTTAAAGCTTGGTACTCAATTCACCAAATAGGGACAGAGCATAGTTAAAATTAAAAGAATAGTTCTTTTCAATTTGGGGATATTAGTACCTGCCACAAACAAAGCCGGGTAGGGCCTGTATTTCTCAGGAATGGCAGAACTTGAAATAAATACACGCTGCTTCATCTTGTTGCTGAATCTTGAGAAACATTTTTTTTTCAAGGACAATATTATTTAGAAGAAACAAAATGGTACTCTCTTGAAAGTTTTAGCTATTTACATCTCTGAAACAGTGAAAACTTCTCTAAACCAGTACACTTCAAAAATTTTTTTAAAGTAAAGTAGAATTTACTTTATTAACATACTACTCAAGTGTTATCATTGTGATTTTCTCCAATATAATTAATTATAACTTCCCTGGTTGACCAAAAGCATTTTTGTTTCAGGTTGCTTTTATTATGCTCTTTTATTATATCCTTAGCCTTTCCAAATTCAATAATCATTTAGTCTGATTACAGTCAGATACAAATTAGATTTTGTATACTGAATATTTGAATAAACAACTAAGTTGTGTCACAATTTGGTAAACTTATATGCCCCTAGGTATTTATATACTAACTAAATTATGAAAGCTTTAGATTGCTGTGACAGTAAGTTTTTAAATTTAATATAACTATAAGAAAAGAGAGAATAGCTGAAACCGGTTTGGCTCAGTGGATAGAGCGTCAGCCAGTGGACTGAAAGGTTCCAGGTTCGATTCCAGTCAAGGGCATGTATCTTGGTTGCAGGCACATCTCCAGTGGGGGGTGTGCAAGAGGCAGCTGATCTATGTCTCTCTCTCATTGATGTTTCTAACTCTCTATCCTTCTCTCTTCCTCTCTGTAAAAAATCAATAAAATATATTTTTAAAAAAAGAAAAGAAAAGAAAGAATAGTTTATTAACCTGTTTTCAATATATATCTTATTAGGCATATCATATTTTCACAAATATAATTAACTTTTCTTCCTGATTCTAAATATGTGCTAAGCCCACAAGTAGCCCGAAACCTAAATTGTTATGGCTAAAATCCTATGTTACAGTTTTTAAGAACTGAACTTGAATGGGAAAGTATTTCAATTAAGAAAAATGTCAGTCATGGCATATCTTTTAGTGACTATGCTGCTATACACTTTAGATTTAAAAGTTGTTTCCTACTACAAAGGCTGGCAGACATGAAGAAAATGGTCCAGAGAAGTGAAATTTCAGTATGCCCCACCTGGTTCTGATACTTATATTTATCTTTTCTCCTTATTTTCAACACACTGGGTCTGCTGATGGCATTTTAATTCGGGCTAACAGTGTTATTGTCTTCTAGATTATATGGAGATTTTTATTCCTGGGCAGCCCATTAGCAAATTCAATTGTATTACAGGTTATTACTACTAGGAAAACAGAGAATTTTTGCTTCAAATTTGTTTTTTTTCCCCTTATACTAGAGAACATATGTATGCATGTAAAAATATCACTACTTTTTGAAAACATTTATTCAGCTGAACAATTGTTCTTCTCATGTTACAATATGCAGTTATAGCTTACTGAACAGACACATTAGGCATAGAATTAAGTAAGAATTCTAAATAAAATTATGTGACTATATTTATGTTGGCCCTCTTTGTATATAGAGTAGTATTATGTATATCTGTCCAAATATATCCACCTTTTATAAAGTGTAGCTGAAAACACTAAATATGGGACTTGTAAATTGTGGGAGCCCCTTTCCACGTCCCGCATGGTTCAGGGTTCCCGGTTCAGGGTTCTGGTTCTGAAGGAGACCGCATGCAAACGAAATGAGAGACTAGAAAACATTAATTTGGGGATATTGGGGGGCCAGGCGGGAGCCTTCCTCTAATGCAGCAGTTCTCAACCTGTGGGTCACGACCCCTTTGGGGGTCGAACAACCCTTTCACAGGGGTCGCCTAAGACCATCGGAAAATGCAGATATTTACATCACAATGCATAACAGTAGCAAAATTTCATGGTTGGGTGTCACCACCACATGAGGAACTGTATGCAAGGGTGGTGGCCTTAGGGAGGTTGAGAACCACTGCTCTAGTGGAAAGGACTACCACTTGCTCTGGCCTTTTTTTCCCTTTTATTAAGGCTTTGGGGCACACCCCTAGCCTTTAGGCAGGAAATAACAAAACAGAAATTAACATGAAACAAACAGGTAGAGGATGCTTCAGCTAACAATGTTTTCAACTAAACAGTGAGTAATTAGCTCTGACCTTTCTGAGCAATTAAGGTTGACCAGTCTTCTAGTTTCCTGTTTACATTCATTTAGTGAGAACAATGTTTGATTTCCGACAGTAAACTTTTCAAAACAACTACAAATCTCTCCCTCCTGGTAAATCAGATTACACAATTTAATCTAGATTTGTTTAGGAGTAAATTATATGTTTAGAATGGACTCTCTGTGCCAGAAATTCAATAGTCTCTACGTAGGAAAATTTCTGATTCTCTTCAAAATACTATTTCACCTGGATTATCTCCAATGTGCACCTAGAAAAATATTCTCATAGGTATCATATATAATAAAAGCGTAACATGCAAATCTACCAGAATTTCAAACAGGGGAACAACCATCCAGATGACCATCCAGGACCATGCTATGACACCCACTCGTGCCAGGCCAGCAAAGGTGAGTATGATGCGATTGGTCGTGGGCCCACCCATCACCCTATGTTTGCCCCAAAGAGGGAGGTCTGAGTCCTGGATGCCAGTGGCTAGAATGGGTTCCAGGTGCCAGCTGCCAGAGGGAAGCTGGTGCCAGCAGCCAAGGGAAGAAAGACCTACCCTTGCACATATTTCATGCATTGGGCCTCTAGCTTATTCTGATTAGTGGTTTAGTTTTATTTAATCTGAAAGCCAGAGATAAATATTTGAGGCTTCACATTTATTGTTATATTTGAATTTATTTTATTCTTACAGCTTATAAAGAACTTTTACAATCACCCAAACTATCATGTAGCTATAGTTTTTATAAATAATTTTATAGCCAACGTTCCTATATTTTTATATTTACTATTATCTTAATTAGGAATATTCAAATAAGTAATTAATATCTCAGACAACTAATGCTTATGCCATATATAATAGGCTCTAAAATTTTCTAAAACATTTACTTATAATATTATTGTTCTTCAAGCTTGCCAAATGTGTACTTACCTTTATTCTCAATATATTCTGTGTAATTTCTATCATTAATATGCTTTAAAAACTGCAAGTTTATTATTATTTTAACATAAAAGTAAGTAAGTCATTGAAATGCTTCAGAAATTATAAGTGGAGATTTAAAATATTCACTACTCTGCCACCATCCTGAATTCTATAAAAAATTAACCACTATAGGGATTTCTTATGTATTCCACTAGAATAATTATTTTTTAAATGTATACAAATATGCTTGTGATGATACAGTAATAATTTTTATGAGATCTGTCTGCATCAATAATACATATATTGATGTAAACAATATAGTATAATAGAGGCCTGGTGCATGCATTCATGCACAGGTGGGGTTGCTCCACCTGGCTGTCGATCAGGGTGCAGAATGCTCAGCATGCACTTTCCCTCCAGCCCCTGGTCTTGGAGACCTCATGTCCTTCCAAGGCTCTGCTCACCCTCTTCAGCTACTACATGAAGTAAATTGCATTGTGTGCATGGAAACCCTTTTCAGTCTCCATGGGTGTGTCTTTACTTTGCTGCAGTTCTAATTACCCCAACATAAGGAGAGACACTCTCATTATTAGATAACACCATCTTGGTAAGACCCCTGCTCAGCCTACTGCACAGGTTTTAAATAGGCCACGGGTTGCCCTAAATGGTTTGGCTCCATGAATAGAGCCATGGCCTGTGGACTGAAGGGTCCTAGTTTCAATTCCAATCAAGGGCACATTCCTGGGTTATGGGCTCACTTCCTCTGCCTTCTTCTCTGAAATCAATAAAACTACATTAACACAAATAAAAATAAATAAGCCATGAAGCAAATGTCACTGCTCTCCATCCATCCAGTCCCTTCACACACATTTTTTTCTTCGAGCTCCCCACCCAACGCAGCATACACACTGTTGGGGTCTGTAAAATGGGGTCAGGATTTCAGCTTCAACCAATGATGACGCTTCCACACAGCCCTCCTTTCCCACCCATCTCTGTTTCCAGTCCTGTGAGATCTCTCCTCCTCTCAACTCCATCTAACTTGGTGGGCTTTTCTCTGCCTCTCCTCCTGCAACCTTTTGTCTGCAACCTCCCCATTTCCCCTGCAGGGGTGGAGCTCTCCAGAGGCTGTGCAGGGTGGGGCAGAGTGGGATTGTGTGAGGCCTCAGAGAAGAGCTGAGGTGACGGGTCACTGGGAGGAGGAAAGAGGAATGTGGAGCCTGTCCCATGGGAGAGGCACCAGGCTCCTCAACTGCCCCAACCCTGAAGCTTTTCTAGGCCCCTTCGCAGCTGTCACCCTCCACCCCTCACTGCCTCCAGCTTCCTTTCAAGTTTTGGACTCAGTTTCTCTGACTTAGCCCCACCCCTCTCTGCTGTCCCCTGGGAATCCTAGGCTGCCCCTTGGCCTTGGGCAGGTGCACCTGGCCTGTCCTCCCATAAAGATGCTACCTACTCTACTGGAGTAGTTAGTGAAACTTAACAAATAAGAAGCAGCTCTGAAGATTATAAATTGCATTCTGAGAATGCCACAGGCTGTGGAGGGCTACACAGTACACAGCTCTCAGATCACACAGAGCAGCCTCCTAAGCAACTAGGTCCCTCCTGGATCCCACCCTTGTCTGCCTCCACCAGGCCTCAGGCCAAAATCTGGGAGCTTCCTGACTGCTCTCAACTCACACCCCATTTTCAGTCCTGTCCACCAGCACCCACAGCAAGCTAACCTAGTAATCAGATTGTCTGCACACATCATAGTGAAAGATTGAGTGGTAGAACTCCCAGCTGAACTCATCGAGGAGACAATTTGTATATTAAGCTTTTATTATATAGGATATCAAAACATTATAAATTATTTAACCATTCTTTTCTTATTGATAATTAACTTTACTTCTAGTTTATTTTAGTTATAATCCTATATAATAAAGAGTTAATATGCTAATTAGACTGGATGGTAGAAGGACCTTCTGTAAAGACCAGTGGGTGGGGCCACTGACATTGGGCCTCTAGTGTTGCTATAAAAACCTTTGAACATATGCTTTAATATATTATTGTGAGTTTATCCAAGACCATATTAATGGATGTGAAATATTGGAACATTAAGTACATGCATTGTACATTTTGATACATATAAGTAAATTTCCTCAAAACATTTGCATCCATCTACACCCCCACCAAAAATTTATTTGTGAGGGTTCTTATTTCCTTACTAGAGGCCTTGTGCACAAAATTCATGCATAGAGCGGGTTTCCTCAACTCAGCCTGCACCCTCTCTAATTGGGGACCCCTTGCAGAATGTCTGACTGCCATTTTAGGACTGATCCCAGGGATTAGTAAGTTCTTATGCCAGTCAGCATCTCCAGGCCTATTTCTGGGCCTGATCAAAGAGGCGGGGCTTAACAACAGTTTCCTCAGAGGCTGGAAGAGAAAGAAAAGCCTGGCTGCTAGTGAAGATCAAAAAGAAAGAGGGAGAGAAAGAGAGAGGTAAGTACACTGATCATCAGCTTCCACTGAGGCTGCAGGCAGATTCTGACTCACTTTCTGAGTCTCAGCCACCTGAGCAGTCAGTGCTGTGTCACCAGACTGCAGCTGGGCAACCCAGTGCTGACTTCCTGATGGTCTATCACAAGCTTAACCCTTTCCCAAAACTAAAACCTCTGCCCCAGGCTTTAGGCACCCCCCCACCCCTCTGATTTCAGGCTTGGTCCCTTCCCAAGCCTAAAGCCTCCACCCCAGGCTTTAGGCTTGGGAAGCAGGCACTCCTTGCCCCTCCAATTACAGGCTTGGCCCCTTCCTAAGACTAAAGCCTGGATGGAGCCTTTAGGCTTGGGAAGGCCCCCTCCCCTTCAATGGCTGGCTAAGAGTGACTTGGGTCCTGAAGAGGATCCTGGGACCCAGGTATGTATGCAAATTAACTGCCATTTTTGTTTTGTTAATTTGCATACTCACTCTAATTGGCTGTGGGCATAGCAGAGGTATGGTCAATTTACATGTTTCTCTCTTATTAGGTAATATGGTCTTACTAGTACTGGATATTATCCAACTTTTCATATTTGTATATTTCATGTTTTATTTGCATATCTTTATGTATAAATGACATTGAAAATCTCATATATCTATACTATTTTTCTGAAAGTTACACTTTTGAATCTTTTTAATTTTAATTACTTTATTTATTATATTATTTTATTGTTGTTTTGTACATATGTAATTTAACCTGATAAAATGAGCTCTTTGCTCTTACGGTTGTTGTATGTTCTATATGTGCTGCCATTACAAGTTCACATTTCATCTTTTTTTTTTTAAACTATTTTTTTCTATATAGAACTTTTAAATTTTTATGTATCAAAATTTGTCAAGCTTTAAAAATTACATGTAATTTTGTTTTGCTTGGAAATGCCACTACTTACTCAGGAATCATTAATTCAACAAGTTATTCTTATAGATTTTATTTTTCATTATACTGATAAGTATAGTGAATATGTTGATGTAATAAGGCAACCCAACACTTTATTCACACTTTAAGGAAGTTCTCAGTAGCCTTATGTGGCTGCTTCTATATTGTAGAACATGCCCATCATCAAAAAATTCCCCCAAATTAATAGGCAAGGTTTTATTTTTCTGGCTAGTCCATTAGATTTATTATAGATAAAAAAGTAACACACTGTGATAAGAGAAGAATGTGTACATGCATTTCTAACCTATTCTCAAGCTTAGTGGAATGTTGGAGCCCAGAAAAAAATAGAACAGTTTCACTACCTGAATCACTGAGTTTGCATATTGATATAAATATATAATGGGATGCTAATGAATAAAGCTAAATGTATTCTTAAAGATAAGTCAGTTCAAACATTTGCTGTAAATGTTGAGACAAAGACTTCAGAGATTAAATATACTTCTGACCCAGTTTGAAAGAGAATACTGTAAAGAATTCAGGTCTGCTGCCTCTCAATCTAAAGTAGGAGCCTACATTTGTTACTAATGTAATCAATGTGGAAAAATAAATTATTTATTGTACTCAAGGAATAATCAAGTATAAACATAGGGACAAAAAATGACATTAATCTCTTAAGAATCTACAGTTAAGTATATTTGGATCCTAAATGTAAACTATCCTGGGTGTGGTCTTTAGTATTGCCTCTTGATATAAAAATGCAGAAATCAGTACCTTTGTACACTTTTCAGAAAAAAGTGACCAGCTCCAAAACACGAGTGAGCAATGCGTATTTTCCTAATGATTTCATAGCAGAAAAGGAAGGGGAAGTTTCTATTACATCTTGCCTGACAAATGCTTTAAAATTCCTCATCATACAGCTCTGCTGAACTGTCTCTTCCTTCTCTGTAGCAGTAGAGACTCATGTTCTCTTTGTTCCACATAGCGTCCAGCTCTCTTGTTCCTGTTTCTTTTTCCTAAACATCCCCAACCTCAGATGCTTTCTCCTTTTTTGCAGAACAATTCAGATGTTTCTGTTTCTACATCTAAAATTGTACTCAAGCATTCAAGGTGATTATCAAAAGAGACTCTTGCAAACTAACCCAAGCTAAAAAAAGTCAACATCTCTTAGGTTTTCCTTATAGCCCTCAAAGTTTCTGGTGATTTAATTTTAGTCTGCTATGTGACATCAGTATCAGTTTTTAATGAAAGTTGGCAGATTCTCAGATCAGACCTGCCACATATACAGATATTTCCTAGAAAATATTAATTAGTAAGGAGAAATAAAGCTTTCATACAGACTAGCAAGATTTAGGATATTACTATCTTTCTGGGGGCTGTCTCCATAGCATGCTCACTTGACACTATTCTAGATCACTTGCAGTTAGCCTAGTTTTCATCAGGCAACCAGGACATAGTATCATTTGGTAAATCAAATCCAAGGCTCTGTTCCCACATGCTATAGATGTGGCTGTAGTCTTATATACTGTTCATGAAAAGAATAAAAAGTGTCTCTAAAGAATTTTAGCAAACCTACAGAATTTAAATACTTTTAATTTCACCAATGGGGAGTCATTTCTAACATCCATCATACGATTAAACTATTACTATCATATATTCTAATTATTAATGAATCTGGTTTACATCAAGATATTGATGATTTAGGATTAAAACCTGAATAATTTATAGATTAAGATATTTCTGATATAACACTAATGCATCATCCATGGGTGCAGATTTTTAATTAGAATATTACATCAGGATATAACTTGACTAGCTCATTCTATACTTAATTTTTAAAATTGAGGTTCTTAAATTTCAGTCTTTGTAACACCATCCAATTAAGATAAACTATATAGAAGGCAACGGGAAATAAGTAACAATTAAATTTTTCTGTTACATGTTTTATATATGAAATAACTTGGGTTTTATACATTGAAATTGAGAAAACTAAAGGTCTAAATGCAGTAATGTATGTGTGTCACCTGTACTGTGTTTTGTTAAATGTAGTATTGTGGAAAAGGAGAAATTCTGCCAAAGTTTTGAATTCAGAAAATGTAAATCTTCATAATTTAGAGGGGGCGGACTTTATGTTATTTAGTAAACTGTAACAGAAGTAGTAATTAATGAAGTAAGGTAATTAGCTAAAGTACTAACAGATTCACTGGGGTAAAGAGAGTTTTATTTAATACAAGGTGTTCCAAAAATGCATACACATTTTATCAGCTGATACCTCAACTTTAAAAATGAAGTGTATTTTAATAAACACTGACTTATAAGTATTCATATTGTATGTATACAATTTTTGGGGACACCCTGTAGTTACCAGCACAATTAGGAAAGTACTATATCTATAATAATAAAAGTATAATATGTTAATTAGACTAGATGTCCTTGCAGACAACTTTCTGGGCAAAGCCTGGGCTGTGAGGGAAGCCAGGTCCTGAGTGCCTGCTGGCAACTGAGGGGAAGCCCAGGTCCCGGGTGCCAGAGGGAAGCCAGTTCCTGCAGCCAAGGGAAGGAAGGCCTACTTTTGCACTATTTCGTGCATCAAGCCTCTAGTCCTATCTAATAAAAAAGTAATATGCAAATTGACCACTACACCCACAAGCCACACCCACCAGCCAATCAGAGTGAGTATGCAAATTAACCCAACCAAGATGGCTATGGCCGAAGAGAGAGCAGGAGAGAGGCTTGGGTTGGCCCTGATGATGGAGGAAGCCAAGCTTTCTGTACACCCTGGCGGGCCCATGCCTCTGCTTTAGACAACAAAGTTTCAATGGCTGTGTAAGCAGAAGGCTTGGCTCTGCTCCAGGCTACAAAGTTTCAGTTGTAGAAGATAAATAAATCCCAGATACCAGAGCCTCCACTTGGGCCTCCAGGGGGCATGGCCAGCCTGCAAAACACCACCCAGGCCACCCAATAACCCCAAGGGAACACCCACCCTGATCCAGGACACCCTTCAGGGCAAACCAGCTGCCCCCCACCCATGTACCAGGCCTCTATCTGATCTAATAAAAGAGTAATATGCAGATTGACCATCGCTCCAACATACAAGATGACTGCCCCCATATGGTCAAAAAATTCTGCCCCCATGGGGACACAAGATGGCAGCTACAAGATGACCAGCAGAGGAGGGCAGTTGGGAGGGACCAGGCCTGCAAGGGAGGGCAATTGTGGGTGATCAAGCCAGCAGGGGAGGGCAGTTAAAGGTGACCAAGCTAGCAGAGGAGGGAAGTTGTGAATGACTGGGCCTGGAGAGAAGGGCACTTGGATGGTACCCAGGCCTGCAAGGGAGGGCAGTTAGGGTTGACCAGCCTCATAGGGGGGCAGTTAGGGGCAAACAGGCTGGTAGGGGAGCAGTTAGGCATCAATTAGGCTGGCAGGGGAGTGGTTAGGGGTGATCAGGCTGGCAGGCAGAAGCAGTTAGTAGCAATCAGGAAGGCAGGCAGGTGAGCAATTAGGAGCCAGCAGTCCTGGATTGTGAGAGGGATGTCTGACTGCCCATTTAGGCCCGATCCTACCTGGGCAGTCAGACATCCCTCAAGGGATCCCAAATTGGAGAGGGAGCAGGCTGGGCTGAAGGATACCACCCCTTCCCCATTCAGGAATTTCATGCACCAAGCCTCTAATCTATATAATAAAAGCCTAAGCAACCATTATGGCAGAACAACTGGAACAACTGGTCACTATAATGTGCACTGACCCACCGAGGGCAGACGCTTAATGTAGGAAGCTGGGCTCACAGCTGGCATGTGCAGCTGCCATGGCAGGAGCCTCTCCTGACTCTGAAGCAGCACTACCAAGTGTCGGCAGCAGGCACAGTGGGCTGGGATGAGCGCGGGCAGTATGGTGCCAACCCTGATTCAAGCTCCTCCCTTATTGCCTGCCATTGGTGCACTGCTACATCTCGCAGGGGATGTCCAGCTGCCAGTTTAGACCCAATTCTGCTGTTGTTCTCTGTAGAAGGCAGTCAGTCTGAACAACTCAGTGACTCAGGGAAGCACAGGGAACTCAAGGTGAGTCTGCCTTTGCACTTGACTCACCCACTTGATGGTGTTGGCAAGACAGACCGTGATAGCCTAGCTGTGCACATGCAGCAGCTGCTGAAGCTCAAGCAGCAGGATGTGCAATAGAAGAAGGACATCTATCCACAAGCTGGCAGGCAGATATCCCCTGAGGAGTTCTGGACTGCGAGAGGGCACAGGCTGGGTTGAAGGACCACTGTGAATGAATTTTATGCACTGGGCCTCTAGTTTGATGATAACAATATCTTTATTGAAAGAAATTTTTTTAAAGAAAATTTAAAAATAAATTAGCCTCTAGATTTAAATAAAAAGTGGAAGAAGCCATGAGTTTTGGTAATATTAATTTAAATAGGCACATATAAAATATATATTAATAAGATAAAGATATTCAGGTATATATATATTCTAAAATGAATTCACAGAGAATAAATTGATCTTATGTTTTACCTATTCCTCCTGGTAGTATTAATTAAACTATTAATTTTTATACATTTTGTCTTTATATATATATATATTCATATATCTTGTCTTATTCTTATAACATTATTGAGGCAAATATTAATTACTTATAACATCCCATAAATTGTCTTAATAACCTCTTTATTATCAGAAAAGTTTTCTCTGGCATGCTGGTACAATACCAAATTCTAATTTGGGCACAATTTTTATGTTTATTTAATTTTTTTTTCTATTACCATCATTGAGGTGGAGAAAAAACAGTTCCTTAAGCTATTTTGATGGGGTGTTGTAAGGTATTACATACTCAGGCATGCTTTCCCTCACTAAACTTGACTGTTTTATTCAATCTTGTTCTGGTGTAGAAATATGGATGCCAAAGGTCAGAGAACAATCAAGGCACAGTATTCAAGATATATTGTTAAATTACCTGTTCTGATAGTTGTCCTCTGCCCAAAAAGGAGGAATTCCTCACTCTATCTATTTGAATACTTCCCAATTCAAAGCTGGCATTCTTCAGCTTTGGGGCATAGATCAGAGGATTTGCCACAGCTTATTTAAAAAAAAAAAGAAAAATATCAATTGACTATTCCAGCAAAAAGACGAAGTGTTTGTGTGCTTATAATTAATTGTACTGTGATAGAAACTGATGAAATCTAGGTACATTTCCTTTTGCTTAATCTAGATACAAAGGCTAAATTTCTTCCCAAGTATCTTTGGCAACATATACATTTGAAGCAAAGACACTTTAAACAATGGGTTTACTGACTTTAGGCAACCTTCACCTAAGGTCCAGTATCATAGGCACACTTTAGAAGGAATTTTTTAAAAATATTAGCCAAGTATATGCATAGTAGAAAGAAAATATAGGTACAACATGAGGAAAGGAGCACAGTTCTCAAGCCCTATTTAGAGGAATTTCTAATGGACTCATGTAACAGTGTCACAGTTCAAAGAATAAATCACCTTTTTTTCTGCCATTATATTTAGTTCGAAGAAGTAGGGATATATTAAGGTCTGATTACTATTAGTGGATTGAGCATATTTGAAGTTGCAAAGATTTTAAAGACAACCTATTTTAGATCCTCCACTTAACAGGGAGAATACTGAGTCCCTGGGCAAGTAGTATAGGTCTTCCCACCAAAGTTTCCTGGCAGCTGTGGGCAGAAATCAGCTCTGTGAACTTCCTGTGTAACACAAGTTCTACAGTAGAAACAGCATTAGTGATATTTTTTTTGGCACCAAATTGTAAAGGTGACAAACTGACTAAGAAGAAAATAAAAGCATAGTCTGAATGAAGAAAACTTATAAGGAGATAAAGATGAAATTCCCAGCTCAGAGAATAAAGCACAGTGGAAAGTTAAACCTAAGAATCAGAAAGAAGTCTAACAACTAAGTCTCTGTGGTCTCTATGCAGAGTGAGATAGGAATGATCCAAGGAAAAGAGGGAAGTCCAATGGAGAAATGATGAGTGGGGTTTTATGTGCTAAACCCAGGAAAGCAGAAGGGCCTACAGAAAAACTAATTCAATTTAATAAACTATAATACCTTCTTGCCCAGTATTATTATTAGTAACCAATTTATTGATTGATATGTTAGAAAAGAGAGAGATCATAATTATAAAAATGTAAGCATGTTAAAAATGAAAAGATGGTCTTTTCTAAATAAGAACTAATTCAACTTACAGAAAATGTTATATTTTTTGTATGTAACAACTGCAGTTATTTCATTTGAAGGTTGTAATAAATTTGGTCTGAAAATAATAAATATGTTATTGTCACAATCATTATAAAATTAGAATAATTTAATACTACAATAACAATGTTCTTGGGTTTACATTCTTAAAAATCATGAACCATTTAGTTGGTACCTTAAAGTTTATTTTAAAATTGTGAAAATATATGTTTATAAAGATTTATTTTTCTACTTCTAATAAAACACAATACATTAATAGTTGTATGCAGGCAACAAAATAATTACTGATATTAATTAAACACATTAACTTTAGAGCAAAAACCAAAATAACCACTGAAAAAAACACACCAAGACATTTATTTATTTTTATATTTTTTAAAAAAATATATTTTTATTGATTTCAGAGAGGAAGGAAGAGGGAGAGATAGAAACAGTGATGATGAGAAAGAATCACTGATCAGCTGCCTCCTGCATGCCCTACACTGGGGATCAAGTCTGCAACATGAGCATATGCTTGCCCTTGGCTGGAATTGAACCTGGGACCCTTCAATACAAAGGCTGATGCTCTATCCACTGAGCTAAACCAACTAGGGCCCAAGGTACTAATATTAGAAAATTATCTCCTTGCCAATTTTTATGTTAACTTACAGTGAACTCAAAAAAGCAAAATAAACCTATTTTAGGATTTCCATAGTATAAGATTTAAAAAACAATATTTAGTAAAATTTGCAATAGATCCAATACTATTGGTTTTGCTTGTTTTGTATTTTTAGAAAAAGCACTCATAAAAAAACAAACAAACACAAAAAACAACCTTCTTGTTCTATGGAAACAGTGAACTAATCATGTCTAAAGAAAAGAAGTTCATCCAAACCACATGTCTTAGAGCTTAGAGTTCTGGCAAGAATTCTTTACCTTAGGCAACTAAAATAATTATCTACCATAATTTAAGGATGTTTTTAAATCTTAAAGTAGAATGTTGTAATCTAGTTAAGTAACATTTGCCACACAAAAAAATTATATGGTTGTTCTATTACTTGTGTGGTTCCCATGAGGGAGAATGTAGGCAAATTACCAACAACATAATTTAAGGGATACTTGAATAAGAATAACTAGAAGGAAAAAAAATATAAATATATATACCTATAAGGCAAATGGTATCTTATTGACATTTACACACAATCTGTGTTACCTTTACATTAAAAAAATAAGACTAGTAATGAATAGGGACAATAATTTCCTACCACAGGGCATCTTGGGGGAGAGGATAGGGGTGAGGTAGTAGAAGTTCTCTTTTTAATTTCTTGAGAAACTTTCATTCTCTTTTCTTAGTGAATGTGTCAAATTCCATTTCCATCAACAGTGCATAAGGGTTCCTTTCTCTCCCTCCCCCCACTTCCTCACCAGCATTTGTTATTTCTTAACTTTTAAAAAATTATTCTTCACTTATATTTGACATACAATACATTAGTCTTAGATATACAATATAGTGATTCAATATTTATATACATTACAAAGTGATTAGTATCCATCTGGCATCATACATAGTTATTACAATATTATTGACTATATCCTCTATATTGTACTTCGCATCCCTGTGATGATTTTTATAATTGGCTATTTGCACTTTAATTCTCCTTCACCTTTTTCACCCATCCACAAAACCTTTTTAGCTTTTTTATAATAGCTATGCTAACAAATGTGAGATGATATTGTGGTTTGACTGGCATTTTTGTGATGATTAGTGATGCTGAGTACGTTTCCATGTAACTGCTGCTCATTTATATGTCTTTTTGGGAAAGTATGTATTCAGGTACTTTGCCCATTTTCCAACTGGGTTATGTTTAGTTTTTGCTATTGAGTTGTATGATTTATTTTCATATTTTTTATATTAACCCCTTACTGAATATGTGGTTTGCAAATATTTTCTTCAATTCCATAGGTTATCTTTTCATTTTGTTGGCATTTTCTTTTGATATGCAGAAGCTTTTTAGTTTGACATATTCCTACTTGTTTATTTTAGTTTTTGTTTGCTTTTGATGCCATATTCAAAAAAGTCATTGCCAAGACCAATGATAATGGGCTTACACACTATGTTTTCTTCTAGAAGTTTTACGGTTTCAGGTCTTATGTTCAAGTCTTTAATACATTTTGAGTTAATTTTTGTGCATCATGTAACATAAAGGTCAAATTTCATTCTTTTATATGTGGATGTTCAATTTTCCCAAAACCATATTTTGAAGAAACTATAGTTTCTTCAATGTATATTCTGGGCTCCTTTGTTAAGAATTAATTGATTGGAAAAACCAATATGGTGGCATAGGTAATCACCTAAACTGCTGCCTCTCAGAACAATTTCAAAACTACAATTAAAAGACAGAATGGACATCGTCCAGAATCACAGGAAAGCTGGCTGAGTGAAAATTCTACAACTAGAAGGAAAGAGAGGGGCTCACAGAGACTCAAGGAGCTGCAAAAAGCTGAGGTACAGAGACACTTGCGTGGAGAATGCGGGTGGCAGTGTGCCTGGCTGGCTTCCTCTGGCGAGAGGGAGATGGAATCTCCCAAGTGCATGGAAACCCTTATCCTACGGCATTGAATCCCAGCTCCGGGCAAGACTCATATGGGGGGATTCTGGACTGTGAAAAGGGAAGAATGCAGGGAAATTTAGGGGAGCCATGAAAGGGCAGAAGTCTGGGGTGTACAAACCAATGCACACAGAGAGGACAGACTACTGATTGTGCTCCTGGCTCTCTCTGGTGGGTGGGAGACAGAGCCTCCCAACTGTGCCACTTCTAACTGCATTGAACCTAGTTTCAGACGAGACCCTGGGGACCTAGACTCATACAAGAGCAAGAGAACCAGAAAGGCAGAGGTCTAGAGGCACCCGTGGGTGTGCACAGAAAGGGCCGCAGTGATTACCGATTTTTGAGAGACATTTGAAACCCAGGGGGCATGTAGGGTGGGGCTGACTGGAAGCCAAGGCTGTCTGCTCATCCCTGAGACTCCACCTGACCCAAGCTGAACAGAGAGGCTTTTGGAGTCTTGCAAGTCTTGCATAATAAGACTGATTCCAGCACAGAAGTTCTCCCAGCATAGTGAAAATGCAGAAACAAAGGAACAGATCACAAATGAAAGAAATGGAGGAAAACAAACAACTGGATATAGAGTTCCAAACCATGCTTATAAGGTTTTTCAAGAATTTCCTAGAAAAGATAGATAAATTTAACAAGACCCAAGAGAAGATAAAAAAGGACCAACTAGAAATTAAAAATATATTGACTGAAATTAAAAAATATTATACAGGGACCTAACAGCAGACTAGAAGAAGACAAGAATCAAGTCAAAAATTTGAAATGTAAAGAAGCAGAAAACACTCAACTGGAAAAGCAAAAAGAATCCAAAAATGTGAAGATAATGTAAGGAGCCTCTGGGACACCTTCAAGTGAACCAAAATCAGAATTCTGAGGGTATCAGAAGAAGAGAGAGAGCAAGATACTGAAAGCCTATTTGAAGAAATAATGACTGAAAACTTCCCACATCTGGTGAAAGAAATAGACTTACAAGTCTAGGAAGCACACAGAACCCCAAATAAAAGGAATCCAAAAAGGACCACACCAAGACACATCATAATTAAAATACCAAGAGCAAAAGACAAAGAGAGAATATTAAAAGCAGCAAGAGAAAAACAGTTAATTACCTACAAGGGAGCACCTATGTGATTGTCAGCTGATTTCTCAACAGAAACTATGCAGGCCAGAAGAGAGTGGCAAGAAATATTCAATGTGATGAATAGCAATAAACTACAACCAAGAATACTCTACCCAGCAAAGCTATCATTCAGAATTGAAGGGCAGATAAAGAGCTTCACAGATAAGAGAAAGCTAAAGGAGTTAATCAGCACCAAACCAGTAGTATATGAAATGCTGAAAGGTACTCTTTAGGAAGAGGATGAAGTAAAAGATAAAGATAAAAATCTATCTATCAACAAGTGAATCTAAAAAGTGAATTAAAAATCTGATGAACAGAATAAACTGGTGAATATAATAGAATTGGGAGAGGGGTGAGGGGGGTACAGAGAGAGACTGGACAATAATCATACACCTATGGATGAGGACAATGTGGGGGGAGGTAAGATAGAAGGAAGGGTGGGAGCGGGTGGAAGGGAGCTATGGGGGAAAAAAAAGAGAAACAAATGTAATAATCTGAACAATAAAGATTTATTAAATTAAAAAAAGAAATTCCACTAAAAAATAATTAATTGATCATGTATGAATGGTTTTATATCTAGACTCTGTATTCTGTTCCATTGATCTGTATATCTGTGTTTATGTTAATATCATATTGTTTTAATTACTACAACTTTGTAATATAGTTTGGAATTAGGAAATGTGCACCTCTAACTTTGTTCTTTTTCTTAAGATTGTTTTGGCTATTTGAGGTCTTTTGTGGTTCCACATACATTCTCAGATTACTTGTTCTATTTCTCTGAAAAATGCAATTTAAATTGCATGGAATCTATAGATGTCTTTGGGCAGTACTAACCTTTTAACAATAGTAATTCTTCTAATTCATGAGCATAGAGTATATCTTCTTATGTTTACTTTTTTAGTTTATTTTATCACTGTCTAATTGTTATTGCTGTATAGCTCTTTCACTTCCTGACTAAATCATTTCTAAGTATTTAATTCTTTCTGATATGATTATAAAGGGGGTTGTTTCTTAATTTTCAATCAATATTTTTATTGATTTCAGAGAGGAAGGGAGCGAGAGAGAAGAAGAAGAAGAAGAAGAAGAAGAAGAAGAAGAAGAAGAAGAAGAAGAAGAAGAGGAGGAGGAGGAGGAGGAGGAGGAGGAGGAGGAGGAGGAGGA
>JAAGEH010000304.1:27961493-27984688 GCA_011751065.1 Lasiurus cinereus
GAGGAAGAAGAAGAAGAAGAAGAGAGAGAGAGAGAGAGAGAGAGAGAGAGAGAGAGAGAGAGAGAGGAACTTCAATGATGAGAGTCATTAATCAGTTGTTTCCTGCATGCCTCCTACTAGGGATTGAGTCCACAATCCGGGCTTATGCCCTTGAGTGGAATGAACAGTGACCCTTCAGTCTGAAGGCCTATGCTCTATCCCCTAAACCAAGCCAGTTATGGCTTAATTTCTGTTTCTGATAATTTGTTGCTAGTGTATAGAAACTCATCTGCTTTTAAATATTGATATTTTTTATCCTGCAACTTTACTGAAATTGTTTTCTTTCTTTTCTTTTTTTTTTTTACTTCTAATAGTTTTGCTGTTAGAGTGTTTACTATCATGGCATATGCAAATAGAGGAATTTTATTTATTTTCTAATTTGGTTGCCTTTTTTTTTTCCTTTTCTTGACTAATTACTCTGGTTAGGAAGTCCAGTTTTATGCTGAAAATAAGGGTGAGAGGGAGCATTCTTGTTTTGTTTTTTTTTTAGAAGAATCAATGTCAGATTTTCACCATTGATTAGGATCCCACTATTTCAGTGTTAATTTATATGCATATATGCAGAACCCATGGACACAGACATGGGTGAAGGTCTTGGAAAGTGGCAGGAGCAGGGTGGAAGGGACCAATGGGGAGAAAAAGGAGACATCTGTAATACTTTTAACAATAAAGACAAATTTTAAAAAATTAAAAAAGAAAACAATTCTGCATTGTTTTCTACAGTCCTCTGTGACTCATGAATAAAAGCACCTTTGGCTATCAGAGCCATATGATCTAGGATCCATCTCTCAGGCAGCAGTGTAAAAATGGGAGTGCAGACATATGTGCAAGTTCCTGGTAGGGTGATACTGATTCATGCTCGACAGACAGCTGGGAGATGTCTACCAGTTTGTTTTCCTAGTCTTCAGGGAGCATCACAGTCAATCCCTAAATGTGTGCTAAATTAGAAGACAGATTCCCAGGCAGCAGATTCAAAGAATGCTGTTGAGCCTCCCTCAGGGAAAGAGTGGAAAATGTGTATTTTTGTCTATTTTCTCTGCACTGAGCCCTGAAAGGATAGCTATGATGAATGCTTGCACGTGCTGTTTTGTTTGCAATAGTCTGGTGCATGCATGCCAAACTCAAAGGCTAACACAGGTCAAATAAACAAGGTTTAAGTTTACGTGGGCCACAAAAAAAAAAAATAAAAGCTTCAATTTTCATAGAAACTTAGGTTTATTTTGATAGACATGCTGAAAACAAAGAGCTGAAATAAATGAGTAATCATTAACATAAAATAATACATTTTAATAAAAATTAATATTTTTTCTTGAACATTAACTTACCAGACATTGAATAATTGCACAAATTAATAAGTGTAATGCAAATAAATCTATTTTTCATATCCAAAAGTGAAATATTTCCTGTTGCACACACCAAACAAGTCAGTCCAAGGTTAATGACGTGGCCATCGGCTGCTAAAATATTCACTGCTATTATTTGTGGAGAGAAGTGGTGCGCCTGTGCATAAGGCGAGTGAGAGATTTGAATGCAACACAATTAATCAGTCCTTAGCGAACTTTGTAGTTCTTATTAAAAAACATGTATAACAGGATATTGTAAAAATTAAGAAAAATTTTAAAAAGTTTCTTATAAACTGTTAGATTGGCCAGGCTGCAAACATCTTCATTGTGGGCTGCATGCAGCCCACCGGCCACAATTTTGACATGCTTGGTCTGGTGTATTTCATGAATACAAGCCTAATTGACTTTCATAGGTAGGTGTTCCAGGGATGTGTTCCTTGGGTGGGAGTCTGAAAGGTTAGGGTACTAAATGTGGGTTGCAAACCACTTATTCCTCAGGGAGTAGCTGAGAGTTGGGAGTTCTCTCCAGATTATATGACACTGATTGGGTGAGGTTTTTGGCGAGAATATGTCTCTTCCTTTCCTATCATTTTCAATGTAGGTGTGTTCTCATTTGCCCAATGTATAGGAGTCAGTCAACTGGTTTCTGGATTTCTTTCAGAAATAATTATTCCTTGTGTAAGGGGTACATTTGGCGTGTCCTTGGGAAGAGAGGAAGGAGTTCAGGAGCCTCCCATGTCACCATCTTGATCAACCCACCTTCACAATTTATTTATTTCATTTCCTCTAAGGAAGGGAAAATAAATCATTAAGTTAAGTGGGGATTATAACTATAAATGGAATTTGATTAAGATTACCTTGCAAATATCTAATCATCAATAAAATTACTAATCTGCACACAAAACCAAAAGCAAAATAAAACAAACATAAATTTAACTTAAATATAAAGTCCAATGTAACATGCTATATAAGAGATCCAAATAAAATCAGTAACCTCAATTATATTCTTAGTTATATATACAAAAAGTGACTATCTCTTTTAATGGGAATACGAGTTAGTATGTTATATAGGTAAGCAGGAAGGTATCACCTTATCTAAATATTGCCTATATTAACCAAAGATATCAATCTTAGCAAAATGTGTCATACTTATTGGCAATAAAAATTATCCTTTAACAATTTAAAGTAGCACTTTCTTTAGAATATTTCTTTTTAATCATGTGTTGCCACAAAATCTTTTATTTTAACTTGTTTGTTCCAATACCCTTCTAGGAAATACAGAGGCCATTTACACTGAGTGGCCAGATTATTATGACCACCTGAGGTTGGTAGGCAAATTAGCCAGACACTGCATCATATGGGATATGGAAGCCTAAGGTCTGTTCAAACACCTTTGCTGTCTGCAGTTACCAATATAAAACCAATTCGCACAGGAACACAAAGTTTGGACAGTCGAGCATTGGAAAAAAGTCATGTGGTCCGATGAATCATGCTTCTAGTTGCATCATGCAGATGGCAGTGAGAATTTTACAGAAACAGCATGAAAGCATTCATCCTACATGCATGCGTACAACCCTTCAAGCTGGTGGGGGCAGAGTTATGGTTTGAGGCATGTCTTTCTGGCATGATTTGGGCCTTTTAATTCATGTGGAACAGCATCTGAATAGCACAACATACCTAAGTATCATTGCTGATCACGTTCATTCTATCATGTTGATGGCGTATGCCAATGGAGATAGCTTTTTCCAACAAGACAATGCACCATGCCATAATGCTCATATTGTGCAGGAGTGGTTTCAAGAACATGAGGGAGACTTTACCTTATTTAGGCGGCCTCCACAATCACCAGATTTCAATCCAATTGAGCATTTGTGGGACAAAGTTAAAAGAGCCATCAAGCAGCTGGTTCCACAGCCATCAAATCTCACAGAACTGGGCAGTGCCATTCATCAGGCATGGTGTCAGATTCCTTGCATCACCTTTCAATATCTCGTGGAGTCATTGCCAATAAGAATCGCCACAGTATTGAAGGCAAAAAGGTGACCCAATGAAGTACTGATGGGGTGGTCATAATAATCTGGCCACTCAGTGTATATAAAGAAGTCAAATTGATAATAATGTACTTCCAATTTCCTTTTCATTATTGAAATATTTAGTTAAATATATTAACCTCTATATTTTCTTGTAGAAATCTACATTTTAATGCCTTATGGATTTTTCTTCTCTTGAATCTTTACTCCATTGGCACTGAGCCAATCCTTTTGAAAATACACATTTATGCATATAATCAGGACAAATGTGTGTTTTTTAAATGAGGAAAGTTAATGTTAATCAAAGTTATGGATGTTAGAAATGCTTTTTACAGGTACTAAAATCCAAAGTTAATTTTTGCTTTTGAAATGAGTTCACTAAGATCACTACAATTGAAATGTTTGAAGAGTATTATCTGTTCATTTTTGGAGAAACTCCTTTCTCAGGCATATAGTTTTCTTTGGTGACAGCCTAATAAATGGCAAACTTACAGTACTACAATGCTCTGAGCAGTTGAACCTGTGGTAGTTACATTAATTGCTCAGTGACCTGGGCTGGTCTTTCACTGCAAAAAGAAATTGACCAACCTGGTTTCAGAAAGGGGTACATTTATTATCCTATTTCAGTCACTTCACTCTTGAAGGTGGGGGATTCATGACAGGAATCAGTCTAAATTAAAGTCATTACACTTTCACTTTACTAGCTTTGCTAAATCCTTTCTACTTGCTGAATTCTCACACCTAAGAAGTTTTCTGAGTGATAAATAAAACTTTTATTTGCCTTTCCCATAACTTACCTCAAAGCATCCCTCTAATTATCGTTTTCCATCCTCAGTGAACAACCGGTCCATAATTAGGGATAATAATTTAATTTGGAAAGATTCATTTATTTTTTGTTTGTACATGAGTATTGCACAAAATATGCTGGGAGGTGATTTCCTGTGTATTCATGATGGGAGACGGTAATCAAGGTGCTCTAGGGTTTTATATATTTACTTTTGATGTCATAATGTTGTTTCTGGAAATTGTATTTCCAGGACAATTTTTGCTTTTATCTTGTCGAAAAGGTAATTATAGCTTAAGTTTGTGGTTTACTGCAACAAATGTGTTTTTTTTTAATTAGATGCAAAATGGATTTATATACAAATTTTGAACAGTTTGTGGTACTTGAATTGGATAAAGCAAAGTGATAGCATATATATGGGCCTTCCTGCATACATTAAAAAAAAAAGTCATTGTAACATTCATTTTCTTTTTCTTTTTTTAATATATTTTTATTGATTTTTTTACAGAGAGGAAGGGAAAGAGATAGAAAATCAGAAACATTGATGAGAGAGAGACCGATCAGCCGCCTCCTGCACGCCCCGCAGTGGATATGTGCACGCAACAAGGTACATGTCCCTGACCGGAGTGGAACCTGGGACATTTCAGTGTGCAAGCCGACGCTCTATCCACTGAGCCAAACCGGTCTCAGCGTGACATTCATTTTCATAGATAATCCAGGTATGAAGTAGGGCTCACACAAAGTGGCAACCAATTTTGGGAGCCCCTTAACACATTTCCCCTCTGCCCCTCCCCCCGCCATGTGTTTATCAATACATTAAATGTAAAGGTCTTTGCTCTCTGAAAAATTACATAGAAGTTCATTTAATAGTGTTATATATCTTTGCTTTAGATCAGTAGTTCTCAACCTTTCTAATGCTGCAACCCTTTAGAGTCTAAGACCAGAAAACACAGATATTTACATTATGATTCATTAACAGTAGCAAAATTACAGTTATAAAGTAGCAATGAAAATAATTTTATGTTTGAGGGTCACCACAACATAAGAAACTGTATTAAAGGATCATGGCATTAGAAAGGTTAAGAACCACTGCAATAATTGTATTAAACAAAAATCATATTAAAGGGCAGAATATGTTGATTTTAGAGTATGTAGAAAGCAATACTAAATAATTTTGATTTAAACAATTCAATTATATCAAATGACAATTATCTTGAATAAAATTATTAGAATACTGAAAAATTTTGCTATTATTTAATTGACATTAAAATAAAAACTTTATTTTTACACCATAATCATTGTGTCTGGATATACAATATAGAATGAAAAATAGGTTGTCATGAAATATTAATAGCTGTTACATTTAAATTTTGTTTTTTTCTGGTTAAGATATTATCCCAAGTATTTTTCCCTAACTTTACCAAAATAAATCACTTAAAATATTAAATTAGTTTAGTATATTTAAGTCAAAAATACTTTTGGAAGTAAAAGAGCATGCTATTATTAGAATAAAATTCTGCTAGAATAGAGCAAACTTATGTTCAGTTTCTACTGATATCTTTTCCAAAGGAATAATTTAAAATGCTATGCCAATTGCAAATGAAGGCTTCTTGATAAAAACTGAAAAAGAGCTCAGCCTGACTTTCTTCTGCTCTTCTATGAACAGCCATTGGAGGCCATCCACAGGTATTTTTCTGTCAGCCAAAATTTTTTGCCTGCTCATATTTCCTGCCCTTTGTGCTTGTGTTTAACTATTCACACTAAGTTGAAATTCCTGTTTGTGCTTTACTTATATGAAGTACATTCTCTCTCTTAAAATATTTTATTGATCAAAGAGTTAACTCGTCAAAAAATTAAATTTTTGTGCAAGTTCAGCAATAAACAAAAAAGACTCTAAAATATGTTAATTGTTTAATATGAGAATATATAGCTGCATAAATTATCTCTCACATTTTATAAAACTTAGTAAAAAAGATAAAAAAATAAAAACAGTTTACAATTAGACCTCAGTAGTTTCAAAATATGATTCTAGATCTCATTGAGTGACAAATTTAAAATTGGTAATATTTTGAGAGCTGAACAAATAAGAGATATATGTAATTGACATTTAAAAGTCTCTGGCTGAATATGTCTCATCATTGGCTATATATAAATGAGCTAAGTGTTTCAGACTTTATATTTTATTTTTCCTTTCCTTGAGTAATAAAATAATTTATGAATCAGGTAAGAAGTTACAATGAGGTAGAAAAAGAAAAATATAGTGCGTCCCAAAAAATGTATACACACTTTAACAGCTGATTAGCTTAATTTTGAAAATGAACTGTGTTTTAATAAGCACTTTCTTTATAATTATTTAAAGTGTGTATATACCCTTTCAGGACACCCTATTTATATTTGATCTATTAATAAGTTAATGTCTAAACAACTTCCTACGAAAATAAATACTTATATACAGGATTCAAAAAATAGGGATTTAAATTCCAGTACAACTATCCTATATAATGAAGAGGTAATATGCAAATTGACTCTTATGCCCTCACACATGTGGTCAAAGATGGCTGCCACAAGATGGCCAGCAGAGGAGGTAGTTGTTGGTGATCAGGCCAGCAGGGGAGGACAGTTGGGGGTGACTGGAAGGAAACTGGACATCCAGAAGATGGTCTAATTAGCATTTTCCTCTTTTATTAGTATAAATTGTAATTTTGGGTTTACTTTGAGTCTCCTAGTCTCTTTTTCAAGATTATATATTTTTTATCTATTACTTAGCACATAGTAGACACAATAAACACTGAATAAAATAAAGAATGAGAGAAGAAAGTGTGGAGAGTGGAAAGAAAGCAGCACCATTAAGTAGGAAGATCATCTTTTGCTGAGTATCCAGGTGGTGAATTAAGGGCCATCTGCCTGCCAGCCAGACAAGCAATGGCAAGCAGTGTAGGACAGGTGTTACAGCCAGAATATCTTCACATTCCCTGCAGGTCAGGAAGTACAAGACCTGGGATGAGAACATGGACTTATAGTTGCAGCTGAAAAACAAAGCCAAGACCCATTATTCTCTATAATCTCTGTTAAGATAATAAACCTCATGCAAAGTATATGCACATCCCTACTATAGGCCTGCATTTATTGTTTTGTAAAGATATTTTCATATGCTGAGAGTTCCATAAGGAGGCTAGTGAGAAGTCAACTTCCCAAGGTATGAAGAGAAAAATAACTCCTCAATGAATTATCGTAGAATATACTATATAGAATTGGGCCAAATTAATTAAATCTGTTGGTAGTAATTCCTAATCATTTCAACAGAAACAATAGTCACCAATATTTTTCAAGTCACAAAAAGTATATAAAAATCAATCCATTGTTGTTAACAAAAATCATAATGCCTTGTAATTTACATTAGATTTTTATATCTATATATTTTTATTTTTAATTTTAAAATCTTTAATTTTTCATCACTCAGGAGGACTGTACCTCAAAATATTCTCTATTTATTTTGAGCTAACTCATAAATTTATTTGTTGCAACCACTGTTTCTTATCCATTGACATATCTTTCTATATGACTGATTTGACATATGATTGGGTTGCATTTCTAACATTTTAGCATAACGTTAGAAAACCAGCACAATCATAAATCAAATAATTTTAAAAGTAAATCATTTCAAAATTTGCATATATGTACACAATTTAGTTAGTAAACCACATTAAAATCAATTAAAATCAATTAAAATATATGTGAAAGGCTTTTTGTACTGTGCTGAAGAGGTATGTTCTGCTAATTGTAGTTTCTGAATGATGTCAGGCAGAGCCCAAAAAGCAAGATTCATGCCACAACATGATCATACTCTAACTCACTCAGTTTTTTTTTTTTTTAAAGTCCATGTTTTCTTAATTTGTTTTCCAGAAAGATTGAATGCCTGGCTTTTCAGTTAAAATTTTTAAAAATCTAACATTGGAAGTTCAATTTATTAATTGTTAGAATGTAAAAATTATAATAAACTAAAAGACTATTTACATCTAATTTATGACTTCCACATACAAAAATATTGACTTCGTACTCTTTTATTCAAAAGGAAGACTGAAATTGAATGAGGTGTGGCTTAGTTGTATTATGAAATGTCTTTATTTTTAATTCCACTTTGGAATGTTACCTTGGACACACAAAAATAATGTTCTTTATTGAAATTAAAATAAACCAAGTCTACTTACAGTTTAATGTTTACCCAAACAGTAAATAATTTAAGCCAGTGACTTTGTACACTTTTTTCACAGATTTGCCTTGATTGTAGCTTTGTCACATTGTACATTACATTTAGATAGGATCTTGAGCAGGTACTTTAGCTCATCAATATTGAACTGACTGAACAGGTAAATGCTTGACTCAATTTTATGAAATTAGAATAAAAACTTTATGTAATAAAATAATTTTAATAGAAATAAATAAAAAACACATTTTTAATGGAAATAGGACAATCATGCTTAATTTCACCACTGACAAAAAAATCCTAAAATGGAAGCTTAAATATTTTAAGAAATGGTAGACACTTTTTCCCAGATGAATAAATTAGATAACAAACCAAAAACATGAATTTATTTATGAATATTGTTTATGAAGTTACTACCCTTAAGATTTAGCTGGGAATTAATAGTTTTTATCACCACTTCTAATCATTTACTGTATTTACAATTTGTGGTATCTTTTTTTTATTAAATTGGAATGACATTGGTCAACATGAACATATAGGTTCAGGTGTGGGTTTCTATGTTATAAAAGCTATATATTACACCATGTACCTACCACCCAATGGTAAGACTTTTTAAAATCAGTACTTTAATGTTTTAGTTATAAATTTGCCTTTATAATGAGCATCGGAAGTTGTACTGTGGCTTATTCAACAGTTATCACTATTCCAGCTAGTGCTACATGACAGACTGCTGTATACTTACTCCTCACTGTTAGAATTGCTCCTTTTGTTTTATACTAGTAACATTCTTACTTTAAGAACCTTTTGATTTTAATAGTTCACTTTTAATAATGCTATTTACTGAACTGATTTATTAAATAAAAATGTCTAAAATTAAAAAAAATTACAAATATTTTCCTAACTATGCTGAATCACAATGTACTAGCAACACTGATAAACAACTAGATTTAAAATGAATATAAGATATGCCGAAACCGGTTTGGCTCAGTGGATTGAAGGGTCCCAGGTTTGATTCCAGTCAAGGGCATGAACCTTGGTTGTGGGCACATCCCCAGTAGGGGGTGTGCAGGAGGCAGCTGATTGATGTTTCTCTCTCATCAATGTTTCTAACTCTATCCTTCTCCCTTCCTCTCTGTAAAAAATTAATAAAAATATATTTAAAAAATGAATATAAGCTAGACATTATTTCCATTTAATGTAAAGTATAAATTATATTAAAATGTATAAAATTACATGTTTCTAAATAACACTACTTTATCTTTTACTCAGAAATTGGCAAACAGAATTCTTTATCTGGTATTTACTTTAATTCTTATAAGAAGACATTTGATAGTACACAAAGTATTAATGTAAAAAAGAAAATTCATTGAAAAAATGTGTATATCTGAATTGTTGCAATTGAAACTAAAGTTTTGGATTAATATTATTTAGTAATAAATTGGTAAACATAGAAACAAAGTTTTTGCTTGAGTTGATAATTTGACAGCTTTTATTATTTAACTAGGTTAACAATGCTTTTTTATTACAGAACTTATCAATTGATTATTTTAATAATAGATTAGTGTTAATAAAAATTTATATTTTAATGATGCCTTTGATTTCAAGCCAGATATAGGTTAGGTGAATACAGTATGTATATAGCCAAAGGAATATAATATAATTCTGAATTTTAAAATGGGGTCTGCATATTGTAAATTTTAATAATTTTGTTTTTCAATTATATTTGCATTTTTAAATTAAAATATTCCAATTAATTTAATCAAAATGTAACTGCCTTATAATACATAACATAAAGAGAAGAGTTTGCATTATAGACATTGATATATTTTTGTCAATAAATTTTATTTTATACAAAAATATATAAATAATGCATTATGCCAGTATGTGATAAAAAATATGAGACATTCATTTTTCTTGTCACAAAAAGTAATGTGAATTGCCAATAAATTAGTCTATTCAAAGGAACTGCTGATTGTAAAAATGAACAATCAGGATTTCTGATTGAAATCCTGCCCCATGGTTTTATTCTCATGTCACACATAACTACAATCATTATTGCAGCTAAGAAATGCCAGGAAAAGAAGATGATTTTTTTTTAAATGCAACTGCAAGTGATTAACTCACAACTTGTCGTAGCCATACAATTAAATGCCTAGGAGAGTAATAAATATATGACAGATATTACAAAACATTCATTGAATAAATGACCATCTAAATTTGTTTGCATATACAGTGTGGTCGGGAGCCATTGAAACTTTGTTGCTTTCACATTGGCAAATAAGTTTCTGTATTTTTAGCTATTACAAATGAGTCCTTATTTAAATAACTTGGAAAAGAAATTGCTGAGTTATGGTGAGACCTCAACAGCTGGCCAGTTACTAAAAGGGAAAAATTGGAATTTGGAGGTATTAGGCCATGAGAAACTGATTTTGATGGGAGGAATAATCTCACTCATAATGGACAGGCAATAAGTCAAATCACAAGTGTATCTGAAGGTATTTATTGAATATTGGCTAATTTGGAAAGTTGTCAGTATTGAAGAAAAAATATTTGTTCAATTTCAATTTTATATTCAGGTATAAATTAAATAACAATAATAAGCATATATCTTAGATTAAATTAGTTTTGATAAACATATATAACCCAATCAGGATATAAAAATTTCCTTGTGCAGGTTTCCAATCAGCCTTCTCTTTTCTCACCCTGAGCCTGCCATATTTGATTGTTTATTTGTTTGTTTTTAAACAAAGAAAGGTTTTGCTTGTTTTTGAAGAGTACAGGCATGCAATTATGGAGAATGTGCTCTTCTGTGACTAGATTTGTTTTGTTGCTAGTTTTTTTTTGTTGTTGTTAATCCATAGGGTATTTTTCCATTGATTTTTAGAGAGAGTGAAAGACAGAGAGAAACATCCATGTGAGATAATCACTTCAATTGATGTCCTGCATCAGCTCTGAACAGGGCCCAGGTGGGGGAGGACTCTGAAACCAAAGTACTTGCCCTTGACCTGAATCAAACCCAGGAGCCTTTGGTCTGCAGGCCAACAGTCTATCCACTGAAACAAACTGGTTAAGACTGTGATTGTTTTTTTTTTAATTATTATTCAAAATGTGTGATTTATTCATATTATTGCATGTGTCAGCAGTTCAGTCAACATTATTGTTTAGTTTTCCCCTATCTTACCTACTAGACAAACATGTAAATTGACTGCACCACTGCTATGTCCACAGCCAATTAGAGTGAGTATGCAAATTAGAAAGCCAAAGATGGCAGCCACCCAGCTGCTCCAGGCATGGAGTGGCCAGGTGGGGTAGGACACCTACTATGAGAGGGAGGGCAGGATCTTTTGACCACATGGGGGCAGTCATCTTGTGTGTTGGAGTGATGGTCAATCTGCATATTACTCTTATTAGATAGGATAGAGGCCTGGTGCATGAGTGGGAGCCAGCTGGTTTGCCCTAAAGGGTGTCCCAGATCAGGGTGGGGGTTTCCTTGGGGTGTGGAATGGCCTGGCCCAGGGGCCTGTGGTGGTTTGTAGGTTGGCCACACTTCCTGACTACCCAAGTGGAGGCCCTGGTATCTGGGATTTATTTATCTTCTACAATTGAAACTTTGTAGCCTGGAGCAGAGCCATGCAAGTCTGCTTGCTCTTTGGTAGCAGCCATTGAAACTTTGTTTCCTTAAGCAGAGGCCTGGGTTGGCCAGGGTTTGTGCAAAGCTTGGCTTCCTCCATCGCCAGGGCAACCCAAGCCTTCCTCATGCTCTCTCTGCAGCTGTAGCCATCTTGGTTGGATTAATTTGCATATTCTCTCTGACTGGTTGGTGGGTATGGCAGGTGGACATGGCTTGTGGGTGTTGCAGATGTACAGTCAATTTGCATATTATGCTTTTATTAGATAGGATACATTTTCCAGTTGATGAGTATTTGAAATGTCTTTAGTTTTATTTTCTTATTTTTATTATGAATAAAGTTGAATACTCTATGAGCGTTCTTGTACAAATCTTTTTATAAGATTTTGTTCCTTTGGTTTAAATTTCTAAAAATATAATTGCAAGAATTTTTTAACTTTATAAGGAGGTAGATGATTTTTTCTAAAGTGGTTGCCCATTTTATTCTCCCAATATTAATTGCTGAGAATTCAAATTTTTCCATACCCTTACAAATATATTAATCTTAGCCATTCTAATGGGTATAAAGTGGTATCTCATTTCAGTTTTGATCAGGATTTTCTCAATGATTCAGAAGATTGAGCACCTTTTCTAGTGCTTATTAGCAATTTGCATGTTTGTTTTTTGTTTAAATCTTTATCCATGTTCAATTGCATTGTTTGTTTAGTATTGAGTTTTAGGAGTATTTTCTGAATTATTTGTTACATATATATCCTTATACCCTTATATATTCCCTATATGTACTAGATATGTCTCTAATCAGATACATGTGTATTATAATATTTTCTTCCAGTTTGTGGCTTACCTTTTCATTTATTTAACCATTTTTTAATTAAAAGAAAATTTTATATTGATAAAGCACAATTTACAAATATTTTTATATATTATTCATGCTTCCTAGTTTTTATATTAAAAATCTTTGCCTACCCATACTTCATAAAAATATTATTTTATATCTTGTCTGTAAGATATATAGTTGTAGCTTTTAAATTGAGGTCTATAAGCTTTTGGTGTTAAATATGTATGTGCATAAGGTGGGGAAAATCTCAGGTTTTGCTTTTGTTTTTTCATATGTGTATCCAGTTTTTTAGGAAATTTTCTTTTTCTTGTTTAATTACATTGTTACATTCATTAAAATTAATTATATATGCATTACTATTTTTAGACTTTCTATTATGTTTTATTGAAAAATTTATCTGTCTTTATTTTAATACCATACAGTCTTGACTACTGTTACTTTAAAGTAAGAAGTGCATTTTCAAATAACTTCGTTCTTTTTCAGATTATTTTGGCTCTTCTAAGATCTTATAATTTCCTATAAATTCTAAAGCAGAGCTTTGATTTTTATCAAAATACTAAATGTGTTTTGATGAGAATTGCATGAACTCTATAAACACATTGTGAAGAATTGATTGCTTAATAACTTGTCTCTAATACAGGGTGGGGCAAAAGTAAGTTTACAGTTGTGAGAATGTGAAACACAGAGTTTATTCTTGCATTATTATTTATTAATTGTATTATTTTCCATAAACAGCTGTAAACTTACTTTTGCCAAACTGCGTACATGAACATTATATATCTCACCATTTATTTAGGTCTCTTTTCTTCTAAACAATATTTTGTAGTATAAAGATGTGCATGTATTTCATTAAATATTTCATGTAAACTGCCACTTGGGAACCACATGCAGTTTTTTGGCCCCTTGAGTGTGGCTCTTCCACAGAATACCATGGCCTGGGCAAGTCTATCTTTCAATGATATTTTTAAACTTTGATTTTTCTACTTTTCTGTTGCTAATACAAAGAAACACATTAATTTATTTATTTACTTTGCTAAATTTACTGTTTAGTTCTAGCGGGTTTTCTTTGAAGATTCCTTGGTGTTTTCTATGTAAACATAATGCAATCTGTAAATAAAGACTATTTTGCTTCTTTTGTTACAATCAAAATGCTTTTTTCCTTTTCCTTTCCTCACACTGGTAAGAGTTTCTAGTTCAATGTTGAATAGAAGTAACAAAAGTGAATATATTTACCATGTCTCCCAATCTTAAAATAGATATATTTCATTTTTTTCAATATTAAATAAATCAACTATAGGCTTTTCATACATGTCTTTTATAAAATTCGTGAATGGCAGTTGAATATTTTCTAATGCTTCTCTGTATGTATTGAGATGCTCATGTATTTTAACTTGATTATGTTAATATAAACAGTTAATTTGATTGACTTTCAGATATTAAACCAACTTTATATTGATAGAAGATATCTCATATATGTTCTTATGTTTGTATATAGAAATGGCTGAATTCAATTTCCTGATATTTAGTTATATATTTTTGCATCTGTATTCACAAGAAATATGTCTGTAATGGTATTTTGTATAATGTCCTTGTCAGAATTTATGAAGTTTGTGCTGGTGTCACAGACATGTTGGAAAATGTTACCTCTTCTTATATCGTACTTACCTGTTTAATAGTATTTACCAGGGACGGCTTATGACCCTGAACTTTTCCTTGTGGTAAGCATGTGTGAATTCATTTTCTTTGATAGGTACAGGGCTATTCTATTAAGTATTCTTGTGTTTCCTGTAAAATAAATCTATTCTGAAATTCGATAATCCTGATAGCTACTAAAATAGGTTTGAAATGTGATGGTGCTGAGGTTGCAGTTAGCCGCCACTTTCTAGAAGTACTTTGCACATTGGTTGGATGTTTGAGAGTTATAGTGCCTGAGTAGGAGGTAGAAGGCAAGAATCAAAGAAATAATAAGGATCTCAGACACACAGCTGGGTCTTGAGGTGACATTTCTCTTTATGGGAGACTGAAGCTAACTAAAGAGACAGAATGGAAATCTCAATTATAGTGAAGAAAAACCACAACTGAGGTTGAGAAAAAACTCTGTATTTTTTTGTGATTATGTCGATTGTATCACAGGTGTAGGTGATATAAAACCTAAACTGGCTTTAAAAAAAAAAAGAGAAACCAATCTCAAAAAGTTCCACATTGTATAATTCCATTTTTACAGTATTCCCAAAATGGCAAAATTCTAGAGAAAAAGAATGAATAACTAGTTGCTGGGGCTTAAGGAAATGAAAGAAGGTTATGACCATAAAGAGGAAGCACAAGAGAGTTACTTTATAAGGATATAATAATAGTGCTTTATATTGATTTTAATGGTGGTTCTATACATATGAAAAAATGTCGTAGACTTATATACAATGGTATAAAAGTGAGTGCATGCAAAATATAAAACTTGAGTAAGGTCTGTAATCTAGTTAATTATATTAGACCTGTGGTCGGCAAACTGTGGCTCAGGAGCCACTTGTGGCTTTGTGGCCCCTTGAGTGTGGCTCTTCCATAAAATACCACAGCCTCGGTGAGTCTATTTTGAAGAATTGGTGTTAGAAGAAGTTTAAGTTTAAAAAATTTTGCTCTCAAAAGAAATTTCAATCGTTGTGCTATTGATATTTGGCTCTATTGACTAATGAGTTTGCTGACCACTGTACGAGACCAATCAATTTCCCAGTTTTGATAAAACATATAGTTATGTAAGATGTCAGCATTGGGGAATGCTGGGTGATATGTACCAGGAATCTCTCTGCATGATTTTTGCAATTTTGTGTGAACCTATTATTATATCAATATAAAAGTTTAAACAAATTAAAAAATAAAAAAGCAAAAATTTTGAGCTTATACAAGTTAAATACCCAAGGTTATACAAGTAGCAGGCTTTCAAATTACATTACTAGGACCCATTCTAAAATTAAGTCTTAAATCTTCTCTGTTTTATGGTGCTTCCATCAAAGATTTAATGCAAAAACAATAGCTCTCAAAGTCAAGTACAATTTGTGGGCATGTGTGTTGTGTTTGGCAGGAGTGGAGTGGTCAAGCAAATATCCTGTGTCTAAATGTCACTGAATAAAATTGGGACATATGAACATCCTAAAGACAATTACAGTGCCCACGAAGTGTGTTGTCAAGTCAACTCCATAAAAATGCACAGTGAATTGAGACTTCAAAGGAGAGGTAATTCAAAAGTAGTTCAAGATACTGTTACCAAAAGAGAAAATGGATGCTGGGTGCCTAACAAACTACTAGGAGGCTATGAAAGTACCCAGAGCTCATCACAAGCATTCCAGACACTTAATAGAAAATGGTATGCGTACTATTCTCAAATTCATTCACCATCCAAGCAGAAATTCTTAATGTACTCTCTAATTTAAACAAGACAGGCTTAGAAACTGTGGGGCATTTTAGATGGCAAGAATGAACACATTGAGATAGAAAATACTTTCCTCTAAGTCTTATCCATTAGCTATATATAAAATATGTTTTCTACATGAAATAAGTCTAATGTTTATTGCAATTAGAGTTCTTTAAGTTAGGCAAATATCATTTCACCCTGAAGTTTCTTTTTATAAGGCTACCCTTCATTAACTTTTATAGGAGTATCTTATGTGTTATGATTTCCAAATGTATTTCTACTTTAAGAACTGTATGTATTATTTTAGATGTGTTTTAACAAGTACAGACAAAAGAGAATCCTTCCCTTCCCTGTTTTTAACACTGTATCTATGTTAATCAGTTAGTTTTGTTGTACATTCACTATGTCATTTACTCAAATGTATATATACAGTATACTATTCTATATATACTTTTATTTTATTACTCCTTTCTAATACTGCATTGTAAAGTTTTTTTTTAATAATTTACTTTTATACTTTAGTATTGGACTTTAATTCTATTTTAAATTTTACCTTTTCAGATTTTTCCTCCTGGAATTTTTAACTAAGTAGGATTATCATGTGGCGAATTCCTCTAATTCTGAATATTACCATGATTCCCAGTGTTTTTTCATCAATAACTTTCAAATAACATTATTTATATCTGTATATATAAATTCTATTTTATATATGTAAATTCTATGTATATGTATATATATAAATTTTAATTATTGCTATATATTTGAACATGAAACATAATTTTCATGTAGATTTAACACTGTTGGGATATTGGAACTGGCTATGAAGTCCATCTGAATATTTTATTATAAACAAAAAATAGCTTGAATTTATTAAATGTTAAGCATAGCTTCAAGAACTCTATATGTTGCTTTATTTAATCATCACAACAAGCTATGAGGATGTAATGTTGTCATCTTCATTTTACAGATTAGAAGACTGAGTCAAAGCTAGTTTTTGTAACTTTCCCAAAATCATACCACTAGGCAGCTGAGCTGGTATTTTAACTGAGTCCATCTGGACTCCAGAGGCCTGTGTTCTTCCCTCCATATCATTTCCCCTCAGCATTCATGCCTTCAAGAATATAATGAGACAGTCTCGCAAAAAGCCATATTGAAATCCCAATGTCATTAGAATTCTGGAACCTAAGTCTGAATCACTATGAGTGTCACTATTTTCCCTTTTGATTATAGTTATCTATTACTGCAAAGAAATGAGTATGAATAGAGATGTAGAAATAAACTATCTGCTGTTATAAGATTGAAGGAATGCAGAGGACATTCTTATTCTTGAGCATCAGCTAACTTTTAATAACTGCATCATTGAATATAAGAATGCATTCATTCTATTGTGAGCTGGATAACCCAAATTTATTATAGAAAATCTCAAGCCAAATGTATAATCTTGTTATTTTTATAATTCTGATATCAATATTTGTTTAACCATTCCAAGCCCAACATTTCTTTAATCTTTTCTACTATTTTTATCCAAAGAGATCTGCCTCAGAATTTTGTTCTACATCCCTTGAATCAAGAATCCCTGCCTCCAGCAGAGATGCTTCTTTTCATTTCACATTTATCCCATTCCCCTCACATTCCACTACCACTGGTAAAAATAATTTAAGCTAAAACTATTTTTTTCAGTAGTAATTAGCAATATTATGCCTTCAGAAATCCCAAATTAATATAAAATCAGGATTCTCAAAATTTGCAAATTTGATCAAGTTGTTGAAAATAAAATAAAGAGAAAAATAAACTAAAGTCATCAAAACTATATGGCAGCAAATGGAAAGACACCTCCCCCCACCATCCCAACACTTTGTTTTCCTTGTCCTTTTTCTTTGCCTCCGTGGGATCTTTATACTATCTTATTTTCAAACTAAATGCCCAGTGCACAAATTAATGCACACGTGGGGTCCCTCGGTGTTGCCTGCAGGGATAGGGCTGAAACCAACAGTCCCACATCGCCTGCCACTCCTGCTCAACCTGGCCCTGCTGTGCCTGCCCTGGGCTCACACCCAAGTTAGTCCTGATTGGGAGAGGTTTGCACTGCCACAGCAGCACTTGCCAGCCATGAGCTCTGCATCTGGAACCTGTTCTGAGGAGGATGTGGAGGGTCTTGGATGCAATCGGCCCTCCAGATGGGTGGTGGGATGCCCTTGCCGGCCCAGGATCCATGTTCATCCCACTGATGTTCATGCTGGTTATCAATATCATTTTTTACTTGTGGAGCATCTAGGGAGGGTAAGCAAGCATGGTGTCAGGAGCCAATTTCTAGGAGGCCAATAGTGCTGTTGGAATTGTGACGGCAGCTCTGGTCTGTTGGTGCCTGGCCAATTCTCTGGAAATTGGACCTGCAGGACTACTGAGGGAGTGAGTGGCTGTCACATGGTTGGTGGGCCATTGGAACAGGTTTGTCAGTTGAGCAGCACTCCTGCTGTAAGAGTGCACTGACCACAAGGGCATCTTCTGCATTGAGGATCTGCCCCCTTGTGGTCAATGTGCATCATAGCAATTGGTCAATTGGTCACTCGGTTGTTCAGTTGTTCCATTATTCAGTCATTCTGTTGCTTAGGCTTTTATATATATACTAGAAGCCCAGTGCAAGAAATTTGTGCAGGGGGGCTGGGTGTCCTTCAGCCCAGCCTGCTCTCTCTCCAACCTTGGACCCCTAGAAGGATGTCTGACTTCCTGGTTAGGCATGATCTAGGTAGGATCAGGAATAAATGGGCAGTCAGACATTCCTCTCACAATACAGGACTGCTGACTCCCAACTGCTCACCTGTCTGCCTTCCTGATTGCCCCTACCTGCTTCTGCCTGCCAGCCTGTTCACCCCTTAACCACTCCCCTGCCAGCCTGTTTCCCTCTAACTGCCCTCTCCTTGGACCTAGTCACCCTAAATGCCCTCCCTTGCTGGCCTGGTCACCCTCAACTTCCCTCCTCTGCCAGCCTATTCACTCCTAACTGCTCTCCCCTGCAGGCCTGATCACCTCCAACTGCCATCCTTTGCAGGCCTGGTCCCTCCCAACTGCTCTCCCCTTCTGGCAATCTTGTGGTGGAACAGGATCTTTTCACCACATGAGGGCAGTTATTTTGTATGTTGGAGTGATGGTCGATCTACATATTACTCTTTTATTAGATAGGATAGAGGCTTGGTGCATGGGTGGGGGCCAGCTGGTTTGCCCTGAAGGGTGTCCTGGATCAGGGTGAGGGTTCTCTTGCAGTGTGGGGTGGCCTGGATGAGGGGCCTGTGGTGGTTTTCAGACTGACCATGCCTCCCGGTGACCCAAGCGGAGGCCCTGGTATCTGGAATTTATTTCTACAATTGAAACTTTGTAGCCTGGAGCAGAGCCATGCCTTCTGTTCACACAGCCATTGGACCTTTGTTGCCTTAAGCAGAGGCCTGGCCGGCCAGGGTGTGCAGAAGGCTTGGCTTCCTCCATCTCCAGGAGCAACCCGAGTCTCCCTCCTGCTCTCTCTGTGGCTGTAGCCATCTTGGTTGGGATAATTTGCATACTCACTCTGTTTGGCTGGTGGGCGTGGCTTGTGGACATAACTTGTGGATGTAGTGGAGGTATGGTCAATTTGTATATTACTCTTTTATTAAATAGGCCCGGTGCGCGGGTGTGGGTTATCCCTCAGCCCATACTGCACCCTCTCCAATCTGGGACCATCAAGGAATGTCTGACTGCCCGTTTTGGCCTCATCATACCAAGATCAGGCCTAAACGGGCAGTAGGACATCCCTCTCACAAGGCAGGACTGCTGGCTTCCAACTGCTTGTCTGCCTGCCTTCCTAATTACCCCTCACCACTTCTGCCTGCCAGCCTGATTACCTCCTAACCACTCCCTTCCCAGCCTGTTTCATGCCTCCCTGCTTCCCTGCCAGCCTGTTTGCCTCTAACTGCTTTCCCCTGCAGGCCTGGTCCCCCAACTTACAAGCCTGAGTCCCCCACACCTGCCCTTCCCAGCAGGCCCAGTCATGCTCAACTTCCCTCCTCTGCTGGCCTAGTCACCCCTAACTACATTCCCCTTCAGGCCTGGTCACCCCTAACTGCCTTCCCTTGCTGGCCTGGTCTCTACAAAGTGCCTTCTCTGATGACCTGGTCACCCTCAACTGCGCACACAACTGCCCTCCCCTGCTGGCCATATTGGGGTGGCCAGCTTGAGTCCACATGGGGCAACCATCTTTAACCATATGGGGGCAGCTATTTGTGTGTTGGAGTGATAGTCAATTTGTATATTACTTTTTATTAGACAGGAGAGAAGTCTGGTGCACGAGTGGGGGCCAGCTGGTTTTCCCTGAAGGGTAGGGGTTCCCTTGGGACGTGAGGCAGCCTGGGTGAGGGGCCTGTGGTGGTTTGCAGGCTGTCCATGCCCCTCAGCAACCCAAGCGGAGGCCCTGGTATCTAAGATTTATCTTCTATAATTGAAACTTTGTAGCCTTGAGTGGAGGCCTGGGCTGGCCAGGGTGTGCGGAAAGTTTGGCTTCCTCCATTGCTGGGAAACCTAAGCCTCTTGCTGCTTTGTGGCTATAGCCATCTTGATTGGGTTATTGCATACTTGTCCCTGATTGGCTGGTGGGCGTGGTTTGTGAGTGTAGCAGGGGTAGAGGTAAATTTGCATATCACTCTTTTATTAGGTAGGATAGATGGGTTATTCTGTTCATTAAAATATCTTTTGATTTTTTTCATATGTCTCTGCTTGCCCACTTTGGAAAAGTGTCTAGTTAGGTCCTTTGCCTATTTTTAAATTGAATTGTTTGTCTTCCTTTTCTTAAGTTTTATGAGTTCCCAATATATTTTGGAAATTAAACCCTTATCAGATGTATTATTGAAAAATAAGTTCTCCCAGGTAGTGCACTCTCTTTTCATTTTGTTGATGGTGTCTTTTGCTGTGCAGAAGCTTTTTACTTTGATATAGTCCAATTTGTTTATTTTCTCCTTAGTTTGTTTCCTTTGCCCTGGGAGATGAGAGATGTCTGATATTATGCTGCTTATATTTTTTTCTAAGACTTTTATGGTTTCATGATTTACATTTCAGTATTTTATCCATTTTGAGTTTATTCTTATGTATTCTCTAAGTTGATAGTCTAGTTTCATTTTTTTTTGCATATAACTGTCCAATTTTCTCAAAATCATTTCTTGAAGATACTGTCTTGACTCCATGTATGCTCTTGCCTCCTTTGTCAAATATTAATTGAGTAAAATGGCTTTAGTTGATTTCTCGGTTCTTTATTCTGTTTCATTGATCTATATGCTTGTTCGTGTGCCAGTGCCAGGCTCATCAACAAATTAACAAATGGCAAGTGTTGGTGAGGATGTAGAGAAAAGGGAACCCAAACACACTGCTGGGAATGCAGACTGGTGCAACCTCTGTGGAAAACAGTATAGAATTTTCTCAAAACATTAAAAATGGAACCCCCATTTAAACCAGTGATCCCACTTCTAGGGATATCCTAAGAAACCAGAAATACCAATCAGAAGGAATATATGCATCCCTATATTCATAGCCACACAATTTACAATAGTTAAAATTTGGAAACAGCCCAAGTGCCCATAATCAGATGAGTGGGTAAAGAATTGGTGGCACATTTACACAATGGAATACTACACAGCTATAAAAGGAAGAACTTTTAGTATTTGCAACAGTGTGAATGGACCTGAAAAGTATTATGCTAAGTGAATAATCAGAGAAATATAAGTACCACATAATATCACTCATATGTAGAATCTAGTGAACAAAATAAACTGGTGAATAAAATAGAGCCAGAGACATAGAAGCATGGAACAGACTGATGAAATTTAGAGGGGAAAGATGCGTTAGGGGGTAGTAATTAACTAGGGAACTTATATGTATATTATGTATAACCCATGGACACAGATGATAGAGTGGTGAAGGCCTAGGAGGGATGGATATGGGATGGAGGTAGTATTTTTAATAATTTGGTTAAGATAAATATAAATGTTTATGGAGATAGAGTTTAGTTTTTAGTATATTGTTCAACAGGTCTACCTCTTTTATATAACTAAAGCTCATAGAAATCAGTCAAGGATCATAATTCTATCCACTATTTTTTACTGAACCATATCTGAACTAGTTTTATAAAAGGATGTTTTATATTATGCTCAATTCCCAAATGAGATAACCTGACTTAAAAATTTCCAGCTATTTTTGTTTCTGGTAGTGGGCAACCAGAATATTTTAAGAACACTACCCAGTTGGTCCCTACATTTTGAGCTATGATGACTCTTAGCAGTATTTATTTGTATAAATATATTTAAGTAGTTCTTCATTGAGGACTTATTTTCCTGCTATTTGTAATCTTTGTATGTACCCTAATTATCTTAGCCATTTTTGACTACTTCAGCAAAAATACCATAGGTGAGGTGGCTTAAATAACAAACACTTATTTCTTACAATTCTAGGGGCGGAAAAGTCTAAGATCAAGCCAGACTAGAGAAAGGCAAGGATCAAGTCAAAAATTTGAAATATAAAGAAGCAGAAAACATTCAACTGGAAAAGCAAGAAGAGAAAAGAATCCAAAAATGTGAAGATAATGTAAGGAGCCTCTGGGACAGCTTCAAGTGTACCAACATCAGAATTGTGGGGGTGCCAGAAGAAGAGAGAGAGCAAGATACTGAAAACCTGTTTAAAGAAATAATGACTGAAAACTTCCCACATCTGGTAAAAGAAATAGACTTACAAGTCGAGGAAGCACACAGAACCCCAAAGAAAAGGAACCCAAAGAGGACTACACCAAGACACATCATAATTAAAATGCCAAGAGCAAAAGAGAAAGAGAGAATATTAAAAGCAGCAAGAGAAAAACAGTTTATTACCTACAAGGGAGCACCCATACGACTGTCAGCTGATTTCTCAACAGAAAC
>JAAGEH010000304.1:27984698-27998839 GCA_011751065.1 Lasiurus cinereus
AACAGAATAAACTGGTGAATATAATAGAATCAGGAGCACAGAAAGGGAGTAGACTGATAATTCTCAGGAGGACAAAAATCATAAAGCATCAAACAGACTATGAAATTATAGCAGAAAGATTAAAGTTAGGTGAGGTAAATAAGTGATCAATCAAAGGACTTGTATGCATGCTTATAAACATAACCAATGATCACAGACACTGGGGGGTCGGGGTACGCCTGGGAGGGAGGGGGGGCAATGGGGAGATATGTATAAAAAATTAATAAAAATTAATTTAAAAAAAAGAAGCCAGTAGATTCAGTGTTCTGATAAGAGCCCACCTCCTGGTTCATAGAGAGAAAAAAGAAAGATATCTCTCTAAAATCCCCTTTATAAGAGCACTAATAAGGTTCCAGAGGACTCACTTCAGGACCTAATCTTTCCTTATCTCCTAATACCATCACATTGGGGATTAGGATCCCAATATAAACACTTAGCCAATTGCATTTATTTTTGTTTGTAATGCATCTTTTCCACACATATATGGAAGTTTATTAATTCAATCTTAATTTCTCAATGTTTTGAGTCATCTATACATGGTTGACTTCAACAAATATAAACTGTTCCACATAAACACACAAAAATCATCAAACATTTAATGCAGTTTTATTATCAATAAATGTTTTTGATGGCACACCAACCTACTTGTCAGAACCAGAAATGTTATGAGATCCATCTTTGATAATGATCATTTTTTAATTAAGAAATCTATTGTTCTCATTATTATGCAAATCTTTTCATTCTCTGGCCAATATCACATATTTGAAGTTTTACCTTTCAATATAGATAAGAAAAATAAAAGAGGCTGGCATAAGAAAGAAGTTTAATCTCAATGAATTTCACTCTCTTTTCCATAGAATATCTGTCAGTCAAGGTGCCAAAATCTAAGAGTAACATTAACTATGTTAGTAGCCATTCTTAAATGGTTATATGCCAGGTTACAGGTACTAGACAAGGTCCTTTAAATACCAGATTCATTTATTACTCAAAAGCCATTAATATATATATATATATATATATATATATATATATATATATATATATATTACTGTTGCATATAGCTGAGGAATTTGATTTATAATTAAATTAGGCATGAAGCTGATCAGTACCAGGGCTGCATTTTAACTGTTGCTTTCTATTTCAGGGATCTAATTTATATTCTTGTTGCCAAAGAATTGCTGGTATGGAAGACAAATAGCAAATGGTTAGTAGTATGATTTGGACTCAAGAAACAAAATGAGTTTTTAAAAAAGAATATCACTAGGAATATATTTACATTTGTATTTATGAATGTATAATATATGTGTGTGCATGTATGTGTTCATATTTAGCAAGCATAATATAGTTTCCCCTTAAGCCCTTTTCAAACGTTAAACAGATTTAGTTCTCATACTGACTTTCTAAGGAAGGTTTAATTATTAGGACCATTTTAGAGGAGAAGAAAGTGAACCACAGAGAAGTTAATAATTTACCTAAGTCTCATTGCTGATTAAGTGGCAGAACTGGAATTCAAACCAGATGGTCTGGTTCCTGTATTTTCCCCTTAATTGGTAGTCTATCCTGATAGGTGTGGAGGGATTTCCACACATTCCATGTCCTCATCTCCTTTTTATTAGGCTTAAATTCCACAGTGAATCATCGTAACCAATCCCGTGCATATCAGTTTTTCCCTCCGTATCGTATTTGATCTTGTATATCAACTTACAAAATTGTTATCATATCTCTTCTCAATCAAAGATTTTTAAAAATGTTTATTACACCATTTCCCTTTGGAAATGTTACTCCATTCTCCTAGTGGTCTTTACAGTAAAACTCCTGTAAAGCATGTTTATCTACTTATGATAATCAATCTACCTTCTATTTATTTTTGAACCCACTTCAGGTCTTCACCCCTGCTACCCCATCAAAACTGTAACTCTCCAGTATCACCACCGACTTTTATATTGCTCAATTTAGGGATTAATTCTTAGTCATCATACTTTTTGACTTATAGCAGTTTCTAATATTTAAAAAATGCTTTTTTCCCCCCATCTTTTCTTTCAGGACACTACCCTTCCTTGGTTTTCCACTTAACTTTCTGACAGCTCAATCTTAGTGTATTCTTCTCATATTCTCACATCTCCTCTAACCTTTAAGCAGTGAAATGCCTCAGGGCTCAATCCTAGGATATCTTCTCCTTATATTCATATTTTTCTATTTACATTTACTCCCTATATAATCTCATCCAGTCTCATAGCCTACTAGCTTTTGTTTCCAACTCATAACTCTCCCCTGAACTGCAAATATATGCACTCAATTGTTTATTCTATACCTGCTCTTGAATGTTTACTAGGCATCTGAGATTTAACAGTTGAAAACTGAGTCCCTGATCTTTTCCTTTCTGTACTCTCTTTGTACTTCTTCCCCTAAATATCCCCCTTCCAACCCATCTCTTTTACCCACATGCCCCCTTCCCTCCACTGTCAACCTGCTCTACCCATTGTTATCCCTTTTCAGTATATAGAAACTCTGTCATTCCTTTTTCTCAAGGTTCGCTTTGTCTGCTTCAAAGTGTATTCTTACACTACTCCTCATGCCCCTCCCACTTCCACTCTATCTACTGGGCTGTGCAATTTTCCTCATTGTGCCCATACTTCTTTCCTTGTCTGTTTTCCCCATTGAAATTGGAGTTATTCTTTTAAATCACTGTTAGGTCTTTACAGAAACTCTTCCATTTGCATTTCAACTCATTAAACATTGAAGTTTCACAATATTGATGAGCCCTAAGTGACTTCTTTGATCTCTTCTATGACTTTGGGCTTTCTGCCTGCTTTTCTCTCCTCTTTTCACACTAACACCCCTTGCTGTTCTTTGAACATGGCCTACATTCACCCACAGCAGAGTCTATGTATCTGCTGTTTCTCAGATGAAACAAATGTATATGTATGGCTTACTCTCATCTCTTCTTCAGGTCTTAACTCAACTGCTATTTTTTCAGTGATGCTTTTCTAGCAGCTCAGTCTAATTCTTCCCTGCCTCCAGACACTCAATGTATCCCTTTCCTACTTCAGTTTTCTCCTTAAGGCTTATCACCAATGAACATAACATATATTTTATACATTTATATGTATATTTTTAAATATATATTTTATTTATTTTTCACAGACATTTATATTTTTAAAAATCATCACAAAGACTATAAAAAAGGCAAAAAAGGAAAAACTTCAATAACATTAAATTATACTTCAATCGGGGATATTATTAAGTGACACTAGACTCCCTGTGGGTGCTTGGCATTAAAGAGTCCAATGATTATGAGTGTGGTTTTGTCCCACTGCCTTGTTCCTATTAGGGTACCAGTCTACCATTGCTTTTGTACTATCAGTGCAATTGTCAATACAGTGACAAAGATAAAGTGTCTTAATAGTGTCAGATAAATAGCTTTGACTCCATAGATCCTTGGAAAATTTTTCTAGAAACTGTAAAATTTTATGAACCACAGTTTCATAATTGCTATTCTAAGTGTTTTGGAAATTCAGAATAAATATAAGGCCTTATAAATAAAAGAAGCTATTAATTATAATAACCAACAAGTTGAGCCATCAAATATTCAAGACAAAATTCAATTAGATAATAAACATTTTCAGATACAATACCAATACCAAAACACAAAATCTCAGAGAATAGAGAATAGAATGTCAAAATTTTATAAACAAAACAATAACCTTTTATGGAAAAGGTTAGTTTAGAGATAAAGGTTAGCCATTTTTCATAATGAATAATCATTTATCTATTGACAAAGCTACACTTGATTTCTCAGTATACCATACTATTTTGGAAATGGTACGCCTGAACAATTCTTCCAACTGCATCCTGGACAACATCTCTGTCAGAGTACTTGTAGCTGTACGTTTTCCTCTACTTCACACACTCCCTGAGGGCAGACACCACAACCTTTTTTTTTATAGAACACATTTAGTACAATTGCTGTGTGTGGCAGCAAACATTTCTGAAATTTTTCTCTTTGTGCTTATTTTAGTAAGTAGTAGCTTTTACTGTTCCAAGTTATTTGCATGTGTCCTCATTTATCCTTCACAACAATTCTAAAAAGTAAATACATTGTTTCAATTTCATAAAAATAAATGTAAAGTGCTCCAAGATAGTTAGTAATTTGGTCAAGTTTTCAATGATAATAAGTAGTGGAGTTCAGGATGAGTTCACTATTAGACAAGATAAAATGTGTAGTAATGCTCAATAACTGTTCATTAAATGAATACATGTTACTTTGGAGGGTCTTTGAAAAAAATGTATAAATAAGTATCATTTAAAATACATCTTTAAAGATAAGTTTGTTTAATTTCTTTATTAAATTATGGGTAAGCAAATGTTCCTGTAAATTATATCAATTATGTTCTTTAAGAGGCATAAAATATTAGAAAGAGCAAAATAAACTTATATGTATAAATGTTTTGAGAATTTTTTCCCCATATCTCAGAAGATATATTCATTGGACATTTGCAAACAGTTGGAAGGCTTCTTCCTAAAAGCAGGATATTAATAAATGTTTACAACCCAAATGCTGAGACATAGAAAATGAAAAGCAAACTGCATTTTTGCCCTGAAATAATCAAATTGCTTTTCCTGGAAAACAATGAGTTACTTATGCAAGTATGAAATGGTTTCTGTGGAGTTTATCTTAATAGAAATACACTTACTAAATTTCTCTTGACTGTGATTCAGGGATGTCCACACAAAACTAATCTGGATACTTGTTAGTCAAATAATTATCAATTCAATAGCACTTTAGGGAAGATGCTTTTGAAATATATGCATTATATTCACATAAGAGTTAGAATATTTGATCAATTATTAATTAGCCGTGTAACATTTCAAAAGGTATGTAATCATTTGGCAACTTTGGTTAAATCATCCTTTAAGATCAAAATCAAATTTCTCTAATCTTAAAAGATGTATTTTGCCTTTTGTATTATTCTGTTAATGTTTATACCAATGTTTATAAAAGGGTTGTAACATTTATATGCATAGTTAAAAAAAGAAAATTTGGATATTTTTTAACAGCAAAGGTTTTAGAATCCTCTTTAACAAAAGAGTAATATGCAAATTAACTATCACTCTGCTAAACCCACAAGCCACCCCCACAAGCCAATCAGGAGCGAGTATGCAAATTAAGCCAAGCAAGATGGCTGCGGCCACAGAGAGAGCAGAAGGGAGGTTTGGCTTTCCTTGGAGATGGAGGAAGCCAAGCTTTCCACAGCTCTGGCCTGCGTTGGCCTCCACTTAAGGCTACAAAGTTTCAATTGTACAAGATAAATAAATCCCAACAGAAATGACTGCCTCCATGGAGTGAGCAGGAGGCTTGGCTCCACTCCAGGGTACAAAATTTCAATTGTACAAGATAAATAAATCCCAGATACCAGGGCTTCTGCTTGGATCACTAGGGGATGTGGCTAGCCTGCAAACTACCACAGGCCCCTCCCCCAGGATGCCTTCAGGGCAAACCAGCTGGCCCCCACCCATACACCAGGCCTCTTTCCTGTCTAATAAAAGAGTATTATGCGTGTTGTGACCATCACTCCAACACACAAGATGGCTGCCTCCATGAGGTCAAAGATCCTGTTCCCATGTTGACACAAGATGGCCACCATAAGATGGCCAGCAAAGGAGGGCAGTAGGGAAGGACCAGGCCTGCAAGGGAGGGTAGTTGGGGGGTGATCAAGCCTGCAGGGGAGGGCAGTTAGGGGTGACCAGGTCAGCAGAGGAGGGAAGTTGGGGTGACCAGGCCTGCAGGGTAGGGCAGTTAGGAGCAAACTGGCTGGTAGGGGAGCAGTTAGGCATCAATCAGGCTGACTTTGGGCCTAAATGGGCAGTCAGTGGGATTGGGCCTAAGTGGGCAGTCAAACATCCCTCGAGGGGTCCCATATTGGAAAGGGTGCAGGCTGGACTAAGGGATATTCCTAGCCCCCTGTGCATGAATTTCATGCACTAGGTCTCTAGTATTAAATAATTTCTGTATCTAGAGGTAATATTAACTTTTGTTCTCTTTTAGAAAATAACAATGACTCATCTCAATTACTTTAAATTTTGTGAACATGAATCACTATACTAAATCTAATTTTCAAATCAAAGCAAAAAATTTGTAGTATATGGCATAGTAATTAGTAAGATAATGATGAATGGCCACATTTGCATTAGTAAGGTAGTGATGAATGGCCACATTTGCATTAAAAGATACAACTGTATTCTATTTCATTGAAAGCTCATGTCATTTTACATTTAAACTATATAGCAGATGGATGTTCTGATAAACTTCCCACATCATTGCTCAGTTCACAGGAACTTGCTGTGATACAAGGGCTTGTAATCCTTTCCTCAGTTCAAAATATCACTGGCCTGGGCAGCATGGCTCAGTGGTTGAGTGTCAACCTATGAACCAGAAGGTCAAGGTTCAGTTCCTAGTCAGGGAAATGCTTGAGTTGAGGGCTGGATCCCCAGTGTGGGGTGTGCAGGAGATAAATGATCAGTGATTCTCTCGTTGATGTTTTTATTTCTCTCTCCCCCTTCCTTTCTCTCTAAAATCAATTTCTATCTCCCTCTCCATTCCTCTCTAAAATCAATATATATATATATATATATATATATATATATATATATATATATACACATATATATATACACACACTGAAGAGTCACCTCAGCTCAGAGGTCCTTATGATATGATATGATAGGAGACTTCTGATGTAACTACATTGTGCTTCAACTTTTTCCTCTACTTAATCCATCCCACTCACTTAAAAGAGTGCTTCTGATAGAACTCCTCACAACCTTCTGCACACAAGTAGCCATCTTAGAACCTGATTTCTTGGAAACCAACCTAAGATAACTTGTACCCGAAATGCTCCTAAAAGGCAGGCATAAAAATGGAATTTTGGAGAGGGAGCACAAGCTGGAAATGAGGACACCATCGCTGATGATAGATAGCTGACAGCTCCTAGCACGCTATCCTAGTGCAATTGCTTTTTTTTTTACTGATGACAAACTGGGATAAGATGCATGTAGAATGGAATGGATTGCCCTTGGCTGTTGCAATACCTCATATGACTCTTAGAAAAAATGAAAAGTCAATGGCTCATATTCCACTTAACAGAACTTCTAGAGCAGATAATGAAAGGTAGAATGAAAAAGATCACAAAAGTGAGCATGGTAGGAGGCCAGAACACAGAGGAGCCACCCATGTTCTGTGGAAGAACTGGTAGAAGACCCCTTAACCAAAGCAATAAGAAATACATTGGCAAGGGGTTTTCCTTCATCACTGGGTGGGGCTCTGGTAAAGCCAGAACTGATAGTAGTATTAGGTTCCTTCATAACAATGAAGATGATAGGAACCTAAATTAATAAAATCAGGGACAGCTTTTAACTATCAGAAGCAAAGTGGATGCAATTGCATTATCATTGGTAAGTATTAAATCAAAGGGGTCTAATCTCCTATTCTGTTCAGATAATAAACAGAACACAATGGTACCAAGAACAAGATATATGGGAGTTTAACAAATATGGAACTTAATGTATAAACCACAAGATATCATCCTGGATGCTCAGAAGGCAACTATTCCAATTAAAAAGTAATAATCCCTTACCTGATTTCTGGAGTTGAGCCAGGGTTCACATGCAGAATGCATTATTAAAGGGGAGATTGTATTGTATCCAGACTCTGATATAATATCAAATGATCACTTATTAGATCTAAAAGCATCTTAGAGATTCTTTGATATTTTCTATAAAAATAATCACACCATCTGAGAATATAGATCATTTTTTTCTTCCCTGTCACTTTTTTATATTTTTATTTTCTTTTTCTAACCTTATTTAACTGGCTAAGATCTTTAGTATGATCTTGAATAAAAATGGTATCTTGGAGGAAAGCTTTTAGTCTTTAACTGTAAAGTAAGGTGTTGACTTTATATATTTCTGTAGATGCCATTTTTTTTTTTAGATTGAGTTAGTTCCCTTCTATTTCTAGTTTTCTGAGTTTTTAAATCATTAATAGATATTAAATCAGACAACGATGTGCAAAAAATAAATCTTTATCATACTTTGATAAATACTTTGATGTGCAAAAAATAAATCTTTATCATACTTTGAACTTTATACAAACATTAAATAAAACTAGATAGATTTAAATGAAAAATTAATACTATAAAAATAGAAGTTACAGGACATCATTGTGATGGGCAAAGATTTCTTAGATAAAACAAATGGGGGGGTCCATAAAAATGATAATGAAATAAATTTTATCAAAATTAATAATTTCTGCTCTTTGAAGTACTTAGAATAAAAACACAAGCCATTGTCTAGAAAAAATATTTCAAATCACATGGATAAAGTATTTATGTGAAAAACATACAACAATCTGGTAATAAAATGTGCAAAAGATATGAACAATTTATCAAATAAGATATACAAGTAACAAGCACTTACAAAAAAGTTCAACATCATTAGTGATTAGATAAATACAAATTAAACACAATGAGACACTATTATATAACTATTAGAGTAGCTAAGGTTTTTTTTGAAAATTGACATAGTAAATGCTGAAGAGGATGAAAAGCCTCCCAGGAAGTGTCATATATTGCTGGTATGAATGTAAAATGCAACAGCCATTAATGGAAACAATTTGCTATTTTTTTAAATAAAGTTAGCAAAAACTTAGCATATGACTCAGTAATTTTAGTCATAGATATTTACTCAAGTGAAAAGTAAATCTATATTTACTAAAAACCCAAGCATATAAATATTTATAGTGACTTTATTGGTAATAATTATAAACTGTAAATAATCCAGATATCACTTAATTGGAATAAAAAATCAACTGCAGCAATAGTACTTAGCAACAAAAAGGAAGCTGTCAATTTGGGCAAATCACAAATGCATTATGCTAAGTAAAATAAGCCAATCTTCAAAACTATATATTACATGATTCCATTTATATGACATTCTGGAAAGAGAAAATCATCCTATCTAATAAAAGAGTAATATGCAAATTGACCATCACTCCAACACACAAGATGGCCACTCCCATGTGGTCAAAGATGGCTACCCCCATGTGAACACAAGATGGCCACCACAAGATGGCCAGCAGAGGAGGGCAGTTGTGGGGGACAAGGTCTGCAGGGGAGGGTGGTTGTGAGGGAGACTAAGCCTGCAAGAAGGGCAGTTAGGGGCAACCAGGCCTGCAGGGGAGGGTAGTTGGGGGGGACAGGCCTGCAGGGGAGGCCAGTTAGGGGTAATCAGGCTGGCAGGTGAGGGAAATTAGGGGCAATAGGGTCAGCAGGGGAGCAGTTAAGCTTGACTGCCAGGGTAGTGGTCAGCAGGTGAGCAGTTGGGAGCCAGCAGTCCTGGAGTGTAAGAGGAATGTCTGACTGCCCATTTAGGGGTCCCAGATTGGAGAAGGTGCAGGCTGAGCTAAGGGACAGCTCCCCCGTCCCATGCATGAATTTCATGCACTGGGCCTCTAATAAGGAGAACATTGTAGTAGTAAACAGAAGCAGTGGTGGAGTGGGTTTAGTTGACTCCAAAGAGGCACAAGCGCTGTGGGAGGATGACATAGCTGTGTGAGGTCTCATGATTACACATTTGCCACAAGTCCCAGAACCATAAACTGAAAAAGTGAAATTTACTATAGGTGAATTATACCTTAATTTATAACTATAAACTTGGCCTCTAAAATGAAAACTATGAGACATTCAAGAATTCACCATTTAAAGAGAAATCTTGTTGGAATATTGTATTAGTGAGATAGTGCTGCCCCAACAAACTACTATGGGCTGGGTAATTTAAATAGCATAATTTATTTTTTTCATAATTCTGGAAATTAGAAGTCTGAGATCAAGGTGTTTGCAAGATTGTCTTTATAAAAAAAATAGTGAGTCCTCTCTCATTGGTTTATAAATAGTTACTTTCTCCTTGTATCTTCACACCATCATCTCTCTGGACATTTGTGTGTCCAACGCTCTTCTTCTTTTAAGGCCACTAGTCATATTGGATTACAGTTCCCTAATGACCTAATTTTAACAAAATTACCTGTTTAAATACCCTACCTGAAAATACAGTCACATTCTGAGATACTGAACATTAGCTTTTAATATACAAATTTGATTGGGGCACAGTTCAGCCCATCACATCAGTTTTACAGTTATCTGTATTGAGTATTATGCTGTAGGGGGACTCACTTTAGTTGCAATATGGTTCTAATAGCAAAGGTGTCTGGGAAATGTTGAACTCTCTGTATAATTCTCTGTGACTATTTAACTCTCTGTAGCCTCAAGTTTGTTGACTACCCAGAAAAACAGAATGCTGCCCAAAGATAAATGCCATGCCTCCGAGGAAGGAGATCAATCAATGTATAGGGTGTAGGTAACTGCCAGGTGTTATCTGTTAACTTAGAAAGGCATTGTTTGTTCTGGTGTTCTACATGACCACCCACCATATGGTTTTACTATTAACACCTTTTAAAAAGAGATCCTGTCCTGGGAGAGTTGTGGAGTTTTCCCTGCCCAGCCACCACTGGAGCAACCACTTTGCCTGGTGTATGTAAGTTTCTCCTATTAAAGCTCTTATAAATTTGAATAAGGCAACATGTCAGTTCTTCAGACTCGATCCTAAATTTAGACTTTTGGGGCTTTCCCTTAACATGTGCAAGTAATGCTAAATATAATTAAAGCTTAAATGAATAAAATATTAATCTATTAATGTTTAAATATCCCAATTCAAATGTCAACTTCAATCACTTTATTTATTTGATAATTCATCTAATGACTTCTATATATAAAAAGCCTGTGGTCATAATGCCATAACAACCAAACAACCGGTCACCAGGAGATGCATTGATGGGTTTCACCAGCACAGAGAGTCTGGGGCCCCACCTCACGCAATGGTGATTTCAGCTCACGTGGCACAGCCCACAGACTGCAATCTCAGCAAAGTTGGAAGCTTTGCGTGCAGGTGGGCGGGGCACATGCTGGTGGGAAGGGACAAGTAATTTTGTCCACTGGGCTTCTAATACAGGCAGTTCTTGAGTTACGTTGGACACAGTGTACATCGTTTTGTGGTTAGGTTGCTATCTCCCATTTATTTATAAAAAAATAGTTCTGTTATTTTGATGTATGTACATATGTGTTTTATGTTTTTTATTATTTATTTGCCACAAGTAAAGGTCAGGAATTGTTATCTTTCTTTTAATTTTTTTTTTACTGTTTCACTTCATTACTGCTGTGTATGTGCTTCATGTGAGTGATGTAGGTGCTTATGTAGGTGGGTTCTTACAGCAAAAATTGCGTTTTGCCGCGTGGTAAGAACAGATCTCCGACATAAGCTGAGGACCTACGGTAGTTTCATAAGTACATAGGAGTATCTTCCTTCCAGGTTACTTTACTTCTCTGCTGGTCTTAAAGATAAGTCACATTGCAGCTGATAACTGACAACATTGCTATTGGAACTCCAGGTTATCCATCATCAAAACTTCCCACCAATACTAAAAGAACACAAGTAGTTTGTATTTTATCATGAGTTTCTTGAAACTCCATTTGATTGTTACCTTGCCATATGGTATCTTTCCATTTGATTATTACCTTGCCATATAGTGTGCTAAAACAAAAAGTGCACCATTCTCCATTATGAAAAAGATGCCTGGGCTCCATTACTCCCCTGTGGGTTTTGCTTCTCTGACCCACTGTTTTCCTGCTTTCCACAAGCACGGCTCCTGTGAGTCACAGTGTCCATTCCTTTATAGTGAAGACAGCAGGAGACTTTTTCATATTGATCATTTAGCAAGGAGACCATTGACTTAAAGTTTTGTTCTTGCTAGGTTTTCTTTGAAAAAAAAATACATGTATTTTCCATATTATTATGAGTTCTTTCTTGCTTCAAGCCAGGAAAATAGAATCCATGACATGTTAAACTAGTGCTGTGACTCTGATACTTTATGTAGATTGCACTCAGAGGTGTGTGTATGTGTATTTTCCTTCATCTTTCATTATGTCCTGTCCTCACAGTCAAATAATTCAGGAAGTTTTCAAGTAGGATACATTTTATAAGAATATTTGCTAAGAACTCTACCATTTAAGCCTATTAAACTACAAATTGTTGTTTTGTTGATCCCTTGGAGATAAAACCAATTTTCTTTTAAAGTCTGCATAGCTCTCTGGAAATATAAGTAGAAAACAATGCCAGAGGCAAGACCATAAGAAAAATGACATATTCTCTAACTAAATGCAAATGTATTCATGAAGAGAGTAAAATTTGCACTAGGAAAACATAGCTGAGGCTAGAACTTTTTCTGAGGAAACTTTATTAATGACCATTTATTCAGAGAATGATCTTTTTCAAAGCCTGATAATATCCATAAGTATAGAGGCCCTCTCCCTAAAAAATGTTACCAAGAATTAAAAATATAAATGTGTTTCCTTTCTTTGGACACAATATTACTTAGATCATCATCCAAATCAGGTTTATTCGACCACAACATTACTGCTATATTGGAATAAATAACACTGTAGGTGGATGGAGGAGGAATCCCTATACATTGCAAGATGTTTACCAGTATCTCTAGGTCCCTCGTAGCAGATACTTTTACTCTAATTGTGACAATCATATGTATCTCCAAATACTCTGGGGACAAAATTAACCCCAATTGAGAACCACTGATTTAAATATATGTCTGCCATATTCTGCCTATATTATACCAAGGGTATTCATTTTCAAACCTCAATACTATAGTAAAACATTTTCTGAAAGTTTATAGCAATTCTGGATGCTGAAATGGTGCATAGACTTCAAATAAAGTAATGCAAGTTTTCATTGAAGGAGGTGGTCATTATTAGGTAAAGAGTTTATAGGGACAAAATCATACATTTCTTTAATTAAAGCAAGGAGATGCCTGAGATAAAGTTTTGTCTTTTCTATGCACACTCAGAGGCTGAATTAGGAACATGAGTGGAGGTTACATGAGAAATATTGTAACTGAACAGAGTAATTTAAATAATTACTGCTTACTAATATGGTATTTTAATTCTTAGTACTTCATTTGTTACTGAACCTACAGAGTTTTAAAATCCATTTATCATATATTATCTTATATTATGAATTATCAGATTATGTTCTTCATAAATTTTACTTTTGTGGTGTTTATATTTTCTTATTAATTCATCAGATCCTTTCATATAAATTTCATATAAATCTTATATTATAAAAGTTGTTTAACTTTTACCTGCTACATATAGTAATATATTACTATATTTTAAAAGATCTAATTTATTTCTGTTATTTTTTTATATAGAGCGTTCCTTAAAAATGCATGTACTCCAAACCATTAATTGCTTGCTGTCGTTTCTACATTTGTTTCTATGTCTAGTAAGCTCTTTCCCATAATTAGAAAGACAAACATACAAAAATGTATATAGTTTTAATCTTTTTGTTTCTAACTTATACAGCAATTTTTATATTCTGTTTGTAAATTATTTAGTGCTAGGCTACTGAATCTTGGAAAAAGAAGGAAAATAGTCTAACAATTGTTAGGTTGTCAGTTTACTAAATGCACACAACATGTCTGACATAGTGCTAGGTGGTTTACAGGTCATGTTATAAATGACTTTTTTGTGACTTCACTATTAACACAGTATCATTATGCATAGTGCATAGATGAGGAAATTGAAACCTATAAAGTATAATAGTTTGATCCATGGCACATGGTTGGTAAATCATGGGGCAAAATTTAGACCAGTTCTGTTTGATGTAAAGGTCATGTTCTTAATATTACAGCAATGTTCTATAAGCATTAAGGAATTTTTTAGACTTTGAGTGGAAAATGACATGTGCTTCAAGAAAATCAATGTAGCAGTAGCTTAAATGGAAGTTTTTTTAAAAGAAATTCTGGAGACTATTGAAGTAGACAAGTCAAAGATAAGAAAATGCGAGTATCTAAATAGAATGGTACCTAGAAATTGAAAAGTAAAAGAGAGAAAAGAGATATGAAGAGAGATTGATGGGACAGGGTAATCAATTAAATGTTTTGGGAAAGAAAATGGATGTATTAAAGATGACTAGTTATT
>JAAGEH010000304.1:27999646-28108228 GCA_011751065.1 Lasiurus cinereus
TCCTCCTCCTCCTCCTCCTCCTCCTCCTCCTCCTCCTCCTCCTCCTCTTCCTCCTCCTCCAATTGTGGCCCTAATAGTGTTTCCTGGAATCACTTACAAAAAAAAAAAAAAAATTTTTTTGTTCTTCAACTCAAATCTTCCACAGGATCTTTTTCTGGAAAAACCCTAATGAAAGCAGAACATGACAAATGATGAGAGGTATTAGCCATAGCCACAAGAAGTCATTGTCGACTTCAAGGACAGCCTTCACAGGTGTCAGAGTAGTTGGGTATAAGAAAAATGAAATGATAGAGTTCTTGGAGATAGCAGGTAATTTGAGGTAACACAGAGGGAAGTTGAGAAGAGGATTTGATCTTGGTCTGAACCTAGAGTGAGTTTGAGTCTTTTTCCTTTGTCTAGAGTGAGGGGAAGTAGGATGCTGAGGCTTGAGAAGAGTAGATGAATTTTGGACTACTGCCGGGGCTAACATGATAAGCCATCAATCAAAGTTAATATTTTAAGATACTGTCAGGTAATGTTTTCAGTCAGACAGAACTGCATAGGAATTCTGGCCTTACCTCACTAACTATGTGGTTATGTGCAGGATATTGAACCTCTCTGACCTCATTCCCTATATTTGTGAAATGGAGATAACAATATTCAACAATCAAGGATTGTGGATTAAATGCTACAATGTGGCACATAGTAAATTATAAATGTGAGCTGTTACCCATCTGTGGGACAAAAAGAGCTCAGCTGAAATTTGATTGCATGAGTTCAGAGTAACAATATTTACTTGGTGCTATGTACCTTAAAAAAATCGGAATGTCTGTCTCTATTACAGAAGTTTTGAGATAAGAAATGCCTATTTGTTCCAAGTTTTTCTTTCCCAGGGGTTCTGCTATGATAACCTATACCACTTGTCTGAGCAAACACTTAAAAAAGGTAGCAAAAATAATAGTTACTTCAGTGTCAGTTTTGTGGATGTTTTACATGGGTATTATTTTTCAGACAATGAATATTATCTGATTATTCTGGGAAAATCAGACTTGACTTGAGGTTTTCTTCTCAGCTTTTATTTAAAGATCAAAACAATGTGCTAAATAAATTGAAAAGAATTTTCCAATCACACTATGTCTCAAAGAGGAAAAACTGCAACCTCAAGTGAACTTCCTTATTCTTAATATATATTCTACTTTTTAAAAAGTTTTTATCTCTTAAAATTAGATTGCCTTTAGATATTTTATCATTCTTTTTGTTAATGTTCATTACACATGATGTTGTGGCAGAAAAAACTATTTTATTATTATTTCTATAAGTATGAATCTGTGAATTTTCTATGCATCGTATCTCCTGGGAACATGAAAGGTAAATATTCAGATGATCATTACACTTCAAAGCATATGGGGGTCAATTACTCTTAGTAGACACTAGCAAGGAGGAAAAAAAATGTTTAAGTGTCAGCTATGATGCTTCTGGCCTTTGAATATAAATATCCTGATTTCCAATTTACAAACTCAAAATTTCTTATTTTTATAAAACCAGATTAAAGTATATTTCAATGCAGGAAAAAGGTTATCAGAAAGTATTTTGACTGCATTATATTGAACACACACACACAAAAAATGCATAAAAAGCTCTTCATTTGGTAAGCATAATAGAACTAGAGGCCTGTTGCAGGAAGATTCCTGCAATAGGACTTCCTGTGGTGGTCTCCGCTGCCCCACCTGCTTCCCTCCCTTCTCACCCGTCCTGCCTGTTTCCCTCCTTTCTCCTCTGCCCTGCTTGCTTGCTTTATCTGCAGCTTCACTCCCTTCTGCATCACTTGGCTTCCCTCTCTGCTGTCTTTAGTCTTTAGTCTTCACTCTGTGCCTGGGTATGCAAATTAACCACCATCTTAGTTGAGTTAATTTGCATACTCACTCCTGATAGGCTGGTGGGCATGGCTGGTGGGCATAGCAGAGGTATGGTCAATTTGCATGTATCTCTTTTATTAGATAGGATATGCATTTATACCCTGTGTCCAAAAGTAAATTATTCAACATTGACTTGTTGAAACTATTTTATGTTCTATATTGGACACAAAAGTTACAAAAAATAAACATTCACAGTGCCTTTTTTCAAGTAGGCTGATACTAAAAATTCATGATTTCTGCCATTTACTTAGACCAAGTACTATTATTTCTCATCTTGGCTAACACAATAACTTCACTACTGATTTGTTTTAACTTTTCTTCCTATGTCCACTCACACTCCAGAGTAGCTCTAAAATCATATAATTGATTATATCCCACAAAATATGATTTGCTCATATTTCATTTGCCCTAATCACCCAAACTTTTAGTCTACTTTAAACACTCCAGGGGCTTCTATTACAATTTGAATAAAATTTAAATTTCTTACAGATCCTCCAATCTATGACTTCACCCATCTCTTAATGGCCTCTCCCTTTATTCTTCCATTTGTTTACTCTGCCACCATAATCTTACTTTTCTTAAGAATGCCATTGATTTTCTTCTTTTTTAAATATAGGCTTTTCAGATATAATTATTCCAATAAGCACTGCTTTAGTAGCATCTTTAGTTTTGGTATATTTGCCTCATTTTCAATCACCTCAATATTTTCTTATTTTCTTGGTGATTTTTTTTCTTGACTTATTGTTTATTCAAAAGTCTGTTGTCTAATTTTCATATATTTGTGACTTTTCCAAATTTTCTTCTGTTATTGATTCCTAAAATTATTTTATTATGGTCATAAACTTCATATAATTTTAACCCTCTTAAATTTATTGAGACTTGTTTTATATAATTTACTAGTATACTAGAGAATGTTTCATATTTAATTGTAAATGATATATATTTGATTTTCTTTCTTGGAATATTCTATTAAGCCCAATAGTTTATAATACTATTCGTAAATGCATAAAATGCTACTGAATAAACCACACAAAAACTTAATGAGTTAAATGACACTTTATTTTCTCACAGTCTGGGATCAATAGAAGGTAATCCAATTTGGCTGGACTCAACTGTGTTAATCTCAGCTAATAAAATTTATACATCCAGAGATAAGCTGACACACATTGAGCTTGGCTTTTTTTTTCTTTTCTTTTTCTGCAATAGTTTACTTGCCAGGTCTATTTTTCTCACTGTGACAGAATATTCACAAGAGAGGAATGTCAATGTTTAAATTCTGCTTATATCACTTTTGCTAAAACTCATACATTGTCTAAAGATAACTGAAATAATCACTCATCAAATTATTCATGTTAGTGCAACAGTTCTTCTTCAATGGTATGGAAGATGTTTCTTAACTATATTATGTTTTCTGTCCTCAAATTAATCTCACTTCTGTGTGTTTTAGGAACTACAAAAAAATAGTAAACTAAATAGTACAAAAATGGAAAACTGTGACTAACAGAAAATTTGTAGTGATGCTTTTACTTAAGATAAAGTTTAAATAATTATTTATAACACTAGTGGCCTGGTGCACAAAATTCGAGCACATTAAAAGGGAGACCTAGAGTCAAATCCCTGCCCACCCACATGCACCTGGCTGGCCCCCTCATTGGGTTAGATCCAGACTGGCCAGTCCCACCCTTGTCAAGCCCTGCTGGCCAGGGGGCTAACCTCAGTTCCCCTGGCCTGGTGCCAGGTTGGAGGGCATGGCCTTAGGTACCCCAGATGGAGCAGGGACAATGACTTGAGGTCCCCTGTCAAGCTCTGCCAGGTGGGGGACAGGTTCTGAGAAACCCTTTTAAGCCTGACTGGGTGGGGGGCATGGCCTGAGGTCTCCCATTAAGCCCTGCCAGGTAGATGGGTGCAGCCTCAGGTCCTCCAGCCATACACCAGGTATGGGGTGCAGCGTAAGTTCCCCCATCAAGCCCCACTGGACAAGGGATATGACCTGAGTTTCCCCCAGCCCAGCACTGGGGGTGCACCTTGAGGACCCTGTCAAGCTGCACTGGATGGGGAGCACAGCCTGAGGTCCTCTGTCAAGCCCTGCCAGGCAGGGGGGATGCAGCCTCAGATCCCCTGGCCTAGTGCAGGGTACGGGGTGCAGCCTGAGGTCCCCCGGCCTGGTGCCGGGGTAGAGGGCCTGCCCTGAAGTCCCCTATCAAGCTCCACCTGATAAGGTTCATGGTCTGAGGTCCCCCAGCCTGGCGCCAGGGCATGGTACAAGACCTGAGATCCCCTGTCAGGTCCCTGCTCCTTGCTCGTTAAGGCTCCTTAAGGGAACTTGGCCTCAGCTGTGGGTGCAGCCATTTTTGTGATGGGGAGAAGGTCAATTACCATATTCCCTCTTTATTAGGTAGGATATGTCAGACCTTTTTTCCCTTTTTTGAGATAGTTACATGATAATTTTCAAAGTTTGTTTGGCCTAAAATTAGACTATACGCTGACAAGATTGACTGTTATTTATAGTATACTAGAGGTCTGATGCATGAAATCTGTGCAAGGGGCTCAGCCCTTGTAGCCCTGGCTTCAACCAGAAGATTATCCAGAAGTACATCTATAAGATCATTTGGCTGTCTGGTGCAGTTAGATATTACGCTTTTATTATTATAGATTGTTATAAACTATAACACTAGAGGCCCAATGCAAGAAATTCATGCTCTGGTAGGGTCCCTAGGCCTGGCCTGTGATGAGGGCCAAACTTTCCTGACTGCTGGCAACCAGCCCTGCTCCACCATCTCTGCAGCTGCCATTGGTTGCCCTCTGTGTGTGGGGCTATCAGCAGGGAAATTGGGCCCCGGTTCTGCCCATGTGTGCTGCCATCCACCCTGGTTCCTAGTACCCATTGGGCAATAGGAGCCTGCCAGCCAAGGGGAGGGACCAAGAGGTTGGCCAGTAGGCTCCCATCTGGCTATCAGGGCTTGCAGGTTGGGAGCAGCTCCTGCATTGAACATCTGCTGCCTGGTGGTCAGTGTGCATCATAGTTGACTGGTTGTTTCAAAATCTAGTTGATTTAAATATTACAATTTTATGTATATTCTTAAGCTCATATAACACTAAATTCATTACCTTGTTTATGTATTCATATATATATATATATATATATATATATATATATGTTAATCTCCAAAGCATATATGAATAGATTTTATGACTAACAATAGTTTTACATCTTTCCCATATATTAAATGTGTCAATAATACTTATACCAAAATCATAACCATTAATAACCTTCTAAGTATATAATTTAATTAGTTTAAATAACTAATCTCTCTTCCATTTGCCAGTATATCTTAAAAATATGTAATTATAAGGTTGATGCTATAGTAACTGTCAGTATTACTAACGGCAACCAAGAACAGCAATGTGTCCCCAATAGGAGGCATGCAAGAGGCAGCTGATCGATGTTTGTCTCTCATTGATATTCTAACTCTATCCCACTCCCTTCCTCTATGTAAAAAATCAATAAAATATATTAAAAAAAAAAGCTGAGACCGGTTTGGCTCAATGGATAGAGCATTGGCCTGGGGACTGAAAGAACCCAGGTTTGTTTCTGGCCAGGGGCATGTATCTGGTTGTGGGTGCATCCCCAGTAGGGGGTGTGCAGAAAGTGGCTTATGGATGTCTCTCTCTCATCGATGTTTCTGGCTCTCTATCTCTCTCCCTTTCTCTCTGTGAAAAATCAATAAAATATATTTAAAAATATTAAAGAAAAGAAAAGCAATGTGGAGGTTCAGCAATAAAGAAATAATTGGAAAAAACACTCATTAGATTACTTCTAACAATATTATAAAAAACTGCAGAGAAAACATTTGGAGATAAGCAAATTTTGTGTCAATTTGTCAAAACGATTCCAAGACTAGTTTTAATTTTCCTAAAACTGTGTGAGCCAGAATAATTACTTTAATAGATTTTAATTTCTACTTAAGTTGAGTTGCTAATTCATTTACTTATTATTTTATCATTTGAAGCAAAACTGTATAACTTTCGATGGCTTATTTTATTTTGTAAATGATATATGCTTCTCTTGAAGTAGAAATATATGTCATTTTTGTATTAACATATATTAATACTAAATACAAATTATATCTTTGTTGTTTTTTTAATATATTTTATTGATTTTTTACAGAGAGGAAGGGAGAGAGATAGAAAGTCAGAAACATCGATGAGACAGAGACATCGATCAGCTGCCTCCTGCATGCCCCATAGTGGAGATGTGACCGCAAGCAAGGTACATGTCCCCGACCGGAATCGAACTTGGGACCCTTCAGTCTGAAAGCCGACGCTCTATCCACTGAGCCAAACCGGTTTTGGCTATATCTTTGTTTTGAATCATGTAGTTTATTTCCAAGAATATGCACACAATTATTTCAACAAAATTTGCATTTAAAATGATTTCATTTTAGTTGAAAATAAAGAATCTTATTTGTTAAATTTCTATAGCCATTACTTTAAAATTTAAAATATTTTAAAATTGGAATCAGAGTACAATGAATGACACCTGCTTTTCCATAGGTCAAGAAGACAATGGTGATGGTCTCATTGTTATCATAGCCATGGTGTGTGTGTGTGTGTGTGTGTGTGTGTGTGTGTGCAGATAAATTGGAAGAGAACAGTACTGAATACATATATTCATCCAATTGTCCTCAGTTGAATTATTTGCAATGATGGGGAAATGTAATTTAAACTCTGTTTAAATCCCTGATTGTCCCTGAAAATTTATTTAAAAAATTTCACTATAGTGAATTTTATTTATTTATTTATTTATTTATTTATTTATTTATTTATTTATTTGTTTATTTGTTTATTTCTTTTAATTTTTATTTTTATTAATTTTTATACATATCTCCCCATTACCCCCCTCCCTCCCAGCCATACCCCAACCCCCCAGTATCTATGTTAATTGGTTATGCTTATATGCATGCATACAAGTCCTTTGATTGATCTCTTATCTACCTCACCTAACTTTAATCTTCCTGCTGTAATTTCACACTCTGTTTGATGCTTTACTGCCTCTGTACCTAAACTTTTGTTCATCAGTTTATAATGTTCTTTATTATCCCCCAATGAGTGAGATCATGTGATGCTTCTCCTTCATTGACTGGCTTATTTCACTAAGCATAAGGCTCTCCAGTTCCAACCAGGTTGCTGCAAATGCTAAGAATTCCTTCTTTTTAATGGCAGCATAGAATTCCATTGTGAAGATGTACCATGGTTTTCTGATCCACTCATTTGCTGACGGGCACCTAGGCTGTTTCCAAATTGTAGCTATGGTAAATTGTGCTGCTATGAACACAGGGGTGCATAAATCCTTTCTGATTGGTGTTTTTGATTTCTTAGGATAAATTCCTAAGAGTGGGATTACAGGGTCAATATAGTGAATTTTAAAACAAAAATTGTGTATTCTAATGATTATCTATTACAAGCACAAGTCTGTTTAGGGAGTAGGAATAGCCAAGCCCCTTCAGACCATCAGAGAATTTACAAAGCTTACAAAGATTGAAAATCAGGAAAAATAAAGATTTAAGGTACAGTATATTAATGTGACACGAAAAGATATCACTAAAGCATTACAAATATATCTGTCAATAGCTTCCAGATGATTTTTTAAGAAAAACTGTTTAACTTACAGCATTGAAAGAATAAACAATGTGGGATCACTAAAGAGAAAATATATATGAAGTTCTTAAATTCTTTGATATTCTTTAAGATGACTATCAGTTCGAGATGCAAATAATTTCAGGATTATGAGCACGGATTACCAAAGCAGCAGTTGCCTGATGTTGTTTGTATTTGTACCAATGGATCAGACCATTTAGAATGAATAATGTAGAGGCTTAAATTTTATGATTACTAAACATTAAAATGGTCTGTAGTTTTATGGAAACAAATACTCTACTGTAGTTGTCTTTTAAACTGTTTGTATTTTATGTAATACTTTATTTTTTATGGTGAGTTTCTAGGAAATGGGTCATGTGTCTTAAAACTGATAGCATGTATATATTGAGGAAATATGGTACTTATACTTCACAAAGCAAACTGCCAACCCAAATTACATTTTAATTGTAAATATTCTTTTGAAAATGATTAACATTACATTTGCTATCTTGATAAGAAAGATATTTTTATATGATTCTTCTTGATTTATTCATTTATATAGCAAAATGTTTATCATAGATAAAGCATAAGTAAATTTTATCAAATTTCATTTTTATCTTATTACTAATACAGACATATATTTCTTTTTCTACTTTCTATTCATCCTTCAAGTTATAAAGTCTGTAGTACTCTCTATTATTCTATATTTTGTATTGTTTTTTTTTAGGCAAATATTGCAACCATTCTATGGCTTCTCAGCTTTAATACTAATGACATTATGGGTCAGATAATTATGTCCTGTGAATTATAGGATATTTCTCAACATCTTTGACCTCTACCTGCTAGATGTCAATAGTAATCCCCACCCTCCTCCTTCCAGTAGTGACAACCAAAAGCATTTCCAAAAGCATTCTCTGGAGAGCAGAATCACTCTGGCTGAGAACCACTGCTATATCAGAATGATTTAGTGTCTTGATAAAATTCACATACAGAACTATGATATAAAACCTAAGTGATTCCATTACATACAGTTTGTGTAATCTTGTAATCTTATATCTAAATGTGAACAATATATTTCTTTTTTTAAAAAAAATTATCTTTATTGTTGAAAATAGTACAAATGTTCCCTTCCCCCCCACACTCCCCACCACTGACCCTCTTTATCTCACCCATACCCTTTAAAACTTAGATTTCTTCAGTCACACCTCACACTTGCTGTAATTATACTCAATTATTCCTGCAATTTTATGCTTTTACTAGTGTGCTGGTGCATGGATTAGTGCACATTGAAAGGAAATTAATTAGAAGGTGGTCAATGGGGCAGGTTTGAGCAAGATGGGCTGGATATGCCCTGGAGCCAACCTCCCACTGTCCCTCCCTAGGGTGGCACCATGGCTCAAAGGTCATCTGTGGAGTGAGTAGGGTCCTTCGAGCAAGTGGGATCTTGGGCCTGGCCTGTGGGGATTGGGCCAAAACCAGCTCTCCAACATCCCCCAAGGGGCCCTGGATTGTGAGAGGGCAGTTTTCAGATGATGTACTCAGGAATTGGGCTGCCTCCTCTCTGGGTCTGAGTGCATCAGCAGAGAACTGCTGATGCCAAGTCACTGCAACTCAGCAGTTCCTGGCTTGAGCATCTTCCCCATGGTGGCCAGTGGGCATCATACTTACCAACCAGTTGGACCGTCACTCAGCCTTTTATATATGTAAATTATCCATTCCAACTATTAATCCTAACTTTCAACCTGATATGTTTCTCTTCATGCATTGACTATTGAAATTTGTTCCTGTTTTAATAGGGAACTAGTTTAACTGAAAGTGATTTCCATTTGGTTGTATCTTAGCTCTTACTGGTAAATAAATCTTAAGATTATTCAAGTCCTTATTCTCACCACTTTTAAATATTAGCTTATATTTGCTGGCCTAGTCTGATTCAGGCGGCATTAAAAGAATGAGAACATGGATAACTATTAAGAAGAGCTTTTCAGTAATCTATAAGAATAATGATATTACAATGAAGAAGAGATGGCTATAAGAGACATATAGGTAGAAATATGATTGGATGTCAGTAAATGAAAAAGATAGCAGCAATTGAAGGTTATGGAATATCTATGACTTGTTATATTGGGGAATTAAAAAAATAGCCAGAAAGAATGAGATGTCTGTATATATGAATACTTCTGTGTGTGTGTGTGTATGTATATGTGTGTGTGTATATATATGTGTGTGTCTTAATATATGTATAGTAGTTAACGCCTTAAGATGGATCATAAAAAAGATCAAGTCTTTGGGCATTGGAATTACTACTATCATGTAAGTCTTCTCAGAAAGCCTATAATTTTTTTAAATATATTTTATTGATTTTTTACAGAGAGAAAGGGAGAGGGATAGAGAGTTAGAAACATCGATGAGAGAGAGATATAGATCAGCCACCTCCTGCATGCCCCCTACTGGGGATGTGCCCACAACCAAGATACATGCCCTTGAAGGGAATCAAACCTGGTACCTTTCAGTCCACAGGCTGACGCTCTATCCATTGAGCCAAACCGGTTTCCGCAAATTTTTAAGTCTTGAATAAATGAATGTTACTTATATATAACACCCATCATATGATTGCTAATGGCAAGAAAATGACAATGTTCTCTTAAGCACATATAACTAAAGTTCACAGACCATGACTTTGTGACAGCTATATAATTTTAGTAAAAATATGAAGTAGAAGAAAGCATTATAATCTTGAAAAAGGTTGCAAAATTAGTATTTGAACTGAAAGAGATTACATAACACAATTGCTACTGACAAACATCTTTTTCTCAAAAAAAAATTTTAGAGTGGGAGAAGCTGTCATGTATTTCTTCTCTCACATTAATTTCCAACTTAATTTATACTAATGCAACTAATCATATTTAACTGTATGCCAATATTTTTTGCTCCTTTTATACCTTTAAAAATTTGTGTAATGGTTTCTAATGGCTTAAACCTTCTACAAAACTTAAATTTAATCCAATATCTTCAAGATATTTTTACTTCTGTTGATCTCTTTCACCAATATGACAAGAGCTTTTAATAAAATCTGACATAAATGTTTTAAATTAATGCTTATATTAGATGAACTAATACAATGAAGCTTCAAGTTACAGTAGAATAGTTAGCTTTCATAAAAAGCAAAGAATATAGTATTTCAAAACATTATTTTAAATTAAAGGAGATTTGCTAATTCCATGATACTAGAGCTTCCCTTTAAATAATGTGATCATAGAATCTGTGAATTGATACTAATGAAAACTCTATTAGTGTAAAATAAAGTTAAGGTATGTCATTGCAACAGAATGTGTAGGTATATACACACATGCATATATGATAAACTTATAGTATTCATTGGGTGAATTATAAAAAAATAACACACACAGTAAATTTTTAAATCTCACAGCCCCTTTAAGTCTACCTATCAGGGATCTTTTTTCTCTTGCCCTGGATAAAAAGTAAGATATTTTTCCATTTATTCTTAAATAACAAAAAGTCATACTCTTACTTTAACTCGTAAGAGGGCCTTGGTTCAGTAATTCAAGTGCTAAGTCCCATGTAACAGTACAAATGAAACTTGCTATGAAGTTACAACTTCCCTCTTGCCCTAAAGGAGCTTCTGCTCATGGAAACAGGGAAGAAAGATTAGGTGTTTTTTTCTCCCCATAATTTAAGTTTTAATCCTTCTTCTAAAAAGTATGAGAATATTTGATTGATGCTTCTCTGAGAAATCAGTCATGACATGGCCCAGTTGATGGAATTATCAAACAGGACTTCAAACAATATATTGTAACTACTCAGTGAATTTTTTTAAATGTGCTTTTAATAAATAAAGAAATAAGAAATTTCAAAAAAATAAAAATAAAAAGCAGGAGAATAAAAGTTCTTACTCTACTTACATTATTTGTAAGGTGGCTTAATGTTCTCAGAGTCTGGTAAGTGTTCTAAAGTGATTCATTTCATGGGATATTTTCTTTTCTTACTCACTATTTTATTTAAAATAAATTAATACAATTGTATATATTCCTTAATAGATAGCCCATGTATAACTCTTTGTTTTTCCAAAAGTGATTTTTTCTACTTAATTTTTTTTTGGACAAGCAACTTTATCTCTTACTAACTTAGAAATGCTTGAATTTATTCCTATTCTTTCATCCCGTTTTTCATGCCTAGAAAATGTATCTATAAACTAGGCAACCAAAAAGTTTTAACTGTTACTTCTTCAGCCCTAAATAATCTGTGTAAGTGATTCAACAATTGTTCTAGACTATGATTCATTGCCTTGACAACTTTGTTGTTCTATGACTCAAAAACATTTCAGTGTGTTTTCTGTGGGGTGGTGAATTTTCTTCTTGTTGGATGCTATATCACTACAAAGAGGGTTACTTACTGCCTGAGTCCCATTATCATCCAAATGGTCATCTTGAGTAGAATTTTAAAGGGATAGAACACTACTCTCTCACAGAGTCATTTTTGGTCAAAGGGAAACATTCATGCATTCTTTTTAGCAATGCTTCTGTGAGTAAGCCCTACCAAAATGCTGCAGTTCATTTCTGCTTTCTGAATTTTTCCAGGCATGAGCTACACAGAAGTTCACTCTATCTTCCTAAGTACAGGATAAATGTATCAAGCATTCTAATATTCAAATCCACTCCCTTGACATGATGTAAAGAGGTAAGCACTTCCCCAAACAGTCCCTCAGTGCAAGGTGACAGGAGTCACAGCACAATTATCTCCAAAGAATTCCTCCTCCCAGGTCTTGTCCCAGTTCTCACTACAAGCCCTCTTGTTGCTATTCTTGATGCAGATGAAAGATCAGGAGTAGATACGGAAGTCCCTGGCCTTCTCTTTGGAAATGTGCTTCCTGTTCTGACTTGTATCCTGACATCTGGAATCTCTTATAACTTGGTGCATCATTCAATGTTTCTAATTCACCATTCCTCTATGCATATTACATACTGAGGCAATAGCTAGTTAACATCAAGGCAAGACTTGTAACTTATAAAGTAGGAAACAATCAATGCAGGATCTGAGAGAAATGTTCCTCAAAATGCCTGTCTCTGAACTTTATTTCTGAACTTCTCTCATAGTGACACTACATGTAAATCCTCTGGTAATGCTATGAAAATTGTGCTAAATCACTGCATATATATCTGGCAGGAAAATAATCTAAAGGGTCAGAAGATGCCTCTAAACTCAATCTGGGTAATCTTAGATGAGAGGGAAAATAAATTTGAAGTTTATTAGTATGCAGCAAAAAAGGGTATAGGAAAAGAAGGAGCTTCCATGTCGAAAGGAATAGCATTTATAAACACACTAGAAGCCCAGCGTGCAAAATTGTACAGCCCTGCCCACCCACGTGCTCCTTGCTGCACTCACCCACCCATCCACTGACCACCAGCCTTGCTGTGATAAGAGCCTGTGGGCCCTGCCGCATGAGCTGAAATCATGTGAGACCCAGACCCGTCATGCAAGGCAGGACTCCAGACCCAAAACCAGCTGCATGAGGTGGGACTCCAGATCTCAGACCCACTGAAAGAGGTAGGATCCCAGCTCCACCACTCCATGAGACCCATCAATGCACCTCCAGGTGACTAGTCATGTGTTTATTATGGCATTAGGACCACAGGCTTTTTAAAATATAGATAAGAAGCCCATTGCATGAAGATTCGTGCAATAGGTCTTACTTCCCTTGGCTGCCAGCACCAGTTTTCCTCTCCTGGAACCCAGGCCTTTGCTCCAGCCACAGCAGAGAAGCCAAGCCTCTTTTGTTGTCTTCCATTGTTTTCAGTCTTCAGTCTTCTTGCTCAGACCAGAGTCTTCAGTCTTTCACTCTGTGCCATCTTTATTGGGTTAATTTGCATAGTCACTCCTGATCGACTGTTGGGTTTCACAGAAGTATGATCAATTTGCATATTTATATTTTATTAATGTAGATGAGGTTACCTGAGCATAAAACATTATTGACTTAACTCCTACTCTTCCTTACCCCTTTCCTATCATAATCAGTTTGTCACAGAGTCATTTACCTTAATTTTAGGACATTCCTCTGACCTTTTCCATTTTCTTTGCCACCACTTGAATTAACTTTTTTTAACTCCTATCTGGGCTTATCTTCTGGATTTCTCACTGATCTCCCTGCTGTTCCTGTCTTCTGATTTCAATTCATCCCACACACTAAAGTCAAATAACTGTAATTATGTTTGAAATATGAACTGAACTTGGTCTTAAAGTTTAAATTAAAGCTTGTCATTATTCCAATTGAAGAATCATTGGATGTTTGAGTCATTCTCTAAGATAAAATATACTAGAAAAATAAAACTTGCAAATGTAATATAATTCAATGAGAGATAGCTAGATGGAGACAGTAATATAGAGAGATAGATATAGTACAGAAGACTATATCATGCAGAAAATTAGAAGGAAAACATATTCTGAAGAGAGTTTGGCAAAAATCACAGAAAGGAATTACCATTTGAAGAGTATTTCATGGTTTGGGTGAAATAAAAAAGGAAGAAAAATAAAGTCCAGACAGAGATAAAAGCCTGTAAAACCTTACAGAGCCATAAATATCTCATACATAAAAATCTTATAGCCCTGGCAAGTGTTGCTCAGTGAGTATCAGCCTGTATACCAAAGGGTCATGGGTTTGATACCCAGTCAAGGTCACATACCTGGGTTGCAGGTTTGATCCCTAGCCCAGATCAACAAGCTTACAGGAGGCAACCAATCCATGTATCTCTCTCACATTAATCTGTCTCTGCCTTTTACTTTCCCTCCCTTCCACTCTCTCTAAAAATCATTGGGAAAAAAATATCCTTAGGTGAGAGAGAGAGAGAGAGAGAGAGAAAGAGAGAGAGAGAGTCCTATTTGAGAAACATTGATCAATTGCTTCCTGCAAACTTGAAACCTAGGTATGTATCTTGAACAGTAATGGAATCAGTGACATTTTGGTGCATAGGATGATGCCCAACCAACTGAGTAACTGGCCAGAGCAAAGACATCCTATCTAATAAAAAGAATAATATGCAAATTAACCATCACTCTGCTACACCCACCAGTCATGCCCACCAGCCAATCAGAAGTGAGTATGCAAATTAACCCCAACCAAGATTGCTGCAGCCACAGAGTGAGCAGGAGGGAAGCTTGGGTTTCCCCAGCAATGGAAGAAGCCAAACTTTCCATACACCCTGGCAAGCCCGGGCCTCTACTCAAGGCTACAAAGTTCAATTATAGATGATAAATAAATCCCAACAAAAAACGGTGGCAGCCTCAGAGCTAGAGAGAGCAAGAAGCTAGGGTTGCTCCCAGTGATGGAGGAAGCCAAGTTTTCCACACATGGCCAGCCTATGCCTCTGCTTAACGCTACAAAGTTTTAATTATAGAAGATAAATAAATCTTAGATACCAGGGTCTCTGCTTGGGTCACTGTAGAGTGTGGCCAGCCTGCAAACCACCACAGGCTCCTTGCCTAGGCCACCCCACACCCAAGGGAACACCCGTGCACCAGGCCCCTATCCTATCTAATAAAAGAGTGATATGCAGATTGACCATCACTCCAACACACAAGATAACTGCCCTCATGTGGTCAAAAGATCCTGCCTCCATGTGGCCACCAGATGGCCACCACCACATGGCCAGCAAGGGTGGAGGTTGGGATGGACCAGGCCTACAAGGAAGGGCAGTTGGGGGTGATCAAGCCTGTAGGAGAGGGTGGTTAGGGGTAACCTGGCTGGCAGAGGAAGGAAGTTGGCAGTGACAGGGCCTGCAGGGAAGGGCAGTTAGGGGTCATCAGGCCTGCAGGAGAGGCAGTTAGGGGCAAACAGGCTGGCAGGGGAACAAATAGGCATTAATCAGGCTGGAAGGGGCATGATTAGGGCAATCAGGAAGGCAAATAGGTGAGCAGTTGGGAGCCAGCAGTCCTGGATTGTGAGAGGGTTGTCCAACTGCCCGTTTAGGCCCTATCAGGATTGGGCCTAAATGGGCAGTTGGACATTTCTTTAGGGGTCCCAGATTGGAGAGGGTGCAGGCTGGGCTGAGGGACACCCTCCCCCCTGCACAAATTTCATGCACGAGTCCTCTAGTCTTATATATAAGTGCTGCTAGTAGAATTTCTTCTTACATTCTGGAAGTCAGTTGTTTGGTCTTCAACAACTGGGAAGGATAAGGCTCACCCACATTATGGAAGGATTCTCCTTTACTCAGAGTCTGTTGATTTAAATGTTAGCTTCATCTAAAAATACCTTCACAGAAACACTCAAAATAATTTTTGAGCAAATATCTGACACTGTGGCAAAGTCAAGTTGACACATTGAATTAGTAAACAAACTCACCTTTCCTCCCAATCTCTTTTTTTTTCCCTTTGAGATGCCTTAAAACATCTCTCATATGTTTATTCACTTGAAATATATTACTTTCCTATTGTTTATTCAGAAAACAATTCAACTCATTTGGTAAGATAGAGATTAAATGCCATTACTCTTATAAAGATTCCCTTGATTATTATCAGAAGTCATTACGTATCTTTGTTTTAAAATTTCTAGTAGTCTTGTGTCATTTGCTTAGTTCTTACCATAAACAGACATATAATTTCTATGCATATATGAGTTTTATTAACTAGATTTTTACTAAAGTTGTCACTGGAATTTATCAAAAGCAACACAATAGCTTCCACTATTTAATATCTACTTATATTTCTTATTTCTATTTCCCCATGTTTCTAAAACAGGGACCCTGGGATTCAACTGGGCTTCAACTTGTCTATCCTGGGATAGAATAACTATCAAGTGAGAAAAATGGTTGAAGAAGCAAGTGTATGCTAGGCCTGTACTATAATGTTTGAAACATTTACAATTGCACAATTATATATGCTTACATTAGAATATAAGTTAATGAACAGTTGATTTAATATATATAATATTAGAAATGAAGTTTAGCAATATTTAGACTTTATTTTATAGAAAGCTATTTTGACATTATGGAATCAAGCAAAAAATATCTCTGTAATATCACATCTTTTATAATACAACATTTTTAAAGTTAATCTAAAGAGAGTGGAAGGGCGAGAGAAGAGAAGGAGAAAAAGAGAGAGAGAAACATGGATGTGAGAAAGACACATTGATTGCTTGCCTCCTGCTCATGCAGAGTACTGAACTGGCCACGGAGGTACATGCCCTAGACCAGGAATTCAATCTGTGACCCTTTGGTCCACAGGCTGATGCTCTAACCATTGAGAAAAACTGGCCAGAGTGATGTTTGATTGTATCTTTATAAATATTAAGTTATGGAACTCTGAATCTCATTGAAATCCTATGGAAGATGTGCATAGTTTTGCTTTAGAAGGCAACTGGCCTATTTAAATTCAGGCTGCAAGTTCTGACTAGCTTTCTGTGTGCACAGTGTAATTTCAATGTCAGTCTGAATATCCAGCCATTGTCCCCTTGAATGTTTATTTTTCACAAGATCCTTCCTTACTGCAACCTCCCTGATTTTACAGTTCCGTTGGGCTCCCTTTTTTCAGTTGTTTGGTCAGAAAGCTGAGGCTTTGGTTACCTTGCATTGTCAGGGACTTCTGTGACCGTGCCTACATTTGGCCAAGTAGCATGAAAAAAAAAAATCACTAGAAAAAATATCCTCAGGTGAGGATTTTAAAAAATCACTTTATATGTGAAGAACCAGGAAAATCTTGACTCACATGGGAAAAGACAACTGATATGCCAGTTAAGATGAAACAGATGTTGTAATTATCTGTTATAAATCTTAAAGGAGTTATGATACAAAATATTCCAACAACAACACTGAATAGCCTTGTAATAAATACAGAAATAAAAGCCTTAGCAAAGAAATAGACAAGATAAAGAAAAAATGAGAAATTTTTAAACTGATAAATACAAATTAGTAAAACAGAGATGTCAGAGGACTCAGTGAACTTGAAAATAGATCAATAAAAATTATCCAATCTGAACAACAATGAGGAAAATTATTGAAAATGAACTGAATCTTGAGACCGATGGGACAAGAACAAAAGGTCCAACATTGACAAAATCTTGAAGAAACAATGGCTACAAACTTTTAAAGTATGGTAAAAGACATAAATATAGAGATTTCAAGAAATTCAGGCTAAACATAAAGAAATTCATGCCAACACATCCTAAACTGCTGAATACTAAGACAAATGTAAGACTAATATATAAAGACATTTTCAGACAGAGACTGAAAACTTTTGATATTAACAAACCCTTGCTGAAAAAGCCACAAAGAAAAAAGAAGATGAATCTGGAAGGGAGGGAAGAGCTTTAAGAAGGAAAGGTAAATGAAGAAATGTGTAAACAACATATGGGTAAAATCCCAGTAAGTACTGACTGTGAAAAATAACAGTGGTGGTGATTATGTTAAACACCAAATTTGGGGATTTTAAAAGAATGTGAAACTAAAATACCAGACAATATTAATTGATAAAATGAGGGCAATGTAATCATAATTAATTAATTAATTAATTAATCTAAATATAATGTATTAGTGTCCTAGCTCTCTATTAATGAAATGTCACAAAATGATTGGCTTTAAACAATTGCAGTTCACTGTCTCACTTTTCTGGTACCCATAAGACTAAAATTAAGATGACCATGCTTTTTTAAAATGGTAGGGGTGAATCTGTCCCATGCCTTCTCTTCGCTTCTGATGTCACCAGTAATTATTAACATTCCTTGATTTGTAGTCATGTAATTCCAATTTCTGCCTCTGTGATCAAATGGTATCATTATTATTATTTTTATATTTTTATTGATTTCAAAAAGGAAGGGAGAGGAAGAGAGAGATAGAAACATAAATAATGAAAGAGAATCATTGATCGGCTGCCTCCTGTACGCCTCGCACTGAGATCAAGCCCACAACCCTGGGTATGTGTCCTTGATTGGAATCAAACCCAGGACCCCTCAGTTCACAGGCTGATTCTCTATCCACTGAGCCAAAGGAGTTAAGGCAGTGTCATTATTTTTATCTCCTCTGCATTTCTTTATATTGATATCAGTGATATTTGATTAAGTTATTAGCCTACTCCCATATAGCTTCATTTGAACTAATTACTTCTTCAAAAGGCTTATTTCCAAATAATGCCCTAATCTGACATAATGGGGTTAAACTTTAACATATGTTTTCAGGAAACACAATTTGACCCCATAAAAAAGATCAATCAAGTATGCTTCCTTTTACATTCAGACATTTCCTAAAACATTAATACACCACATTTTATTTTATTTATTTTCAATACATCATATTTTAAAATGACTCTCAATAGACCTGAAAATTATTTGATCAAAGTTAAGATAAGATCTGTTCTTGATTATAAAATCAAAACTAAGCAAACAAAAAACCAAAAAGCACTGTGAAAAACTAGGGATTAAAAGATATCAGTATTTGCAAAATTATATTCTGTTAGATTGGTTAAAACAAGTAAAAAAAATTGAATTCATAATGATGGTGAGTAAATGTTGGACATAAGATAAATAAGTACAAATTAAAAACTTTCAAGTAAATATTTTAATACTTGGAAGATATTACAAAAATAACTTTCACAATAAAGAATTTTTATAGGCAATTTTATAAAATATATATGCAACCAGGCTTTAATAAATTGAGTTATAAATTCTGTTTTATATATGAAGACAATATTTAGAAACTGATGTCAACCCTACATAAATCACACTTTAAACTTAATACAAAGCAAAGTTAGCAAAATGATTCTTCAAGGGATTGGATGTTTATGACTTAAAAAAAATTACTCCTCCTCCTCAAATAATTTCCAACATTTCTCTGAGGGTTTCTCAGGATGAGAAATGCTCATGAGAGTCCCCTCACTTTCTTCCTCCTAAGCCTCCTTGGTGTTCTCATGCTCAGTCTGCTGCAAATAATGCTTATAAAGTCATCTCTATCTTAGACACAACAAAACTAAATGTCATTGCTACTTTCACTCTGGCCTACATACTCACCCTTTTCCTGTTCTGTTCCAAAAAGGACTTTGCTTTAAACTGAATGACTTACAACTGTTTCTCATCCTAAAATCAAGCTGCTCTTTCTTTACTAACAGAAACATCCCATATTTCCATACTTTAGATTCCAAAATGAACTTGCATTGCCCTTAAAGAAAGAAAGATAGGGGATTATTTTTTATTAATTTCAAATGAATAGCAACACTTGCTAATCAATACACACTATTTTAATTGAATGTACTCAGCTAATAATCTGCAAAACACCTTGAGAAATAATTTTTAAAAAGTTAAGATTCTGTCTTTAAAGTATTGAAAGGAGCTTTGGCGGGTATGACTCAGTTGCTTGGAACCTCATACTATACACAGAAGAGTCACAGGTTCAATTTCCATTCAAGACACATACCCAAGTTTGGGTTCCATCCCCCCTCGGGGTTCCTAGAGGAGGCAACCAATTGATATTTTTATCTCTCTTTCTATCCGTGCCTTCATCTTTCTCTAAAACCAATAATAACATATAGTTTTTCTAAAGGAGGATAAGATTGATATATAATTACATCTAGAGAAAAATGCAAATACTATATGATTACTTGCTAAATTGCTTGGTATAGAATGTAACTGTAGCCGAAACTGGTTTGGCTCAGTGGATGGAGCATGGGCCTGCGGACTGAAAGGTCCCCGGTTCGATTCCGGTCAAGGGCATGTACCTTGGTTGTGGGCACATCTCCAGTGTGGGGCATGCAGGAGGCAGCTGATTGATGTCTCTCTCTCATCGATGTTTCTAGCTCTCTGTCCCTCTCCCTTCCTCTCTGTAAAAAATCAATAAAATATATTAAAAAAAGAATGTAACTGTAATAAAAAAAAAAGGGCTTAGAAAGGATGATTTCTAAAAATCTTGACAATCCTTAAATGTTGGGTTCCTGACATTGATATATATATATTTTTCAAGGAACAGAAAAGATTTATGTCTAATGGAACCATGATTTTCTAAATCGGTTGCAAAATGAAACTTTTTTTTGGATTCTATATTTTCATTAAAGTGATGTTTATGGAAATCCAATTGATTATCCCTATCTTTTGAATAAATAGTTTACAGATTTCATGCTGATGTTTATCACATGTTAATGCAATTAGCTCATATAACACTACCTACAATCATATAAGGTAGGTATTACTATCTTATTTCACAAATGTTGAAAATGTATCCAGGGAGTTAAAGTTGTTTGCTGAGTCCTGCAGTAACTGCAGAGAATAGAATGCCGAGGTGGGTCAGGAGGAGGAGTAATGAAAGTTTGCTTTCAAATAGAAAAATTTTGGAAAGTAGGATAAATACAACAGGAAAAAAAATTGAGTTTGGGGAAGAAGAAAAAAAAATCTCATATTAAGCTTTAAGAAAGGAAAAACAGATAACAAGGAGAAATTTGTTTTTGCTAAAGAAACAGACACAGTAGAGGATAAGCCATCTGAGAAGCTTAGTAACACAAGAGGGAAGAACTCTTGGATTATGTGACTTATCTCTTCATCCCCACTTCTTACCAGTTTTATTCCCAGATACTCATCAAAATAAGCATTTTCACACATCTTGCAAACTGCAAATTCTCTTCTTGCTGAATCTTTGTACCTATTCATTTTTTTCTCTTCTCTTTTTCTTCTTCTATCTCTCTTTCTCTTTCTCCCTCTCTCTTTTTTTGATTCAGTTCCATCCTACTCATAACTGGAGATAGCATAGTTATACCAGAAAATAACTAAACCATGAAAAAGAGAAATTGGGTTGAAAGAAATAATTCTTGTTAATTAAGAATATAATCACAGAAATTGTTAAATAATAATAGTCTAATTCCATTGCTTATACATATAAATACTACTGCATGCTGCCTCAAAGAAGCAAAGAAACATTGTCCACAAAAATTTGAAATTCCAAGGTAAAAGAAACTACTGAGTACTCAGTAAACTGAAATTCTATCCTGGACATAAAGAGAAGACTGAAAGCTCCAGAGAGAAAGAGAATAAAAAAGGTGATATACAAAGTGTGAATGCGAAAGATACAAGGGTTCTAATCTATTAGAGAACAGTGAAATGATGCCTTCAAAATGTTGAAAGAAAATGATTTGCAACAGTCTAACTTTTAATTTAGTAGGAGACTAAAGTCATTTTCAAATTTATCTTAATTTTTAAGGAAATATATATATTACTTTTATAAATATATTAAACAAGTATTTTATTTCACCAAAAAGTTCAAAGGGAAGGAAATTTGAATATGTTTTAATAGAAAAACAAAAATTAATTTATAATTGTGAAAATGGTTAATTTCTATGGAAATATGAGGTAATGTTTTAGATACTTTTTATTTTTTTTAATTTCTTAATTGATTATGGTGTTACATATGTGTCCTTATTCCCTTATTACCCTCCTGTCCCTCTACCTCATGCCCTCACCCCCCTGTTGTCTGTGTCCATTGGTTAGGCTTATATGCATGCACACAAGTCCTTTGGTTGAACTCTCCCCTTACCCCCACCCTCCTCTACCTTCCCTCTGAGGTTCAATGGTCTGATAGATGTTTCTCTGTCTCTGTATCTATTTTTGTTCAGCAGTTTATGTTGTTTATTATACTCCGTAAATGAGTGAGATCATGTGATATTTATCTTTCTCTGCCTGGCTTATTTCACTTAGCAAAATGATCTCCATGCTGTTGCAAATGGTAAGAACTCCTTCTTTATTACCACAGCGTAGTATTCCATTGTGTAAATGTACCACAATTTTTTAATCCACTCATCTACTGATGGGCACTTAGACTGTTTCCAAATCTTAGCTATTGTAAAGTGTGCTGTTATAAACATAGGGGTGCATATGTCCTTTCTAATTGGTGTTTCTAGTTTCTTGGGATATATTCCCAGAAGTGGGATCACTGGGTCAAATGGGAGTTCCATTTTTAGTTTTTTGAGGAAATTATATACTATTCTCCACAGTGGCTGCACCAGTCTGCATTCCCACCAGCAGTGCAAAGGGATTCCTTTTTCTCAGCATCCTCAACCAGCACTTGTTGATTTGCTGATGATAGTCATTCTGATAAGTGTGAGATGATACCTCATTGTCATTATGATTTGCATCTGTTGTATGATTAGTGACTTTGAGCATGTTTTCATATGCCTCTTGGCTGTCCTTTTGTCTTCTTTTGCAATATCTATTTAGGTCTGTTGCCCATTTTTTTATTGGGTATTTATCTTCCTTTTGTTGAGTTGTATTAGTTTCCTGAAAATGTTGAAGATTAAACCCTTATCGGTCATAACATTGGCAAATAGGTTCTCCCATGCAATGGGCTTTCTTGGTGTTTTTTGATGGTTTCTTTTGCTGTGAAAAAACTTTTTATTTTGATGTAATTCCATTTGTTTATTTTCTCTTTAATTTTCATTGCCCTAAGAGCAGTATCAGTGAAGAAATTGCTTCAGCATGTGTCTGAAATTTTGCTCCCTATGGATTCCTCTAGTATTGTTATGGTTTCCCGTCTTATGTTTAAGTCCTTTATCCATTTTGAGTTTATTTTTGTGTATAGTGTAAATTGGTGGTCTAGTTTTATTTTATTTTTTGCATGTATCTGTCTAATTTTCCCAACACTACTTATTGAAGAGACTGTCTTGACTCCATTGTAGGTTCATGCCTCCTTTGTCGACTATTAATTGAGCATAGTGGCTTGGGTCCATTCTGGGTTCTCTATTCTATTCCATTGGTCTACATGTCTGTTCCTGTGCCAGTACCAGGCTGTTTTGAGAATAGTGGCTTTGTAATATAGCTTGATATATGGTATTAAGATCCCACCTACTTTTTTTTCTTTGTCAGGATTGCTGCAGCTATTTGGGTTCTTTTTTTATTCCAGATGAATTTTTGGAAAGTTCTTTCTAGGCCATTGGTATTTTAATGGGGAGTGCATTGAATCTATAGATTGCTTTGGGTAGTACGGACATTTTAATGATGTTGATTCTACCAATCCATGAACACAGTATGTTCTTCCATCTGTTTATGTCTTTATCTCTTTTTTCAGTGTCCTGTAGTTTTCTATGTATAGGTCTTTTACCTCCTTAAGTAAGTTTATTCCTAGGTATCTTAATTTTTTGGTGTGATAGTAAATGAGATTGCTTTTTTAGTCTCTCTTTCTTTAAGTTCATTATTGGTGTATAGAAATGCCATAGATTTCTTGGCATTAATTTTGTATCCTGCTACATTGCTGAATTCATTTATTAAATGTAATAATTTTTTGATGGAGTCTTTAGAGTTTTTTATGTACAGTATCAGGTCATCTGCGAATAAGGACAGTTTTACTTCTTCTTTTTCAATTGGATGCCTTTTATTTCTTCTTCTCGTCTGATTGCAATGGCTAGTTCTTCCAGTACTGTGTTTAACAGAAGTGGTGAGAGTGGGCATCCCTGTCTTGTTCCTGTTCTTAGGGCAAATGGTTTTAGTTTTTGCCCATTGAGTATGATGTTAGCTGTGGGTTTATCATATATGGCTTTTATGATGTTGAGGTATGATCCTTCTATTCCCACTTTGCTGAGAGTTTTTATCAAGAAAGGGTGTTAGATTTTGTCAAATGCTTTTTCTGCATCAATTGATATGACTATGGGTTTTTATCTCTCAATTTGTTTATGTGATGTATCATGTTTATTGATTTGCAGATATTGTACCATCTTCACTTCCCCGAGATAAATCTTACTTGGTCATGGTGTATGTTCTTTCTGATGTACTGCTGGATCTGATTTGTTAGAATTTTGTGGAGGATTTTGGCATCTATGTTCCTGAGGGATATTGGCCTGTAATTCTCTTTCATTGTGTTGTATTTATCTGGTTTTGGTATTAAGGGTAATGCTGGCTTCATAGAATCAGCTTCATAGACTTTCTTCCTATTGAATTTTTTGGAATAGTCTTAGGAGGATAGGTTTTAGTACTTTTTTGAATGTTTGGTAAAACTCTGCGAAGCCATCTGGCACCAGGCTTTTGTTTGTTGGAAGCCATTTGATGACTGCTTCTATTTCTTCCATAGAAACCTATTGAGATGTTTAGATTTTTCCTGATTGAGTTTTGAAAGGTTGTATTTTTCTAGGAATATGTCCATTTACTCTGGTTGTCTAGTTTGTTGGAATAGAGTTGTTCATAGTATTTTTTAACAATCCTTTGTATTTCTGTGGGGCCTGTTGTTATTTTGCCTCTTTCATTTCTGATTTTATTTATTTGGGTCCTCTCTTTTTGCTTCTTCATGAGCCTAGCTAGAGGTTCATCAATCTTGATTATCCTTTCAAAGAACCAGCTCTTGGTTTCACTAATTTTTTTATTTTATTTTTGGCCTCTGTCATTTATTTCTGCTCTGATCATTATTATTTCCTTCCTTCTACTCACTCTGGAATTTTCTTGTTGCTCTCTTTCTAATTCTTAGAGTTGTAGAGTTAGATGATGTATTACCATTTTTTTTTTTTGAGGTAGGCCTGTAGTAGAATAAGGACTGCTTTCATTGTGTCCCATAGATTTTGGATTGTTGTATTTTTATTATTATTAGTCCAGGATGTTTTTAATTTCTTCTTTGATCTCTTTAGTAATCCAATCTCTGTTTAATAGCATGTCATTCAGCTTCTGAGTGTTTGAATGTTTGGGGCTGTTTTTATTGTAGTTTATTTCTAATATTATGCCATTGTGGTCTGAGGAAATGGTTGATATGATTTCAATCTTCTTGAATTTGGGGAGACTTTGCTTGTGATGCAATGTGGTCTATTTCTGAAAATGTCTCATGTGCACTTGAGGGAAATGTATATTCTGTGGCTTTGGGGTGAAATGTTCCAAAGATGTCAATTAAGTCCATCTGATCTAGTGAGTCACTTAGGATTGCTATTTATTTGCTGATTTTTTTGTCTAGAGGATTTATCCAGTGATGTCAGTGGTGTATTAAAGTCCCCTAATATTATAGTATTGTTACTGATCTCTCCCTTATATCTTCCAGGAGTGGGTTTTTTTTTGTGTGTGTATTTTTTTTTATCTATTTGGGTGCTCCTGCATTGGGTGCATACATGTTTATCAGGGTTATATCCTCTTGTTGTATCAATCCCTTTAGTATTACGAAATGGCCTTCCATATCTCTTTTTATGGCCTTCACTTTGAGGTCTATTTTGTCAGATATAAGTATTGCCTTTTTTATTTCCATTTGCCTGAAAGATATTTTTCCATATCTTCACTTTCAGTCTATGTGAGTCCCTTATTCTAAAGTGGGTCTCTTGTAGATAGCATATGTATGGGTCATGTTTCTTTTTCCATTCACTCACTTGAAGTCTTTTGATTGGAGCATTTAGTCTGTGTACGTTTAATGTTATTATTGAAACATAATTGTTTGTAGCCATTTTTATTTTTTGTGCCTGTGTTCTTTCTTACTTTTTTATTTCTTCTTTTTATACCAGTCCCCTTAGCATTTCTTGCTTTGCTGGCTTGGTAGTGATAAATTCCCTTTTTTTGTCAGTGAAGCTCCTTATTTTCCCTTCAATTTTGAATGATAGCCTTGCTGAATAGAGTATTCTTAGATTAGTCCCTTGCTTTGCATCACTTTAATTTTTTAATTATAATACAAGACATCTACACCATGTTCACAGCTTTGACTAAAAATATTAGATTTACTTGAGGTTGTTGTTGTTTTTTTCTCCATAAAAGAGGAAAGAGGGCAGACATTTTTGCAAATTTCTGGTCTGTGCCCAATTTTTTATGTTTAAAAACATTAAAGGTCTTGAGTTATTTTATCCCCTGAAATTATCTCTTCTACACAAAGCTTTTCCCATTGACTTCAAAGTTATAATCACAGAAGTGCATATTAACATTGAAATTAATGAAAAACAGATTCAAATTTTGGCATGAGCACAGTGACTTGAAAGATAACTAGTAGAAATAGTCAGTAGATCAGGTGGGTTGACAGATCATTGGAGTTTCTCTTATATTAAGTAAAATGTAAAATTGAGCATACTTTCTACTATGGATGTGAACATTTTCAGATGGTGGAAATGCACATTCACAAGAGGGGAAAGTAGGAAACGTTTAACTTCTTACAATAAAATGTTACTATGACTTAATGAAGCAGGAAGATCACTTTACTCTTGGTATCTCATGCTACATCTCAGGATACACAGAGACATCGGAGACAGCAGTTCTTAATTCCCACAGAGAGTTTTTTGTTTTGTTTTGTTTTGTTTTTAAAGTAAAGACCCTGGAAGAGTTAGATAACTCTGGTATTGTCTTTCTGAGTACATGTTACTTCTTGGAAAAGAGTGTGGATCATATAAATCTTTTCAGAGGCAAGGGGATAATATAGAAGATTTATTTGGGGGTACCTTTCATTTTTATTCTTTCTATACCTTTCTAAATTATCTTTTAACTAGAATAGAGCATTACTGATTAGCATGATTTATTAAATATTTATTGAAAATGTTAAATAGTTCCAGGGAGGAAAAATGTTACTCTACATTTTGACTGGTCTAATAAATTAAAACAAAATGAGGCAGATTAACAAGAGAAAATAACCGAATTTAATTACATACATATATGGGAACCCCACAAACACGAATGGTTCTGAGAAAGTCAAAATGAGGTATATGACACCCTGGAAATAGGAATGAGGTTAGGCACCTGAGATTTTAGAGGGGAAGAGGGAAATTTATTTTCAGAATGATAGGAAGAGCAGATGTTCAGTAAATAGTGCTTCTCCTGCTTTATAGTTAGGTCATGAAACAGTTATTTCTGGGCAAGTACCCCAATTAAAAATTTGTAAAACAGAGGTAAAGTTTTCTACTGAGTGGAATCTTGATTGCTTTGAGGTCAAAATTTTGCTAATACCCTATCTCACAACGTGCCAAAGTGGGGAGATGGGGTATTGGTAAAAGAACTATAATTGATAAGGACTCCAAGGACTATCATGGAGATAGTAAGACCAATCCCCAACAGATTTATGGGTTAGAACTGGCAGAAGACTAGTTCAATCCAATATTACAACTAATTTCACCTTTCAGTAACCCCAAAAAGTCATTATATGCTCACTGTAATACATTAGCATACTAAATGGCAGACCCAGAGCTTCCATGGTCAGAAGTGGAAAGCCCATATGAAGACACAACATGATCCACAGTGCTCTTCCAAGAACTTTCCACCTCTATCTCAGAAAAATACTGAATATTCCCCTCCCTTATTAAATGCCCTAACCCTCAATTAAATGAGCCTCAATAAAAGAAGTAAATCCCATTGGGAAGGGGCTGCTGTGTCTTCAGCGTAACCACTCTCTGTCTCACTGCTTCACTAATAAACTCTCTTTCACTATAAACTCTATTTTGGCTTGTCTTTGAATTATTTACTGCACTAATCCACAGTTAGTCTCAGAACTTCCAGTCTTCAGATTCCTGGAATATCTGCATCAATGGCACATAATGGGAAGATCTGTTCTGAACCCCTTCAACAGTAAACTAGTTGCTGCAGAATAATCAATAAAAAACTTTAATTCAACAAAGTTTATGGCCATTATATTATTGGAGAACAGAAAAAGCCCTATCAACAGAACCAAATTTTTTAAAAAATCCAAAGAATTGCCAATTAGATTGGATCAATTCTTAAATTTGAAAAGAGGAAACAGCAGCTGAAAACACCAGAATTAACTGAGGCATTCTACCCAAGGGAGTTCCAGAAAGCTCTGAGTATAGTATCAACAAATACAAATTGATGAAATGCAATTATTAAAATGTTCATTAAAGAACTCTATTCTGGAAAGTTTTTGTCCTCCTCATGCCATGGAAACAGAAATTCTATTTATGAGATATAAATGATAGAGTAATGTGACTCAATTTCCTTCTAACAGAGGTTTTTAATCATAATGCCAAATTAGGATAAGATTCAGAAAGCCTTTACAGAGTACTAATTCTCAGATATTTCCAGATATCTGATTCAACTGGTCTTCACAAAACTCAGAAGTCAGAACCTCAACCCCTAAGTTCTGACTAAGAAAGAATTCAGAGCCAAGACTCAAATACAAACTAAAGGGTTTTTTTTTAGAAAGCTATAGAAGTAGAAGAAATGAACTGTAGAATAAAAGAGACATCTGGATGGGGCAGACTCAGGAACAAGTTACACAGGTAAAAGAGGGGCCCTTGAAGCTTAGGAGAAAGAAAAAGAGAACATACCTAGGCGAACAAGTGGGGGAAAGGTACAGGCATACCCAAGAGAGAAAGAGAAAGAACCAGCCTGGGTCCTTCTTCTTAAGGACTTTTATCTAGAGGTCTCAGGGGAGGATCTCAATAGAATCATCATCAGATTTCTAGGTGTGTCTTCTCAAGGTCATGGTCTTTATTGAATGGCTGGCACCAGAGCAAAGGATCATCATTCATCCCACCTGGTCCTGATGTCAGCCTGCCAGGGTTTATTGCTTTTCTAGGACTAGAGCTGAAACACATCTGAGGCCTGGATGTTATCTCTAGTTTGACCAAAACTCTCTCTCTAAGTCATTGTTCCTAAAATTGTTTGATGCTGGTTAGAACCTCTTTGTCTTGAGGGCTTAATTCTTAAAGGAGTGGTCCTGCAAGGGCTTGTTTGGGAGCCCTATGAGGCTTTTTCCAGAAGCCTATGCCCTCTTCTAGGGGGTCTACCTCATAACTAACAACATGCCAGGAAAGGAAAGGTCAAGGGGTCTAAACTACTTGGCCAGCGATATGTCAGGGGAGGAGGGTCACCCTGTTGGTCAGGTCCTACAATGCTTGTTTCCTAGTTTTGCCCAGAGTAGGTACCTGGGGCTTTCCATCCAAATGACCTTCTGTACTCAGCCTATTTTTCCTATTCTGCTCAGATCTGTCTAATTGCTCACTATGTCAGATTTTTATAGTTTCATCACTGGTGCATCTCCAACATTCAGAACGTTTCTAACACAGTAGGAACTCACCAAATGTTTCAGAGTGAGTGAATAAATAAATGAGAACTAGATTGTATTTGGAAAAAATATCAGTGACTAAGTAATTGTGTATAATTGAAAGATAAGTTCATAGTTTTGAAAAAAATGAGTGATCCTAGAATTTTATACACAATTGAATTATCAATAAAATTTAGAGGAAAGTAAGCATGCTTTGAAATCTATATGCAAAATTTACTACTAAAGAAACTATATGATAACATGACTCAAATCCATACTATAAGCAAAAAGAAATCCAAGATATAGAGCACTGGTTATAAAAAATTGTATTTGACTATAACAAAGATATAGTAAATAAAATTTTATTTAATTAAAAGAGAACCCAGTAGACCTTGCTATCACTGTTGCATGAAATTTAATCATCACTTTTTCTTTATTTGTGATGGAAGATTTAATAATGAACATTTTTATAAATAAATTTTAAATGCTACTTATGCTTTCAGTTCTTTAATTAAATCAGGTCATACATTATTTTTTTAAATTACCAACTAAAATATAATTCCTAATAACTGTGATATTATATATATATATATATATATATATATATATATATATATATATAATACATATTTTCCCCTAGATCTTAGTGCAGAGCTCCTAAAACCCTTGGAATCTCCTGAGTGATGGGAGTGTGTCTTTCTTTATTCATAAGAAGACCCATTTGATCATCCTTAAATTAGTGTTAATGAGGTGACTTAGGGTGGGGTCCTGGGATAACCTCAGGATGCCTCTGGTTACTAACTGAGACCAAATAATCAGAGGTTAATTCTTTCAGCTCCACCCACCAATCTCTAGGAAGAGAGATCAGAGGAGCTGAAGATTAACCTTTATAAAATAATTTTAAAAGATTTATTACAGTGACATTGGTGAATAATATTATGTAGGTGTGTGTTTTTCCTGTTGATTTTTAGATAGGGAAAGAGAAAAATATTGAGGTTGGGGAAACATCAATCAGCTACCTCCTGCATGCTCCCTACCAGGAATGAGCCTGCAACCCAAGCATGTGCCCATCAGGGAATCCAACTAGCAACTTTCCTGAGCATGGGATGAAGCACAGTCAACTGAGCTACACCAGCCAGGGTGCTTAGGTTTTAAGTGTATATTTCTATAATGCAAAATCTGTATATTGCATTGTGTGCCCATCACCCAAAATCAAATCTTCTTCAGTCACCAGATATTTGATCCTCTTTATCCTTTACTACCCCCAATCTCATTTTCCTCTGGTAATTACCATACTGTTTTCTGTGTCTGTGAGTTTTTGTTTGTTTATTTGTCATATTTGTTTACTTGTTGCTTTCAGTTTTATATCCCACACTAGAGACCCCATTGCACAAAATTTGTGCACTGGAGGAAGGGGTGCCCCTCAGCCCAGCCTGCACCCTCTCCAATCTGGGACCCCTCAGGGGATGTATGACTGCTGGTTAGGGCCAGCCCCACAGGGATTGGGCTTAAACAGGCAGTTGGACATCCCACTCACAATCTGGGACTGTTGGCTCCTAAGCACTCACCTGTCTGTCTGTCTGATTGTCCCTAACCACTACCCTGCTGGCCCAATTCATGCCTAACAGCTCCCCTGCCACCCCAATTGCCCCTAAGAGCCCTCCACTGCTGTTCTGGTCACCCCCAACTGCCCTTCCCTGCAAGCCATCTTGTGGTGGCCTCTTGTGACAACCATCTTTTGGAGGCCATCATGTGGCAGCCATCTTATGGTGATGTGGGGATGGACATATTGTGATGAAATGGAGGTGACCATCATGTGGTGATGTGGGGGCAGCCATCTTGTTATGATGTGGTGAGTGACCATTCTGTGACAACACGAGGCCAACCATCTTGTGATGATGACCACCTAGTCCTGTGAGGGCCACTTAGGCTTTTATTAATATAGATATGAGTGAAATCACATGGTTCTTAACTTCTTTCTGTCTGACTTATTTTAAGATCAATCCATGTTGTCCCAAATGGCAGGATTTCATCTTTTCTTATGGCTGAGTAATATTCCATCGTATATATGTATTACATTATCTTTATTTAATTATCTATTGAAGGACACTTGTTTTCCATATCTTGGCCACCATGAATAATGCTGCAATGAACATAGGGGTGCATAAATCTTTGCAAACAAATGTTTTCAAATGTTAGGGGTAGATACCAAGAATAGGGCCAGCCAAAACCAGTTTGGCTCAGTAGATAGAGTGTCGGCCTACAGACTGAAATGCCCCAGGTTCAGTTCCGGTCAAGGGGCATGTACCTTGGTTGCGGGCACATCCCCAGTACGAGGCGTGCAAGAGGCAGCCGATTGATGTCTTTCTCTCATCAATGTTTCTAACTCTCTATCTCTCTCCTTCCTCCCTGTAAAAAAAATCAGTAAAATATATTAAAAAAAAAGAAAAAGAAAAAGAATGGGTGCTTCTGAGTCAAATGGTAACTCTATTTTTAACCTTTGGAGGAATCTCCACACTGTTTTCCATAGTAGCTGTACCAGTTTAAAGTAAAGAAAATTGCAATATTAAGAGGAGAGAGGAGTCTGGCTACTGTTGCTCAGTGGTTGAGCATGAACCTATGAATCAGGAGTCAGAGTTAGATGCCTGGTCTCATGACTGGATTTTGGGCTCAATCACTAGTAGTGGACATGCAGGAGGCAGCTGATAAGTGATTTTCTCTCATCAGTGATATTTCTATCTTTCTCTCCCTGTTCTTTCCTCTGAAATTAAAAAAAAAAGTATATTTTTTTAAAAAGGAGAGTGGAGTATTATAAAAGATAAACATAATAATAATATCAAATTTTGTATGAGAGTTAACATATACTGAGTAAAATTGGTTTAGCATAGAATATGGGTCTAAGTACAATATATAAAATAAGAAAACCAAATATAAAAATAAGCCTTACCTAAATTTGTGATGGAGAGAGTAGTACAAGATCATGTATCATTTATTTAGCTTTCCTGGGAGCACCAATAGATATAAAAATGGAAACAATAAATAAACTTGTAACATTTAAAGTTATATAGGCAACTATTAGAATAACAAAAGCATAACTTTTTGTTGCTGTTAGAAGTCATAATATTTATGAATTTGGATAATCAGTCAGTATATTTTGTTCAACATTCATGTTTTTAAAAATTTTTTGCATTTATCACTTCCATACTATAAATGTTTAATTTAAAATATCCCATGAACTACAAAAGCCACTGTCATTTATAAAAACAGACAATTCAGAGAAAAATCAAAGTCTGAATATTTTATTATCACACTTTATAAAATCCACATATCTATTTACACTAATAAAAGAGAAACTTGCAAATTGACTGTACCTTTGCCCACAAGCCACGCTCACCAGTCAATTAGGAGAGAGTATGCAAATTAACCCAACCAAAATGGTTGTAGCCATGGAGCAAGCAGGAGGTTTGACTTTCCTTGGCGATAGTAGAAGCGAAGCTTCCCGCCTGCTCTGGCTGGCCCTGGCCTCCTCTCAAGGCTACAAAATTTCAATTATAGGAGATAAATAAATCCCAGCTATCAGGGCCTCAGTTTGGGTCACCGAGGTGCATGGCTGGCCTGCAAACCACTACAGGCTCCTCAATCAGGCTGCCCCATGTCCCAAGGGAACCCCCACCCTGATACAGGACACTCTTCAGGGCAAACCAGCTCGTCCCCACCCATGCACCAGGCCTCTATCCTATGTAATAAAAAAGTAATATGCAAATTGATCATCACTCCAACACACAAGATGACTGCCCCCATGTGGTCAAAGATGGCTGCCCCATGTGAACACAAGAAGACTGCCACAAGATGGCCAGCAGGGGAGGACAGTTGGGAAGCGAGGGCAGTTCTGAGCGATCAGGCCAGCAGAGGAGGATAGTTGGGAGGGATCAGGCATGCAAGGAAGGGCAATTTGGGATGACCACACTTGTCGGAAACCAAATATTGTTCTCACTAAATGGATGTAAACGGGAAGCCAGAAGGCTGGCCAACCTTAATTGCTCTGAAAGGTCAGAGCTGATTACTCATTGTTTAGTTGAAACTATCTGTTTGTATCATGTTAATTTCTGTTATTTCCTGCCTAAAGGCTAGAGGTGTGTCCCAAAGCCTTAATAAAAGGGAGAAAAAGGTCAGAGCAAATGGCAGTCCTTTCCACTAGAGGAAGGCTCCCGCCTGGCCCCCCAATATCGCCAAATTAATGTTTTCTAGTCTCTCATTTTGTTTGCGTGCGGCCTCCTTCAGAACCCGAACCCTGATTCGGGAACCCTGAACCACGCGGGATGTGGAAAGAGGTTCCCACACACGCTGGCAGAGGAGGGAAGTTGGGGGTAATTGGGCCTTTAGGGGAGGGCAGTTAGGGGTGACCAGGCCTGTAGGGGAAGACAGTTAGGGTTTAACAGGCTGGTAGGGGAGCAGTTAGGCATCAATCAAACTGGCAGGGGAGTGATTAGAAGATGATCAGGCTGGCAGGCAGAAGTGGTTAGGAGCCAGCAGTCCTGGATTGTGAGGGGATCCCTACCAGGTTTGGGCCTAAATTGGCAGTGGGACATCCTCGAGGGGTCCCAGATTGGAGAGGGTGCAGGCTGTGCACCCTCCCCACCTGCATGATTTTCATGCACTGGGCCTTTAGTCTATATATATATGCCTAAGTGACCATTATGAATGGACAATAATCCATGCAGGAGCTGCCACCTGGTGATTAGTGTGCTCCCACAGCCAACCTCCTGCAGATAGCCAACCTCTCCCTGGCTGGCCAACCTTCCAGCCCCAATTGGTCCAGTGGGGACTGGGTGAGATGTCCCGATTGGCTCCATTCCCCGGCCAGGCCAAGGGACCCCACCCATGCACGAAGTCATTTAGTTTGAAAATAAAAGACATAGCTCTTAGTATATGTTTTTTTAATTTCATTACACCACATGTGCAGTACATTTTATATCTATTATATATTACAGAGATCTTTACTTATTATAAAAAAATACCTACCTATTTTAAGTTACAGATAAACATTTTTACCTACTTTTTTCAAACATATTGAGGCAGATAAATTTTATTGAAGTCATGCTTTGTTTTTTTCAGATTGTATTGTAACTCATCCATACAAATATTTTCTTTAGATTATATAATTATTCATAGACTACTATGTAGTGTAATGATATCTAGTATTGAACTATTTCTTTCATACTTTATTCCATTACATTTAAAGAGGCTTTTTAGTGAATGTCTTAAAAATGCAGTTTTAAGGAACTTATACAGTGCATAATTAATTTATTCAATGGCCTTCAATGTGGTACGGTGAGTTTCTGAATAAGAGGGCTTTAAAAACCACTTAAAACTTTGTTAATTTTGATTCATAATGCATTTCTATCAGAGCCCTTAAAATCCTCAATGTCCATGAATAAAATCTGAAATAATTAGGGGAATAAAATTAGAAAGTACTCTGAAAAACATAATGTATTCCCATTAATGTTTGCATGTACATCCATGCTACAACTTGTCTTTGTGAAACTTTTTCTCCATGCGGCCTCCTCCTTAAAGTTTTTCTTTCATGAGTTCTAATGGGCAGAGGAGTACAGGAAACTACTCCAGTACAGACTTCTAAAGATGGTCTCACTTGGATTCGGAAGTTGCTTTCTACAAAATAGTCTTTGTTTCCAAAACAGGATCTTTAAGAACATGAGAACAATGTGCCTGATGGGGAAAAAGTAACAAAACATAAATAAATAAAACAATTATACACATAAATGATAGTTTACTTGGGTTGTTTGATTTTATATCAGTTCAAATCAATGGTAATAGTTCATTAAGTTGAGAAGTCTATTGTTTTTAATCTTTAGTTTTATTAGGTAAGTTTCAGAAGTCTTATAGCATCTCTTTGCAATTTAATCAATATCCATTTATTCTATAATTTAAATTTGCTGCTCACATCCTTAGTTTTTTTCTTTTAATGCATCATTTCACTTTATTCTTTTCATATTTTGGATGACTTCATGTTGACTGAGCCCTCCATGACCTGCTATTTTTATCCCTGTAGCTATATTTCTTTCTGTGCAAATAGCTATTTTTCTGCCCAGGCTTATTTATGCTCTCCTTATTTCCTAGGGCTAAATGATCACTTCAAATCTGTGTTTTAAATTGTATTTCTAACCCTGGACTGGTGGCTCAGTTGGTTGGAATGCTGTCCTGTAAACCAAAATGCTGTTGTTTGATTCCCAGTCAGTGCACATCTCTAGATTGCGGTTCCATCCTGGGTCCAGGTGCATATGGCCTATTGATGTTTACCTCTGATGTTACTTTTTCACATCATTGCTTCTCTCTCTCTTCCTCACTTCCTCTTTCTCTCTCTAAAAATATTTAAAAAAAACACACACAACATATCCTCAAATGAGGATTAAAAAGAATGTTAAATTGTATTTATGGCTTCTGACTCTATATTCTTGGGAGATTTTGTTTACCTTCTATAGAAAACCTTCTATGTAAAGGGCTGCCCACTCAACAGATAGTCACGAGAGCCCAGAACATAACAGAAACATCCTCTTAATGGTGCTCCTTGGCTTCCTCCCTTTAAAGCATTCAATAACGAAACTGAAAAGTAGTAAAAATTATCTCCACAAGGGCAATAAAATCTGGTTTAGAAGATATGACAAGTTACATTTACTCTCTCAGTACTTCAGTTTTCTCATCTTCAAACATAGGAAAATAGTGCTTACTATTATAGTTTACTTTACATTTCAAATAAAATGAACACATGTCAAAAACTCTTAGCACAAGGTGTAATATACTGAAGGTGCATTTGGGGATCTTGAAAATCACTGCCTAATAAGTATTTATCAAAGTCCATTTATTTTTTTTTCCTTTTGTTCAATCCTAAAAGAATCTCGGGATGCTTTCTCAGTTAACTGTAATAAAGCTATTATATGGTGCTAGTTGCATTTGCTACATTATACTTTACATTTAGGAAAAATTAAAAAAAATAAAATTACAAAAACCATTTCAAAAATCTTACCAATGATCATGGTTGACCAAGTATGGCCAAAATGTCATGCTCCAAATGCAGGCTTTCCAGGGAGTCCTACTACCATCTCACATGCACACATGCAGGTTTCTCCTTTTGAATTACAATATGGTAAAATCAATGAAGTATTTTTTTATTTTATTTTTTTACCTCAGCTGCTTGGCTTTCACTGTCCAGTGTAGTGTGGATTTTTATACCACATGCCAACAAAATCCCAGGAGGTAGAGAAATCAAATTATACTATCTTAATGTTTTTATACTAGGTAGAGTGGAAACCCTTAAAAAATTAAATACTCACCTAATCTCACATAGATGAAAACATGTTTTTAAGAAACTTGGAAACAAATAGCAGCTTTATCTATAACTAGAGGTCCAGTGTATGAAATTTATGCACTCAGGGGGGAGGTGGTCCCTCAGCCTGGCCTGCACCTTCTCACAGTCTGGGAGCCCTCAGGGGATGTCCGACTAACTCAGAAGTGGGAGAGGCTCCCACCACCATTACTATGTTTTCCAGCCATGAGCCTGTTTTCCGGCTGAGTAGTGCTCCCTCTGTGCGAGTGCACTGACCACCAGGCGGCAGCTCCCGCATTGAGCAACATAGGCCAAAACCAGCTCTCCAACATCTCCCAAGGGGTCCTGGATTGAGAGAGGGTACAAGCTGAGGAACCCCACTGGTGCATAATTGGAGCTGAGGAGAAACATGGGAGGTTGACCAGTCTGGGAGGACCTGCAGGAGGACTCTAGAGCATGTCCAGCCTATCTCACTCAATCCTGATTGGCTGAACCCCAGCAGCAAGCTAACCTACTGGTCAGAGCATCTGCCTCTTGGTGGTCAGTGGCCATTATAGCAACTGGTCAGCCAATGACTAGTGGTCAGTACACATAGAGAGCAGTTGAGCAGCCTTAGCATATCATTATCATATTACACTTTGATTGGTTCACTGGACAACCAGATGACCAGACACTTAGTTTATTAGGCTTTTATTATCTAGGATACTGAAACCTGAAAGCCATGAAATGTTCTTCAGCGGGTAAAGCAATTTTACTATAATCAAACAATGGATATTATTCAGCAAAAAATAAATGATTGATACACCAAAATATTATTGAGTTCCAAAATATACTGATTAAAAAAACCAGCTTCAAAAGAGTACATATCATATGATTTTATCTTTATTTCATTTATATAAAATTGTAGGAAATGTAAATTAATCAATAGTGACAAAAAGCAGACCATTAGTTGCCTGACGATGGGGTGGGGAGGTGTTATGTACAGGAGCCGGAAGGAAGGGTTATAATGGAGCATAAATAAACTTTTGCATAGATATGAACATGAGCACTATCTTGACTGTGCTAATGGTTTCAGGGGTGTACAGCAGTTCCCCTCCTGCATCCTCAGTTTCATTCTGAGGTTTTAGTTCCCCCAGTTCAAAAATATTGAACAAAAAAGTTTCAGAAATAAGTGTTAAATTGCAGATTTCTCAGTAGGTGATGAAATTTCAGGACACCCCACTTCATCCCACCAGGACACAAACCATCCCTTTCTACAATACATTGCTCTACATATCACATGCTCATTCTTACTTAGTATCCATTTTGGTTATTAGATAGACTGTTCAGGTATCAAAGTTTTGTAAAGTCCTTATTTTAAGTGACATACTTTTAAGTGAATGATAGTCCAATAAAAATAACCATTGTAAATGTAAGAGATAAAAAAATCATTTGTTTTTTTATTTAAACAACTAGAGGCTCGTTGCACAAAAATTCATGTACTGTAGGGGCGGGTCCCTCAGCCTGGCCTGCCTCCTCTCACAGTCCTGGAGTGCTCAGGGGCAGGAGACAGCCTGGTAATCAGGGGAAGGTGACATCCCATAACACTTCTGCTGCTGCCATTGTTGGCAGTGCAAGCCTCGATTTGGCCTTGGGCAGCTGGGCAGTTGGCATCTGAGACTTGCCTGTGCCTCAGATTGGCCCTGGGCGGCTGGGAGGCTGAGGGGACTGGGAGATCTGGAGGCAGGCTAGGCAGCTGAGAGGACTGGACACAACCATCTTCTGGCTGTGGGCACCACCATATTTGAGGGTGGGCTAGTCAATTAGCATATTCCTTCCTTATTGGCTGTGGGCACTGTTATCTTTACAATGGTGTGAGGGTCAATTAGCATATTCCCTCTTTACTATATAGGATAATAAATTCCATTGGGGAAATAAAACAAGTTGTGTTTTTTTTTAAATTGTTCTTTGTATTTACATAGCATTTTTATATTCCTGGAAACTAAGAAATCTATAAGAAAGATCTATAATCCACTTTTTGTTTTCTTGAAAATAAATTCAGAAAGTGGTAGTAATACATTTATTTACTAGATTTTTTTTGTAAGCATCCAAGATATGCTAATTTGGAAAAAATAATTGTATTATGAAATACTTTATTATACATTTTTAAATTTATCAAGTTAGTATAGTATATTTACCTTATGGTGAATGAAATTAATTTTATCCTAATGTTTATTTTCAAGAGATCTTAAAGTTCTAAATTGCTAAATTACATAAAATACTTTCTTAGTAAAAATGAATCACTTTTTCATTATAATATGATGAAAGAGCTATTGTTCCTCATTGCTACATGTAATATGATAATGGTTCTTTTCGAAATGCTTTACTAACTTAAAATGGTGCTTTCATTCTTTGCAAAATTAAAGTAAAATCCAAAATATTAACCACTATCTCAAAAAGTTATAGCTCTTATTTTTAGTTTTTTAATATGTTTTTATTGATTTTAGTGAGAGAGAAAGAGAAAGGGTAAGAGATAGAAACATGGATGAGAGAGACACATTAACAAGCTGCCTCCTCCATGCCCCCTACAGCAGATCGGGCTTGAAACCCAGGCATGTGCCCTGACCTGGAGTTGAACCCGAGACCTCTTGTTCAGGGGTTGATAATGACAAAGACACACAGGCCAGGAAAAAGTGATGTTCCTTTTTTTTATTGTTGTTATTAATACTCACCAATGATAGTTTTCCATTGATTTTTAGAGAAAGGGAAAGAGAAAGAGAAAGACAGAGAGAAACATTGATGTGAGAGAAACACATGGATTGGTTGCCTTATGCATGTGCCCAATCAGGGGCTGGGCCAGGAGGACCTGCAACCGAGGTACTTGCCCTTGACCAGAATCAAACCTGTGATCCCTTGGTCCACAGACTGATGAGTTATAGTTCATAATATCCATCTTTACTAGGCTAGGATATCTTTTTAATGTTTGATTATTTAATTAAGTATATCATAAGTTTTTCAAAAGGTATGACTAAGAATGATTTAGTAAAAGCATCTTAATTACAGATCAGATAACTAATTTTAAAAAAAACTATTTTAGATATTAAAAATATTTTTTTTAAAAACAAGAAATCATTATTGCAATTTTTACCTTTATTTCACTAAAATTTTTATTGTATAAAATTAATTAGTGAGACACTTTTTGCCAATATCTTATATTCACATTTACCAGGATGACAGTAAAATATCTTTTTTCTCATGAAGTAATTTCCAACGTCTTTCTTCATTATACTGAAGTATAAAATGGATAGTATTTCTTGTGGAAGAAAAATGATGAGATTTAGAAGTAAAATTGGTAAAAACATGTTTCTCATGGGATAGGGAAATAAGAGAATCTTGGAAATTATTTTATCTTATTCATTTCACAATTGTATATTTAATGTTAGATGGATGTTGTGCTAGATGCTGGTAATACAAAGGTGAAGTAAGACTCAGTCCTTGACTTTGTAGAATCTTTCCAACATGCATACAGAATATGTGTAAAATACCTTTCCAACTATGTAGGTACACTATTTGGGTCTAGGTGATTACTCTGTTTTGACTAAGCAAGAAGAGAAATAGGCCCTAGCTAGTTTGGCTCAGTGGTGAGAACATCAGTCCATGGACTGAAAGGTCTCAGATTCAATTCTGGTCAAGGGCACATACTGTGGTTGTGACTCAATCCTAGGCCCTAGTCTGGGTGGGTGCAGAAGGCAACCAATGTCTCTCTCACATTGATGTTTCTCTCTCTCAGTCTCTTCCCCTCCCTTTCACTCTCTTTAAAAAGCAGTGGAAAAAATATCCTCACAAAAAAGAAAAAGAAAACACAAAAAAAGAGAAGAAAAATAGTATAAAGTTATCTTTCTTCTTTGCGTAGAGAAGGAATTTTTGATTTATTGTAGACTTAAAGTACACCAGAAATTTTAAGAAAACTTAGCAACAATAAAGCGGTATCAAATTATTTGATTTGATCACACAATTATTTGCAGAGATGAAATTTTACTCCACTTCTCATGATCTAAGATTAGTAGTTTCCTATGTCATAGTATAAAAGAATGGACTTGGCTGACCACATTATTGTGTACACACCACTTATTTTCATATATATATATATATATATAGTATTACATGTATACATATCTCCCCATTGCCGCCCCCCACCTCCCAGGTATACCCCAACCCCCAGTGTCTTGTGTTCTTTGGTTATGCTTATATGCATGCATACAAGTCCTTTGATTGATCTCTTATCTACCCCACCTCTCCTTAGCCTTCCTACTATAATTTCACAGTCTGTTTGATGCTTTATTGCTGCAATATCTATCTTTTTGTCCATCAGTTTATAATGTTCTTTATTATCCACAAATGAGTGAGATCATGTGATGTTTCTCCTTCATTGACTGGCTTATTTCACTTAGCATAAGGCTCTCCAGTTCCATCCAGGTTGTTGAAAATGGTAAGAATTCCTTCTTTTTAATGGCAGCATAGAATTCCATTGTGTAGATATACCACAGTTTTCTGATCCACTCATCTGCTGATGGGCATCTAGGCTGTTTCCAAATTCTAGCTATTGTAAATTGTGCTGCTATGAACATAGGGGTGCATAAATCCTTTCTGATTGGTGTTTCTAATTTCTTAGGCTATATTCCTAAGAATGGGATTGCTGGGTCAAATGGGAGTTTCATTTTTTCTTATATATTTTAAAGAAAGAAGGCAAATCCCTCTCTTTCATTAAATTAATACAATAAAAATTGATAATCATATTTGATATGGCTTTATAAATATCCTTATCTCTCTTTTGCTTTTCATTTCTTTCTTTATCTTAAAAAACACAGCAAAAACCTCAAGCCATTTGATATTTTAATAATAAAGGACAACTTGGACACAATACTGTCTGTAATTAAAACTTTAATTAGCAATATTAAGGAATCTTCAATGTTACTTGCCACATTTAATATATAGTGTACATAAACTATTTTAATAGAAAATTTCATTAGGATCTAATAACTATTTTTTATAAATCACTTTCATTTCTATCTGCTTCTATATTTATATTGTTTTCTCAAGTTTAAATTTTAAAATTCTCTTAGTACACTTCCCGTTTTTTTTTTCTTTTCTTTTTTTATGTTGTTATCTTATTTTTGTTTCAGTAATTCAGGCAAAATTAAGCACATGCTGTCTTCACTCTATAATTTATAGCATTGTTAAAATAAAAATTGTATCCTAATATGACTTAATGCCTCTCACTTTTGTTCAAATACTGGAAGATCTGCCTTATTTTATTTTATTTTTTTGCTTCATCCTGCCATATATCTCTTCTGTCATTAACATTCAGTGCTCCTTTTATCATTTTGTTTCAACATGGTGCCTAACCCTCCTCCACTTTTAGAGTTGTCTTTGTGTTCTCTGACTCATTTATGAATTTCCAGAATACTATTCATTTTTCTTATTAACCACTTTATTTACTTTTTAAATTTACAAATGGTTAGTGTTTCTAAAGCTTCCTAATTTTACTTAAAGGTCTATTGTTTTAACTTGTCACCTACTGCTCTCTATTCTTTAACTGTTTTGCTCTCTAGGCACCTTTATTGCACAGGGCTTGGCATTCTTTAACTATTTTATATTACTTCACATAAATTTTCTCAAATTGAAGTAAATAATTCATTGTCATCCTATATTTATTTTTACATAAATATAGGTTCAATATTGATATTGTTGGTTAAAATCTGCCTGTCATCCTTCAATAACAATATACTTACAATTAGCATTAAGGAAAAAGTACTTTAATTTAATTTCATATTTGATAAGATACTGGGCCAAGAAAATGAAATTAGGGACAAGAATGAAAAAAAAATGATTCAAGAATGACTATGCATTATAGCTTTGGTAACAAAGTCTTTTTGGCTTAGAGATTGGAAAGGAGCAAAATAGATGAGTTGGGAGAAATAGAGATAAAAGGAGCATAGGCATACCACGTTGTATAGCATTTGCTTTACTGTGCTTTGCAGATACTGTACTTTTAAAAATTGAAGGCAAGATCCTCCAACAGCAAAAAAAAGTTATGACTTGCTGAAGGCTTCGATGATGGTTAGCATTTTTTTATAAAGATTTTTTTTTAAATTAATGTATGCACACTTTTTAGACAAAATGTTATTGCACATTTAATAGACTGCAATGCACTAGTAACATATAACTCACATGCCCTGGGAAACTTAACATTTTATGTAACTTCCTTTACTCTGATTTTCACTTTATTGGTCTGGACAGAACCTGCAATATCTCCAAGGTATCCCTGAAGTAGGTTTACAGGTGAATTATAATGGGAATAGATTTGGATTGCTAAACTTCCAGTGCCTGCATTACTGTCAAGTGGTAATGATAACAGGTAGTAAAAAATATAAATGTAGCTAGGAGAGGGAGCATGATGAAATAAATATGGTAAGACCTAGTATTTATAGTTATTCAATTGCATTAAATTCTTTGGAGGAATCTTGTTTTTTTAAATATATTTTATTGAATTTTTACAGAGAGGAAGGGAGAGGATAGAGAGTTAGAAACATCGATGAGAGAGACATTGACCAGCTGCCTCCGGCATGCCCTCTACTGGGGATGTGCCCACAACCAAGATACATGCCCTTGACGAGAATCGAACCTGGGGCCTTTCAGTCCCCAGGCTGACGCTCTAGCCACTGAGCCAAACCGGTTTCGGCTTTGGAGGAATCTTATAAAGGGAGTGAGAGAGGGAAAAAAAGAGTGAGGAAGAGAGAAAAAAAGAATGGAAAGAGGAAATAAAGAAAAAAAGGAAGGAAGGAAAGCAGGAAGGGAGGGAAGGAGTGAGGGAAAAAGAAAAGAAAAACAAAATGGCTCAGGAGTTAGACTAAGATTAGGAATCAGTTATTTTAACATTAGATTAGTAAGAATAAGGCTAAAGGAGGGCACAATATAAGAAATTTAATGTGTGAAAAGAAATTAAATGATTTATAATTTGTGAACAGAAGCTGAGACTCGGGTTTTCTAGCCAAGAATATAGAGGAAGCAGTTCACAGAATTCATAGAAGTTTTGATGAACCACTGGAATGATTAAGCTTAACTTACAACAATTACTACTATGCAAAATTTTAAAATTAGGATTCAGGTATTTCAACTAATGAATAAACTTAGGAAGATAGGAAATTTGGCCAAAAATGAGTTTAGAAAATGAGGAGCATAAAGATAGTTATCAGAGAAATTAAGTTTCACCAAAGGGATTTAGTTAAAACAACAACAATAAAAAACAACAAACAAACAAACAAAATAACTCTAGTGCAAATACAAAGTAAGCCCTTATAAAGCCTCCCTAAGGTTCTCAACATTTTCCATTGTTTCTACAGTGAGGCATTTTAAGGCAGAGATAAACATAGTTAAGTCATTTCAGCTGACAGATCTATAGAAGTGGGAAGCCAGGCTTACCCACTCAGTCACAGGCAGCTGGGGAACACAGATCTCCCCTAAAGGAAAAATATTGGACACACACTTAAGGTGTAGGGCCTCAGGCTCATCTTCTTTTGGGTTCTCCACTCAGATTAGTCACTGTTTTCCCATGGGTAGGATTAAAAGTCAAAAAGCATATTCCCAAGAAAGTCCCTCCATAGAAAAACAAGAGAATGGAGCACAAATCATTCTTCCCTAACAGAATACTTGAGGCTCTTCTTACAGAAAGAGTTACTGCTAAAGATAATGAGAAAATTTTATTGTTTTTCCCATATCCCTCTTTTAAAAGCTCCCCCCATCACCACTAAAAGCAACTATGTGTGATTGAACAATGATTCCTCCCTTTTTGTACTGTTCCACCCAAAACAGCAAGAGTGGGGTGCATGCTGTCTTCCACACTAGAGCTGAGGAAGACAAGGCAGTTAGGATTTTGATAAGAGGCTACATCTTGTTACCCTGGCAACTCACTAGAGAGGCCACAGAAGAGGTTAGTAATAGCAAGAGGATTATTCATTCTATACTTGTTTCATTCTGATAGTAGGACAGAATCTGAGACTCAAAGTTTCTAGCCAAGAGAGTAGGACAGGATATTTCCCTTTTTCATCACCATCCTCTAGGCACAGAATTTGAAGAACCTGATAAACTTCCTCAATAAGGGTGGAGGGTGAGTGTAAGTAGATGATTGAGGGCCTGCTTTAGAGGACAAATGAGTTGGGGATTTCCTATTTTCCCCAAAAAAACTCCCAGGTTTGATTTAAGTTGTTTATACGTATTTACATCTATAAAATATCTTGTCACCAGAAAATATTATCCACTACCTATCTTGTAATGTATTTTTTGATTCTGAGTTTTTTACTAAGACACCGCTGTAGCCCTTTTGCTGGCACAGGTCTCTTCCTAACCTGAGCTTTGAGTGTTTTCAATCCATCATGGAGGTTTTACCATATCTATTTCTTTGAGTTCCTTCAGCATCCTCTCAGCAACTGTGCATTTTACAGACAAAAGAACATTGCGGAGAGATTTTAAAAATTTAAATTTATTGGAATTCAATCCAGATTCTACATTGATTTTTTTTTTTAGTTTCCATATGTAGCATTATATTCAAGTTTCTGATAAATTAAATTAAATGGGCTGTTAATACTTCAACATATTATATCAAAAATTCAGACATATTCTCCTGCCATATTTTGCTATAATTAGTCCTTTATCAGCTTCATAATTTATACTATATTATTTCATGTTATCTTCAACTATTTATTTTTAGAAAGTTAGTTTCCTTCTTTGTAAATTTAGTTTTCTTTCTTTTCATTTTTAAAAATATAATTTGCCTTTTGTGTTTTGGAATGACTTCATACCAATCAAGAGTAATGTATTTACACAAGAAGATAAAAGTTGCACACATCTTATTGTAAGTTGTTGAAAAGATTCATAGTCACATGAAAAAGTTAAACAGAGGTTTATAATTTTTACACTCTGCTTTTTAAGTTCTGCAAAGGAGATCATGAAAATTAAATGAACAGTGATAGGCTAATTTCTAAATAATTAAATGAATAAAAGAAAATATGTAAAATTGGGTAATCTAGACACTTTTATTCCACATTCATGTATTGATAGTAAATTCACTTACTTTTCACCCAATTCAGTCCTTTGCTATGATATCCTCTATTGTTTCAGTATGTATTACATTTGTGTCTGTATCAATGAGTACTTTTTGTTTGTGGCTAAAGCAAATGGAACTTTTTTTTTCTTTTTTTTGGCAAGTAGTAAAAGTAAAGAAGTAGGTAATTGAGATCAGGGCATTTGATTAGGGAAATCATCAAGGACTGAGACTCACAATGGCTTCCTGATCTGCTATCATTAGTATCTAATTTTGAACATGTCTAGAGTTCTCAACCACACTGTAGGCAGAAAGAAGGGCAACTAACAATCTGACTCAGGGACCTCCATTTATGATGTTGGCTAGAACACAGTAACCCTCAATGAAATTATTATTACATGTATGTTTTAACTAAATAAAAACATGGCTTTCTTAATAAGAAAATAATATATCTATCATTGTATTGTTTTTTGATAGAAATGGGTTACCAGACTTTAAAATGATTGCAGAAGTTTTCAGACTTCAGAATGATTAAGTTTCCTCTAGAAAGTTTATCAAACTTGTGGAGTTCAAGTCTTTTAAAAGACTGATTTTTTTAAAAAATATTTTTTATTGATTTTTTACAGAGAGGAAGGGAGAGGGATAGAGAGTTAGAAACATCGATGAGAGACATCGATCAGCCGCCTCCTGCACGCCCCCTATTGGGGATGTGCCCGCAACCAGGATACATGCCCTTGACCGGAATCGAACCCGGGGCCTTTCAGTCCCCAGGCTGACGCTCTATCCACTGAGCCAAACCGGTTTCAGCTAAAAGACTGATTTTTATTCAGTGGGGCAGAGCAGGGTCCAGAATTTTATATTTTAAGCTATCATCCCAGTTCATTTGATGCAGATGGTTCATGGACCATCCTTTGAGAAATACTGGCAAATTCTTATAAAGTGCATTGAAGATCTTCTCCATTATGATTAGTGAAGTTCAAAGATAATTGGTGCTTCAATTTATTTCAATGTTATGCTTGAATTTCTGGTAATTTTACTTGCTTACTTCCTCCAAATATTTTTCATTTATTTTTTTCTTTCTTTATTTTTATATGTGAGACTATATGACACTTGCCATTTGCAAACCATGCCATTTCTAAAAATAACAATAATGATTAGGTGAATGTAAACATTATTTTCTATCTCCATTGATTCTTAAGTCACAGCCAGTCTGGAAACTGCTACATACTTTTGGAAATAAACTTGTGATCCATTACTTAAAGTAAATTTTCCGACAAAATTGAAGATGTCAATATATTGAGAATTTTTCAAGTTTGGGAGTATGTAAACATCAACTCCTCTAGTGAAATAAGACTTCTTTTCTATATCTTCCTTTTGATTTTTGTACTTAATTTAGAAAATATCTTTCTTGGCTTTCTAATGGACAGAATGTGGTCTACCTTAAAGGAAGCAAAGGGGCTTAGTAGTTTAAATTATTAAGCAAATCCACCACTCCTTTCTCATATTCAGTGATATGCTAGAGCAGGCTCCTGTCAGCTAGTTTAAGGGAATTATTAGCATTTATTGACAATTCCATGTCCATTGACATCAGATTGGTAGTATAAAATTGGCCTTGGAGGGTATATTTTACACCACAGAAACAAACAAATGCTACAAATCAGGCTTCTGATTTGCTTTGTTTTTACTAGAATATCACAGTCTATAAAGTTACCTGTCTTTCCTCACCTTTAGAATTAATCTTGTTTTAGATAGCTAAGGGAGAAAGTAAAGAAAGAGAGAGAAAAAGAGAGAGTGAGAGAGAAACAAAGGGAGGGAGGAAAAGAAGAGAGGAAGGAAAAAAGGAAAGTAAGAAAGTAAGAAGACAGTGAAATCAATTAAAATCTGCACCTGCCTTGTTTTAAATTTTATTAATTTTAAAACAAAACAAAAAGAGAAGTCATCAATTAAAGTCTGAACTAAAATAGAAGTCTTCTTAGTAAAATAAAAATAAAAATAAAAATATTTTAATACAATAACTAGTTTCTACTTAAAAGTTTTTGGTTACATTAGAATTATTTTACTCATCCTTCTCCAAATAAAGAATCCAGGCATTTTTGAAGGATGGGGTAAGTCCCAGGGTATAAAGGCATGGAATAACTCTAGAACAAAGTGTGTTATATAAATAAATGATTTACCATGTTCTGTAGAATCATGGATTACTGAGACCATCACAATAGAAAATATTGATTTGCTTATAATAAAATAGAAGGTCAGAATGAGTCAACCCTCAAAGAATACTACATTGATGCTCTATAAAATTCTACAAAGATAAACTGCATTGTTTATGCTTTCATATAGCCTTGTTTTGCAAGATGCCCATCGACTGATGCATGGAGTCATTTATCCTTAAATCAACATAGTGCATTAATAGTGAAGAAATAATTTTTAATTCCTTTAGTTAATGGAAATTCTATGAAATTTCCAAGACAAATTATGTACTGCAAAAGGTGTTAAATTATTAAATCAGTACATAAAGATTATAGTCAATAGGTGAATGATAAAAGTTTGTATCTTACAAGTCAAACTAAAGTATGGCAGCCCCAGCTGGTTTGGCTCAGTGGGTAGAGCATCGGCCTGAAGACTGAAGGGTCTCAGGTTTGATTCCAGTCGAGGGCACATGCGTGGGTGTGGGCTTAAACTCTGATACAGAGCATGCAGGAGGCAGCCAGTCAATGATTCTCTCTCATCTTTGATGTTTCTATTTCTCTTTTCTTCTCCCTTCCTCTCTGAACTCTATTAAAAATACATTTAACTAACTAACTAACTAACTAAATAAATAAATAAATAAATATGGCACACAAGATGTGAAAAGTAATATATCAACTAAGGCTATGAGCATTAGAAAGGCAGATATATTAAAGAGACATTGAAAAAAATAAAAGTCACCACTCACTCCAACATAATCAAAAGTTATTCTTAGAGCAGTGGTTTTCAACCTTTTGAATGTTGTGACCCTTTAATACAGTTCCTCATGTTGTGGTGACCCCCAACCATAAAATTATTTTTGTTTCTACTTCATAACTGTAATTTTTGCTACTATTATGAATTGTAATTTAAATATCTGTATTTTCCGATGGTCTTAGGTGACCCTGCTAGGGGTTCTCAATGAATTATTAATTTTATCAAATGTCCTTCTAAAACATTACATAACTGAATTATTGAATTAATAGGGAAAAATTGAGTCCACTCAATCTCATGGTATTGAATAATCACTTGACAAAAACCTAATTCAAAGTACAGGATTAAAATAGAAGGCTGATTGCACAATAACCAGCAAGAATAGGTGTGTAGGTGACAGAGGCATAAGAATGGATCAAGTGCCTACATATTATCTCTAGAACTTTTTCTACCTACTCAGTCTGCTTTTCTGTTTTGGCCACATGCTCTGTTAATACAGACCAACTTCCTCTATTTATTGGAGAATGTGGTCAATGATGGTGCTTAGTTAAAATTCATCTTATACTGGATATCCAGAAGCACGAAAGCAACTCTTAACCCTCTAAGCAAACAATGTTTAAATTTTGTGCCCATCTTTGAAACTAATCTCTCTGGACAGAATAATGGAGTTAGTCTGAAGGCCTAAATGAGGGCCTAAATCTGGAAGAGGTTGGGAAGATATGATTGGCAGACTCACTATTACCATAAGAAATAGAAATTTAAACATTCCCCAAAGAAGGAAGTTTAAGGGGAATTCCAAATCAAGAGATGTCCACTGCACCATGTAGCAAAGTATGCAGATTTGATTTCTGCCATACTTTAGGTTTCCCACCAAAGGAAGCACAATTTGTAAAATTTCTCGAGTTCACACAATAATAGCTAATGAATATATCTATACTACTAATAGAGGAATATGCAAATTGGCTGGAACGCCATCATGTAAGGACCAATCAGGAGAGGGTTGGGGCCACTGCGGAGAGCTCTCAGCATGCCGGTGCTCGGGGTCTACAGGTCATGGAGAAGAAGGAAGAGCAGATAGGTAGTTAGGGGGAATCAGGCCAGGAGGGAGAGTAGATAGGCAATTAGGGGGATCAGGCCAGGAGGGGAGAACAGATAGGCAGTTAGGGAGACCAGGCTGGCGGTGGAGGGCAGATAGGAGGATCAAGCTGACAGGAGAGAGCAATTAGGCAGTTAGAGTAATCAGGCTGGCAGGGGAGGGCAATTAGGGGGATCAGGCCACCAGAGGGGAGCAGTTAGGCAGTTAGACGGATCAGACCAGGAGGGGAGAGCAGTCAGGGGGATAAAGCTGGCAAGAGAGAGAAATTAAGGTCATCAGGCTGGCAGAGGATTAGTTAGGGGCATCAAGCAGGCAGGCAGGCAGGTGAGTAGTTAAGAGCCAGTGGTTCCAGATTGCAAGAGGGATCCCACATTGGAGAGGATGCAGGCCAGGTTGAGGGATGCCACCCTTCCCCTGTGCCCAAATTTTGTGCACTGAGTCTCTAGTATAAAATATAATACAATAGTTAAAAGAATAAATTAATTTACCAATTAATGGTAATCCTATCTAATAAAAGAGAAACATGCAAATTGACTGTACCTTTGCTATGCCACAAGACAATCAGGAGTGTGTATGCAAATTAACCCAACCAAGATGGCTGTGACCATGGAGCAAACAGGAGGCTTGGGTTTCCCTGGCAATGGAGGGAGCCAAGCTTCCCACCTGGCCTGCCCTGGCTTCTGCTCAAGGCTACAAAGTTTCAATTGTAGAAGATAAATAAATCCTAGATACCAGGGTCTCAGTTTGGGTTGCCAGGGGCATGACCAGCCTGCAAACCACCACAGGCCCCTCACCCAGGTCACCACATGCCCCAAAGGAATCCCCACTCTCATCCAGAACATCCTTCAGGGCAAACCAGCTGTCCCCCCTTCCCCCCCCCCCCCAATGTACCAGGCCTATACCCTATCTAATAAAAGAGTAATATGCAAATTGACCATCACTCCAATATACAAAATGGCTGCCTCCATGTGATCAAAGATGGCTGCCCCCATGTGGACATAAGATGGCCACCACAAGATGGCCAGCAGGGGAGGACAGTTGGGAGGAAATGGGCCTGCAAGGGAGAGAAGTTAGGAGGGACCAGGCCTTCAGGGAAGGGCAGTTAGGGGGGACCCAGGCCTGTAGGGGAGGGCAGTTAGGGGCAATCAGGCTGGCAGGGGAGCAGCTAGGCATCAATAAGGCTGGCAGGTGAATGGTTAGGGGATGATTAGGCTGGCAGAAAGAAGCAGTTAGGGGCAATCAAGAAGGCATGCAGACGAGCAGGTGGGAGCCAGCAGTCCAGAATTGTGAAAGGGGTCCCAAATTGGAGAGGGTGCAGACTGGACTGAGGGAAACACACCCCTGTGCACAAATTTCATGCACTGGGCCTCTAATTCATTTGATATCTCTATTACCTTTAAAATATATTACATGAAAAATAATATCAATATTTCTATTATTTGGAAACCACACATCACCCTGAAAATGTTTGAGTGCTGAATCACATTCATTTTGTAAATTTGTTTTTTTAATACTGTATTATAGTAATGCTATTCATCATAAAATATGCTCAACTGATGTAAATTGAGTTTTCTTATATAACAGTTGTTCAACACATAGATAACAACTAATAGCTGTCAACCAATGGTCATTGGCACCAATTCAAAGCCAACAGGAATTCCCCCATTTGGGGTCTGATGAAGCATGAAACTTTATTTGGTGTGGAAGAGCTCAATTATGATAGAGCTTGGCTGGGCTGTGAAAACAGCATGGCTGTGAGACAGCCCTGGACCCAGGGGGCCCTGTGGCCAGGCCCCACGTTAGGTAGACAGTTCTACTCTCCTCTGTTCCTGCGAGACTTCTTTGGTCTCAGCTTAGCCAGAGTAAGTGTGCTACCCCAGCCCGAGGGAAGCTGAGTTACATAGATCTAAGTCTCCACCTTTGGTCCCTGATTGCTCTGTCCTCATGCAAATGAGGACTCCAAATCTTCACAGTTTGATTGGTATAAAGGTACTGTTCTCTTTGGTCAGAATGGAACCCTTCTGATTGGTTAGTGGAAACACTGATGGGAGCTATGGCTGCACAGCTGGACTGGATGGGAAAAGCCTCGACTCTGGTTGAAATAGGATTCCAAGAGCTCCTTTAAAGGGCTGGATCAGATGACAGAAACAGTGCAGGCAGGCATTTTGGTGAAAAGGCAGGCAGTTCAACGCCAACTGCTCCCTGAAGTACAGTTTGCATGAGAGACTACTGTGTAGCAATGGCTGCTAGGTCTGTCTTTTAAAAATGTGAGCCCAGTGAGCCACCAGAAACCCTTCTTAGTAGGCATCTTCTCAGTGTTCACACAGCCTAATTTGAAACTACTGATTGCTTTATTCAGCCATGTCCAATCTGTTGTGTATTTAAATGCATCAATATGGTGACAAAACAGGTTTAACTGACTTTTAAAGCTTCCCAGTCATCATCACAAAACAACATGAAAAGGAAAGCAAAAAGCAGGACTGCCTCTATATTGATTTAACCCACTTATCTTTGGGTCAGACTGTTTTTGTAAACAGAGCATTTTAATAAATAATAAACACAGTTGCCACAAAAGATAATCTCTCTGTTATAAAAATAAATAACATATACCAGTTACCTCATTTCTCCTACAACATAATCTGGGGAATATAAATGCTTCATCTTCCAATATTTCATTGACTATACATATTTTAAATGAATATTAATATAATGCAGGGCCATTGTGCCTATCATGCAGTAATTAAGGTTTACTCAAACACAACTGCTAGCTAGTGGATTAAACTGAAGATGTATAATAAAAATGATCTGAAGTATGACCAAATAGTTAATTTCTTGTAAGAGTAAATTTAAATGTTATATTCTCTCCTAGCTGAGAACCTGACAGAAATAAATGCAGCAGGATGAGTAATGTTAATTGCTTCACCTTAAAATAAACATTTTAAATGTATCAAAGCCACAGGACACCCTCTCTGCACAGCTTCTTCATCCTGCAGAAACCCACTGGCATTATATTTCTGCCTGTAAAGAGGAAAAATCCCATAGTGTTTATACAAATAGGTTTAGAGACAGCAACCTGGATTCAAATCTCAGCTTCACCACTAACTAGCATTAGAACTATAGACAAATCACTTAAAATAGTGGCCTTTTTGTACTGACCTTTTCAAAAACAGAAATAAGAAATAAAATTCTAACTCAAAGTATTGCTTCATGTTTAAGTTGTTGGATATGTACAAAACACTATTTTTTGTTATAATATTATATTAGCTACAGGTGTACAGCATAGTAATTATACATTTATATAACTTATGAAATCATCAACATGATGAGTCAAGCACCTATCTGACACCACACAGTTATTACAATATTATTTATTGACTATACCAGAGGGCAGGTGCATGAAATTGGTGCACTGGGGGTGGGGGGTGTCCCTCAGCCTGGCCTGTGGCCTCTCTCAGTCCAAGAACCCTCGCTCCTTACCACCCACTGCTTGCTCCTACCACTAGGCTCGCTACTCCTTAGTATTGCCACAGAGGCTCCCGCAACCTCCACTGCACTAGCCAGTCATGAGCCTGACTTCTGGCTGAGCTGAACTCCACTGTGAGAGCTCACTGACCACCAAGGGGCAGCTCCTATGTTGAGTGATTTCCCCCTGGTGGTCAGTTCACAGCAACCAGCCATTCCACCATTCGGTCGATTTGCATATTGGGTTTTATTATATAGGATAGGATATTGAATGTGAACTGTAAATGAAAAATAAAATTTAAAAAAAGAACCAAATAAAATTTTAGATCTGAAAAAATTTTAACATATATGTATTTTTAATTCTCACCTGAGGATGTTTTTAAAATTAATTTTTAGAGAGAGAAACATCCATGTGACAGAGAAATATTGGTAGGCTGCCTCTGCACCTGCTGACCCACCAGGATCTAACCTAAACCTAAGTATGTGCCTTAACCCAGAATCCAACAGGAAATCCTTTGGTGTACAGGTTGAGACTCCAACCAATTGAGCCACCTGGCCAGGGCATATCTAAAAAAATTTTTTTCAATGTACCTCCAGGCCCTGGTCAGTGTGAATAAGTAGTTATAGTGTCCTCCCATGCACCAAAGGGTCATGGGTTCAATTCCAGGTGAGGGCACATACACAGGTTGTGGGTTCCATCTCTCTTTCTTCCTCTCTTTCTAAAATCAATGAAAAAATATATCCTTAGAGGAGGACTTCAAAAGAAAAAAAATGCTGGTTTGGTTGAGTGCATAGTGCTTCTGCAGGTGGACTGAAGGATACCAGGTTTGATTCCAATCAAGGGCATGTACCTGGATTGCAGACTCAATTGGGGGCCCTGGTCAGAGATTCAGCAAGAGGCAACCAATTGATGTCTCTCACATTAGTTTCTTTCTTTCTGCCTCCCACTCTCTGTAAAAAATATATATATAATAAATAAATAAATAATAATACAAAAATGTTCTCAGGTGAGGATTAACCAAAACAAACAAAAATCAAACACCCATTCCCAGGGTGATTATTTAAAGAGCATATGAAGTATATGTTGAATGAATGGGAAGGGATGGGACTTCAGGGTTGTTTTAGCAACCTGCAAGCCAAAAGGTTTATTTTTTATTTTAATTTTTATCAATTGACTATTTTAGAGAGAGTAAGGGAGTGAGAGAAATACCAGTGTGTTGTTCCACTTATTATGCACTCTTTGGTTGTTTCTTGTCTGCGCCCTGACCAGGGATCCAACCCCGCAACCTTGCTGTATTAGGAAGAGGTTCTAACCCACTGCAGTGTGGGTTGCCAGTCAGGGCCCCTCAACAAAACCCTTCTGGTGTGGCCTGGCCCCTGCTGTGGACCAGAGCTCCTCTGCCATGGCAAAGGTTTGGATTCCATTCTGTCAGGGCACTTACTTAGTTTTAGGTTTGATCCCGGTTCGGGGCTGATTGTTGCTCAGGAGGTGGCCAGGACCGTTGAGGTCTGTGTGCTTAATGTCATTCAGTGGGGAGGTAGGGTCCCATTGCTGAAATGGCTGATTCTGATCCCCACTACCCCCAGTCCTCCATCAAGGACAACTTCAACTATGACAGCTGTGTGGCCTCCACCAGTGTACACATCCGCCTGAGTAGGTTGCCCTCTCTGGCTCACCAGGCCTGGCTTCTGTGCAGTCATGCTGGGAGGTGGATTTTCAGACTCCCAGGTAGGGCGCGGTCCCAGAGGTAAAGCACTTTGTTCTGCCTCCCCTCAGGGCTCCTGGACCAGAGTGGAGTGCCATCCTGCTTGGGGCTTGGAGGGGAGAGCCGGTCCAGGGGGCGCTCCTAGCTGGGTGCTGAAAAGATGAAACTGGAGCCCTTCCTCCTTGAACACTGTCATCTTCAGTGTAGACAGGGACAGATGAAAGCCTCAGCAGCCTTACTGGGGCATCTTTAAAAGAAGCTGTTATTTTTTTCAGTGAAAATAAGTTCATTGTGTAATCAATAATGTGTCATCATTTTGATTTATTGTGTAATTATTGGGATTACACAGTAACCTGCACTGAGTTATCTGCTGGGATGTTTGTGATTGTGAGCACATTTTATTTTATTTTACACAGCCTCACCCATTGGCTCCTTCGGGTTGTTACACATGAAGGCTTCCCAGATAATTTGCATATTTTTCTGTTATTATATAGGATTCCCTATGCTGTGCTTTACTCCTTGATTGTTTTTATAACTGGAAATTTGTATATCTTTCCTGTTTTTTACTTACCCTCTACCCCACCCACCCCCAATCTGGCAACCATCAAAATGTTCTCTGTATCTATGAGTTGTGTCTGTTTCATTTGTTTACTTATTTTGTTCTTGTTTTTTTAGTTCCACATATAAATGAGATCATGTGGTATTTGTCTTTGTCTGACTTATTTTCCTCAGCATAATGCTCTCTAGGTCCATACATTTTGTTACAAATGGCATGATTTTATTCTTCACTGAAATCCTACACAACTGTTTGCCATACTCCAGAAATGCTAAAACATTCTCATGCCATTACTATTCTTTCTTCTTCCTCTTCTTCATTCCTTATGCTAAGATTCAAATATTTTCTCCCCTGAATTTGCATATTCTGGGTTAGCCAATGTGATATTGTGTTTGTTTGGTTTTTTTTTAATGTATTTTATTGATTTTATACATAGAGGAAGGGAAAGGGATAGAGAGTTAGAAACATCAATGAGAAAGAGACATCGATCAGCTGCCTCCTGCATGCCCCTTACTGGGAATGTGCCCGAAACTAAGGTACATGCCCTTGACCAGAATCAAATCTGGGACCCTTCAGTCCTCAGGCTGATGCTCTATCCACTGAGCCAAACTGGTTTTGGCTTATTTTGTTTTTATCTGCTCAGATCCCTTTTCTTACCTCTCACAAAAGTAGGATAGATCCTTACTCCACTGGCAATAATTATTGGTCTACGACTGATTAAAACTGTTCACTCAGAGTCAGAGTCCCTTTCAGATATATATTTTACTGTATTATAGGAAAACTCTCTGGCACAGAATAGGAAATGTGAACTTAGATCAGGTAGTAGCCATTTTCCCATAACTTGGAAAAGTCCTTTTATAAGATAAAAAGTGTTGCCAAGCAGAGAAGAAAGAATATTAGATAGTATTGGCAGAGTTGAATTCTTCTTTTAGACCTGAGGATCCCAGAGATACCAGGGTTTCTATAAAACCTCATTGAATTGTGATAATTTTTTTAAGCTTCTCTGTTTTTGTATAACAAATTATTAGGTTTCTGTCACTGATAACCACATATTCCTAACTAATAAGAGTATATACCTTTAACCACATATATCAAAGAATTCTTGTTTTCTATTGCATTTTATTCCCCAAATAGACTAAAAATTGGGAAAGAAGGGACAGGTGGTGCTTGATGTTTGATTCAGCAAAATATTAGCAAAATAAATAATACATATTGTTGAATAAATATGTTAACATATGACTACCTTAGCAAAGCTTTCAAAATAAACTCAATTTAAACATCCACACTAATAAAAGAGAAACATGCAAATTGAGCATCCCTCCACTATGCCCACCATTTAGGGGCAAGTATGCAAATTAACCTAATAAAGATGGTGGTGGCCATGGAGCTAAAGTGTGCAGGAGGCTTGGGTTGCCCCTAGTGATGGAGGAAGCCAAAATTCCCATCTGCCCCAGATGCTGCTGAAGGAGTGGCTGGGAGCCTGGGTCACTGGGGGTGACTCAGACTTCCAGCCTGCGATGGCCTCCACTTTAGGAGGAGCTGAAAAAAAAAAAGGAGGGGCTGGGAGTCTGGGTCACTGAGGGGCTTGACCAGCCTGAAAATGGTCCTCAGCCCCTCACCCAGGCTGATCACATCCCCATGGTGTGAGGGCCCCAACTGGGAGGCTTGGCCAGCCTGCAAACAGCCATCAGCCCCTCACTCAGGCTGTCCAGGCACCCCAGAGGGACTCCTGCCCATTTAACAGGCCTCTATCTATACTAATAAAAGGGTAATATGTTAATTAGACTGGGAGAGTGACCTTCCAAGAGACCTTTTAGATGTTCTTCTGATCAAAGCCATGATGGCAGGGCTGAGGCAGAGGCAGTTAGAGGCCAAGAGGGGAGGGCAGTTGTGCGTGATCAAGCCAGGATGGGACAGCAGTTGTGGGTGATCATGCTAGTGAGGCGGGGGGGCATTGGGGGTTATTAGGCTGGCAGGGAGGCAGTTGGGAGTGAGCAGACCAGCAGGGGGGCCATTGGAGGCAAGGAGGCCAGCAGTGAGGGTCAGTTTGGCGTGATCAGGGCAGTGGGGGGTGTTGTTTGTGCTGAGCAGGCCAATGGGGAGGGTAAGTGGGGGCAAGCATGCCAGTATGGGGGGCAGTTAGGGGCAAGCACACTGGCAGGGGGTCAAATGAGGGTGAGCAGGCCCTTGGCAGGGGTGTAGTTGGGGGCAAGAAGGCTGACATGCAGAGAGGATAGGGGTAATCAGAAAGGCAAGCAGGTAACTGGTTAGGAGCCAGCAGTCCTGGATTGTGAGAGGGATGTCCAACTGCCAGTTTAAGCTCAATCCCTGTAAACTGGCAGTAGAACATCCTTCGAGGGGGTCCCAGATTGGAGAGGGTGCAGGCTGGGCTGAGGGACACCCCACTTCCCGGTGCACAAATTTCGAGCACCAGGCCACTAGTTATATATAAACTTTGAAATAATAAATTTTATAAATTGTATTATATTTTTTCATAATAAAGTTATGGGTTATAATATTTGACTGCAGTTGTCATATAACCCAATATTATTTTGCAGATGAAAGATATAGGTTTCCTCCAAATGATAAATCTATATAAAGTCACATAATTAAAATGTGAGAATCTTCTCAAACTTATACTGAAAAGAGGAAAAAAATAGTAAAAAAGGAATACACAAGCAAAAATAAATGAGTTCAATTAGATAAAATTACTTAGTTATCTTGGTGTCATTGCTTTAATTTACATATGGCTTTCTTTATTTTTATTTATTGTGTCTACTTTTAACAATAAATTTTCCAGAAATTAAAATTCTAGTCATTGTAAGAAAATTTCTTTCTTTCTCTTTTATTCATTTACTAGAGGCTCATTGCAGGAAGATTCCTGCAAGAATAGGGCTTCTTGGAGCAATCTGCACTGCCAAGCCTGCTTCCCTCCCTTCTTTGCAGCACTGCCTGTTTCCCACCCCAATTGCTTCCCTTCCATCTCTGCTGCCCTGCTTGCTTGCTTCTCCATAGCTTCCCTCCCTTCTGCAGCACTTGTCTTCCTTCTACACTGTCTTCAGTCTTCACTCGGTACCAGAATATGCAATTCAACTGCTATCTTGGTTGGGTTAGTTTGCATACTTGCTCCTGATTAAATGATGGATGTAGCTTGTGGGTGTGGTGGAGGTACAGTCAATTTGCATGCTTCTCTTTTATTAGATAGGATGTTTGTATAACAGAGAGTAAATCAATAGCAAAGAAGAGAATTAGTTTGTCAATATGACACTCCAGGATACATAATTGATTCTTTAGCTTTTGACATTTTCTCTAAGTATGTACTGTAAACATTATCCATCAAGACTTTTTAAAGATTTTTTCCCTTATTAGAATTAACAGTGAAAATTGATGTGAATCAGTTTTACAAAATTTTCTCTGAGAAAGGCTTCTCACAGAGATCTTATTGAGAAAATAAATCTATAGAAATGCATAAATGTTTTGCTGTAGAAGTTATAAAGAATGTTCAATCAAATAAACAGCATGTGAAGTTTATAAAGGCAACATTCATTTTTTTCACTAAAAAGAAAACCTCTAGTTTAAGCTCTTTATATGAAACTTCCATTACTAAAGATAAAGATTAATTTCATCTGTGTAATTTAGTATTTGTGCACAAATAAAACCCTTCTTTTCTTTAACACATACACCAGATCTACGCTTTCAGTAAAAAGTTATTAACATCAAAGTATATCCCAAGTTTGATAATTCCTCACCACCTCCATTTCTATAACCATCATTCAAGTCACCCTAATCTGAATTATTTCAATAGGTTATTAATCAGTCTTTGTATTTTCCTGTCCAGTATACTCTACCTTCAGCTTTCTGTTCTATATGTAATACCCATAGGGATCCTCTTGTAACAGTTTTGATTTTGTCCCTGCTATGTCTTTCCAGCTTATCCATAGAAACAGTGACCCTGTGATGACCTACCATGCCTACACCATCTAGCAGTTATCTCTTAGACTTCCAAGTACAGAATCCTTATGACCATGCTTCCAACAATCCTCTCTTTTTTACTGCTTGTGAACAAATCATGCATTCCCACAATTCAAGGTCTGCACATTCTCTTCCCTTTGAAGTGCTCAGCACCCTTATACATATAAGGGTACTGCTTTAAGCTATTTATGCAAATGTCACCTATTTAGAAACACCTTGAATGACCATTATATATCACTAGCTAACATGTTTGTTTTCTATCTTCTTTCACTATTATATAAGGTGCATGAGGGCAGGGACTTTGTTTTGTTCATAGCCATACCTTCAGAAATAAGTGATGGCTCCATTATACTGAATGGATACAAGAATAAATAAAATAAAAGAATAAATAGAACAGCAGCATTTGTAATGTATATCAAGGTACACTGGACCAAGTCTTCACTGGAAGATAGGGATAGGGTAGAAGGGTGTAGAGATTTTCTGGAGCACAGAAAGCCAGGGGCAGGGATGGAGGGTGTGACTCTCCATTGATCCCCAACTGTAGTTGCTTAGCTATAAATCCTGAGGGTTGAAAGTTACAGCTTCTGCAATCCAAAAGGGTAGTTTTTGACTGTAAAGCATAAATAAATATATTATCAGATTATTCTAGTACTGTGGTTGGCAAACTGTGGCTCTTGTGTCTTGATAGTGTACAAAACCTAAGCTCTGCTAAGGGAATGTTATACTCCCTCCATTAAAAACATCTGAAGCTAGTGGCAGACAGAATCTTTCCAAAGCCAAGACAAAGCCCACACCCAGATCAATCATAGATTAGATAGATTCAGCCTTATCAAAATGATGGTCTGAGAAAGGAATTTGTGTAACCTTATCTGGCAATTAAACATTATTTATTCATTCTTTACTAATGGTACTTTTATATACAACGTCTGGCTTACAAAAAATTATTAATCAGGAAATAAAGAAGCAAGGAAATATGACCTATAATCTTGAAGAAAAGCCACAAAAGCATACATTATTTACTCTCTGGTTATTTGCAGTAAAAGCATGCCAATCCCTAATTTAGGAAAAGAAGAAATAATATGTTTAGGGAAGTAATATTAAGAATGTCATCAGACTTCCCATTAAAAATAATGGAAGGTAGAGCTACATCTTTAAAATACTGAGGAAAGAAAAAATTGTCAACCTAATTCTGCCTTGCCATTCATTTGTATTTATCAAATTTTTTATTGTGGAGTGCGTAGGAGCCAAACCCACATATTTTTTATTTTATTTTATTACAATATACAAAATAAATCTATTATAAGATTGTACTAGTACTGTGGTTGGCAAACTGGCTCGCGAGCCACATGCAGCTCTTTGGCCCCTTGAGTGTGGCTCTTCCACAAAATACCACGGCATGGGCAAGTCTATTTTGAAGAAGTGGTGTTAGAAGAAGTTTACATTTAAAAAATTTGGCTCTCAAAAGAAATTTCAGTCATTGTACTGTTGATATTTGGCTCTGTTGACTAATGAGTTTGCCGACCACTATACTACTAGATACAAAATAATTAGCCATTTATATGCAATAAACATTAATATTTCAAGAAAAATATTTTAAATATAATATCAAAACTTTACTAATGTAGTGTAATATCACAAAAGTAGGAAATATTAAAAAGTTGCAAATAGCAGGATTACTTCTATTATATTCTAAATTTTTTGATCCTCTGGTTCTATTTTTGTTCATCAGTTTAGGTTGTTCATTATATTTCACAAATGAGTGAGATCATGTGATACTTATCTTTCTCTGACTGTCTTATTTCACTTATCATAATGCTCTCCAGGTCCATCCATGTTGTTGCAAATGGTAGGAGTTCCTTCCTTTTTATAGCAGTGTAGTATTTAAATGTATAGATGCACCACAGTTTTTAATCTACTGGTTTGTGATAGGCACTTAGGCTGTTTCTAAATCTTAGCTGTTGTAAACTCTGCTGCTATGAACATAAAGGTGCATATATCCTTTCTTATCAGTGCTTCTGATTTTTTGGGATATATTCCTAGAAGTGAGATTACTGAGTCAAATGGGAGTTCCATATTTAAATTTTTGAGGCAACTCCATACTGTTCTCCACAGTGGCTGCACCAGTCTGCATTCCCACCAGCAGTGCATGAGCCAAACCCACATATTTTGATAATTAAACCTAAGAAGGTAAAATCAAACAGTGTCAAGTATAGGATGCATAAAAATGTTAGGGGAGATATGCTTTATAATAACATATGATAACAAGTCAGAGCTTTAAAGCACAGGACACTCAATTTACTTACCTTGTTGTATTGTGTGGTGAATCCAACAGCAGTTGAAGGCAGGAGATATGCATAGAATGAAGTTATAAGTCTACCTTCTTTAGTATTTTTATGATAACTTCTCTTAGCTGTGGTTTCCTTCTTTGTAAAATAGAGTTAATAGCTTCCCTACCTACTTTGTATGGTTGATTTTAAAATCATGGGAATGGAAATGAATAGCGTGACCAATTGAACACCCCCAAAATACAAGTTGGAATACTAAAACAATCAAACAATCAACCTCCTACCATCAGTGAAAATTAGTAACTGCACTCTATGTACTCTGAATACAATTACAGGAGTGTTGAGTTCTGAATGTCACACATCAAAAGAGCAATAGACCTTTAAGGGACATGTTCAGGGGACAGTGTTGAGAATTCTAAAAGTCTTAAGTGCAAAATTCTTGGAAGGATGAAAGACTATGCTTAGATGAATAGTAGTCTTGAAGTAAGAGATTCAGGGGGTCCCAAATCTTATAATAAAAACCTAGGTGGCATCACGCCTTCATGCGATGCCCTTGTGTGATGTCATCACAAGATGACTGCTACAAGATAGCTGCCCTCATGTCACCACAAGATGACCACCATAAAAGATGGCCAGCAGGGGAGAGCTGTTGTGGGTGATCAGGCTGACAGGGGAGGGAAGTTGGGGGTGACCAGGCCAACAGGGGAGGACAGTTGGGACAGTTGGGGCCACCAGGACAGCAGGGGAGCAGTTAGGCATCAATCAGGCCTGCAGGGGACAATTAGGCTGGCAGGAAAAAGCAGTTAGGGGCAATCAGGCATATATATATATCTCTGTGTGTGTGTGTGTGTGTGTGTGTGTGTGTGTGTGTGTGTGATTTAAGAATAGTTATCAATATTTATGGCTATTATTGTGGAGGGGCAAGGACCAGACTGCGTTCCCCCCATAAGGAGTCAAATTAAGGTCAGGGTGACCTCAGGCCTGGAGACAGTAAAACCAGGAACTGGTGGTTTTAGTACACAAACTCCAGGTACCTGAGGCACACCCAGCTCTGAGAAACCACAGGGTCTGACAAACGACCCCTAAGAAGGACATCTGCATTCCAAGCTGCTTGCTTAATCAGAGTTTAGATAAAGAGTAATGCTTAGCCAATTACAGTTAGCCAAGTCCTCCTGCGCTGAGGATAAAAGGCATTTGCGGCAGAAGTTCAGAGCTCTAGTGCTTCCCTGCTGTGTCAGTGGAACCGTGAGCCCGGACTCGAGTTCATAATAAAGGCTTCCTAAATTTTCCAATTGGCTGTCTGGTGGTCGTCTTTCGCAGGTGGGTTGAGTCCCACCTGGGTTGCCCCACAACAATTATCATTTCTTCAATGACTTTTATTTAAAAGTTTGCAGATTTTACTTTAAATAGTTTTGACAAATTCTGCAATTAAAGTTAGATCTCTGACTTTAAAGTAAATACAGTAGGTCCTCCTTATCCTTGATTTCACTTTCCACAATTTCAGTTACCCAGAGTCAACCATGGTCCAAAAATATTAAATGGAAAATTCCAGAAATATTAATTTATAAGTTTTAAATTGTCTGCCATTCTGAGTAGCATCTCTTGCTATCATCCTCCCTTTAGCCTAGGTTAGAATCATACCTTTGTCCAGTGTATCCACATTGCATGTGCTATCAGCCTTGTAGTTTCTTGTGGGAGCCTCTTTCCACGTCCCACGTGGTTCAGGGTTCCCAGTTCAGGGTTCGGGTTCTGGAGGAGGCCGAACGCAAACGAAAAGAGAGACTAGAAAAGCATTAATTTGGCAATTTTGGGGGGCCAGGCGGGAGCCTTCTTCTAGTGGAAAGGACTACCACCTTCCTTTGGCCTTGCCATCCCTTTTATTCAGGTTTGGGATACACCCTTTGCCCTAAACAGGCAATTCCAGTAACAAGTAGATTATCTTTATCAGTAAGGATTTACATGATTATATGATGGGGAAGTTCATTGTCTCAATTAGATAGGGGGTGGCTGACTTTGACCTTTCAGAGCTTCAAGATTGACCAGCCTTCCGGGTTCCTTGTCCACTTTCTATTAGTGAGACAATTATTGGTTTCCTGCAGTTTCCTTGTTTATCAGATGAGCTATTGTGATATCACAGTGCTTGTATTAAAATTGAAACCAAAAAAGATGGTGTTTGTGCTGCCTGTCACTACCAGAACCAGTGAGTAGAGATGAGTATTGAATCTTTATTGGGTCTTTATTCAGAGGGCCAGCAATCTGGAAAGACAATGGGTTGTGTGCCATAAAGATATTCTTACATCTCATTTCAGGCTAATCCTTTTTATAAGGAGAAGAAAATGTAGGTAAAGTGTTTGGAACTCATGAGAAAGTAGGTAAGGGATTTGGAATTTAAGGAATATGTTCAATCAGATAAAAGCTGAAGTCTAGCAATTTTCAGAACATCCCTTCATCTGCTGACCTGTTATTCTTTTTTTATGTTTTTAAAATTAATTTTAGAGAGAGGAAGGGAGAGGGAGAGAGAAAGATCAATGAGGAGAAACATCAATCAGTTGCTTCCTGCATGTCTCCTACTGGGGATCAAGTCTGCAAACTGGGCATTTGACTTGACTAGAATCAAACCATGATCTTTTGGTTCATAGATTGATGCTCAACCACTGAGCCACATCAGACAAGCTGAACTGTGGGTTTTTTTAAATCTTCATTTGGAAGTTCTTTCCCAGATACCATCTTGGTTGCTTTTCAGTCCTCCTGTGGCACAAGGGTTGAATTGCTGATGGGTCCCCTGAAGTCAGGGCAGGTCCAGTTACACATTCCAGGCCCTGGAACAATAGCTTTCTACATGCATTGATTACTAAGCATCTTATCTAATAAAGAGGGAATATGCTAATTGACCATCACACCCTCATAAAGATGGAGGCACCCATAGCCAATAAGGAAAGAATATGCTAATTGACTGTCTCCCCCTCAAAGATGGTGGTGCCCATAGTCACAAGATGGTGGTACCCAGTCCTCTCAGTCCTGCCGGCATGCCTGCCTCCAGAGTCCCCAGTCTTCTCAGCCCCCCAACAACCCAGGATTGGCCTGAGGAGCAGGCAAGCCTCAGATGTCAGCTGCCCAGCCACCTAGGGCTGGCCCAAGGCACAGGCAAACCTCAAATGTTGGCTGCCCAGCTGTCCAGGGAGGGCCTGAGGTGCAGGCAAACTTCAGTTGGCAGCTTCCCAGCCCCCCAGGGCTGCCCAAGGCTCAGGTAACCAGGGCTGGCCAAGGCTTACACTGCCACTGTGGCAGCAGCAGAGGTGTGATTGGAGTGTCACCTTCCCTTGATCGCTGGGTTACCTCCAGAGGGGCCAGGCCGGGTTGAGGGCTCACCCACTCCAGTGCATGAATTTTCATGCATTGGGCCTCTAGTATTAACTATATAACCACAACTAAATTTTTAACTTACTAAGTTTCCCATCTAAATCACTCTGTTTTCCCTAACAATGCCATACTCACATAACTTTTATTACATTATATTTTTGTAATTGTTCTATTTTATTACTAGTTATCTCTCTTGATCTTTTACTGTGTCTAACATAAACTTTTTATTTAGGAAAAAATCAGGGTTTTATGCTATCTGTGGTTTTAGGCAACACCTTGGGATCTTGAAATATATCCCCTGTGAATAAAAGGGAAATACTCCATGGCATAAATATGTATTTCTCCAGGTTAGTGAGCTTGAGAAAATATCCTTCTCCATGTGAGCCTTCAGATAAGATCATCTTGATTATTGCCTTGCAAAAACTTCTGAAGGAGAGGACCCAGCTCAGCTGTTTCTAGATTTCTGATCCACAGAAACTGTGAAATAATAAATCCACATTTTTTTAGGCTACTATATTTGGGAATAATTTGTTATGCAGCAATAAATAATTAATTTGCATACATTTATTTGTAGATAAAAATTAAAATAAATTTTTCTGGTGTTCCCTAAAGACATTATTATTTTTATTGGAATGGGTAAGCAGTGCAGTGCAGTAATTTATCATTAGCAAAGTAAAAATTTGTCCCAAAATGATTTTTTTTTTAACTCTCACTGGCATCATCACCTAATCCAAGAATAATCAAAACTTTTTAATGCTTTTTTATTTTTTTAAAAAAAGGAAATTTTAGAGAAGTTATTCCACCATATGTTATATTTAAAAATTAAATTTGTATTTTTAAAATTTTGCTGTTTGTTTTCCACATACTTCTTTATTGTTCTTAAAAGAAGTTGCTTATCTGTGGAACTTTCCATTTCCTATTTTTTTAAATATATTTTATTGATTTTTCTACAGAGAGGAAGGGAAAGAAATAGAAAGTCAGAAACATTGATGAGAGAGAGACATCGATCAGCCGCCTCCTTGCACGCTCCACAGTGGAGATGTGCCTGCAAGCAAGGTACATGCCCCCAACCGGAATCGAAACTGGGACCTTTCAGTCCACAAGCCGACGCTCTATCCACTGAGCCAAACTGGTCTCGGCTCCTATTTTTTTTTTAGAGCTTTTCTGGTTGTTTATTTTTATTTTGGTTTTGGTACATCCCTGAAATGATTCTTTGCCCACATAATCTCTCACCTAACTTTATGGACACTTTTTTCTTTGTGACTCACTATTGTTTTTCTTTGGTTTATGTCATTTTTTTTTTCTCTCAGTGATATATTAATTTTTCTTCTTTTACTTTATGTAATTAAGACATATTTCAAGACAAAACAAAAGAAACAATTAAACAAAAAACAGAGACCAGCAAGACTTTAGGAGTTACTATTACACTCGAAAGAAATCACCTTAACACATTTGTGCCACAAAAATATAATAGGGAAAACTCCATGAACAAAGTGGTTGGTTAATAAGTTGTCTATGAAGAGAATCATCTGATCAAGTATGCTCAAGTTTCAACAGGTGAGGATTAAAACAGAGACAGTGTTATTATTTTTAAACAGTTTTACCCTAGAAAAAAAGCAATTACTGTACCCTTTTCTCCTATCACTGGGTTGCATTACATCTTCATGTAATTGTTTACTGTAAGTTGACTCAAACCCTTTATCTCATTAGATTACAAAACAAAACAAAACAAAAACTACTATATTTCTTTATCCTAGTCACTTATGTCTATTTGTATAAATACAACATGGAGTTTAATTATGTCTCTTCAATACAATGGAATCCAAACTATTAATTATTTGTTCTCAAAAATCCTTACCTTCACATATAAGAAAATAAGAAAGAAAAAAAACAGCAGCATGACTTTTCAATATTGAACATCAAAAGCATATATTTTCTTGTTTCAAGTTATTTTCTACACAGGAACTAGTCTTTGGTTCAGCAGATACATTCCATTGTAAATTATTAACAATCTGATTTCCTGCAAGTTCAAGTGTTAGTTTGAGCCCATTTGTTATAGTAATAATAATAAGGATAGAATACAAATATAAAATAAGAAATTGGGTGTGACATATTAGAATGGAATGAAGTGTGAACGCCCTTAAAAGAGATGTGCATGTAAGAGATATAAAAGTTTGTACCCCACATGTAAAGACCAGATAGCAGAATACCTGGGACCCACTGATAAGACACACTGAAGACACACTGAAGATGTCTGCTTGAGCACATAAAAGAGAGCAAGCTCCGAAGGAGATTAGAGCCACTTGTTTGCTCCTCCACAGACGGTCGCTCTCTGCTCCCCTTCCTGCATCCTGCCTGAACTCTGGCTCTGCCGTGGACCCTGGGTCCGAACTGTGAGCCTCAAGCCAAGGCCTCTACAAGACGCCGAGCTGCAGCTGCAACGTCCAACATCCAGTGTGTGTGTCTGTCAGCGTGGATCTCCGGGTGGTCTGCCGAGGTCTGAAAACCACCAGGACTCTGGTAAATAAACCGCGTGTGATTCGTGCATTGCCTGTCTGTCTCCTGTGTAATTTATGCTCGGCCAATATTTAATAAGTGCCTTGAGTCATCCATATAAGTCCATTCTATTGGCAGAGGATACTCTTGGCCACCTGTGCTTACGTCCTTAGATAAATTCTGGGACACCATTGATATTACAGATTTCTTAAGTGAAAATGGTTTAATAACAGTAATTATATTTGAAGAAAATCAACTTAGCACAATGTGCCATGAAAATATAATAGAAAAACTCCATGAAAGAAGTGGATGGTTAATAAGTTGACTATGAAGAAAATTTTATATTGCTCAAACTGGCAGGATATTAAATTTCCAATTATTCTTTTAAGAAACATTCATCTACGTTTGCATTATTGTTGTCTTGAAAGGAATATTTGTTTCCCAACTAATTTTAAAACATTTTAAACACATTTGCAAATGAAAAGATTTTATCTTTCTCAACCTCAATCATAATTGTATTTTTCAGCATATGTTAAGACTAGAGAAAACACAGTGTTACATATAACACCAATTAGATTGCCCCTTGACCCAGTTGTGGACCTATAGTTGGCAGTTTTTTTCAGTTTTGTGTTTCAGTTTATAATTTGCTATGAAACAAAAATAAGCCTTTTAAAACTAGGACTGAACTTCTCTTGTGATTAGTGAAACATGAGGTCAGGTTGATTTTATAATTTTATCACAGATATAGTAAATACTCATTGTAGAAAACTTTAAAGTATATAATTATTTGTTTGTGGTTTCATAGAAAAATGTATAATTACTGTGCCTGTTAACATTTTTTTCTGAAATTTTTACTGTATTATCTCTATAATGCTGTATCTATAAATACTTTAAAAATATTGGTGTTGATTTTACAGAGAGAGGAAGAGAGAGGGAAAGACAAGGAGAGAAACATGGATGTGAGAGCAATACATTGGCTGCCTCCTGAAGACCCCATACTAAGGATGGAGACTAAAAGTTGGACATGTGTTCTGTCCAGGAATATAACTATAACCTTTCAGTGTGCAGGAAGATGCCCAACCAACTGAGCCATACCACACAGGGCTGCATCTATAAATATTAGGAGGCAAACACTAAACTATTAATAATTATATCACGTCATATTTTTTAAAACTATGAGTATGTATATTTTCCTTTAACACTAGTATACAAATGTGTGCTACAACTCACAGAAAATTAAATGTAATGAAAATGAAGCTTTGTCTACTGAGTTAAAGGCAAAATAGAATTATTGGGTTACTCAATTCAATAAATAAAGTTAAGTTATAAAAAAATTCATTCAGACAAATTTAATTACTTCTCTATGATTGTTGGAAAAATCATTGCTAAAACAACAGCTTTTGTTAATTAGAAATCCACACATGTAACCTATATGTTCATGTAGGCTTTCACTCTAGTAAGATTTAAAATAATAATAAAAATAAAATTATATTTTAATTTTAATTTGATTGGCCAATGTTTTCCAAAATATTTCATAAAATAGTTTTTTAGTGGATCTCTTTAGATATAACAGGAAAAAGTTCAATAAACAAATAAATTTGGACATACTTAAGTAAAGAAGGTTCTTTGTTACTTATTATTGTGTATTTTTTGTCTCTTCTTAACACAGGCATTCTCAGAACTTTTAATACATTAATATCTATTACAAATATTCATAACAGAAAGCAGGATACAGTATTTCCACTAGACATCACAGTATTTCAATGAACCTCTTTCTTTTCCCTCCACAATGAAACCAGTTGGAACTCCAGGCTCAACCATTTTTATGAAAGCTTACTATTGTAAAATTTCTCAGAATCTGTTGTCCTTGTCAATTTCTAATCATTTGTGAGTCTTATCAATAGCATTTCACAGTCACCCATACCCAACTTCTGTAAGTACAGAGCTTTATTAAAAGTTGTCTCAGCCGAGACCAGTTTGGCTCAGTGGATAGAGCTTTGGCTTGCAGACTGAAAAGTCCCAGGTTCAATTCCGGTTGGGGGCATGTACCTTGCTTGCGGGCACATCTCCACTGTGGGGCGTGCAGGAGGTGGCTGATAGATGTTTCTCTCTCATCGATGTTTCTGACTTTCTATTTCTCTCCTTTCCTCTCTGTAAAAAAATCAATAACATATATTTAAAAAAAAAAGTTGTCTCAATTTTGCTAATAATAAAAACCATAATTTTCTGTTATGCATCTTCATATAGCCTCCACTGTTTCTCTCAATGTTTTGTGTGTGTGTGTGTGTGTGTGTGTGTGTGTGTGTGTGTGGTTTATTGATCACATTAACAAGGTTTTCACATACCTCATGCCTTCTTGACAATCCTGAAGGTGCTTATCAGAACTTAAAACCCTTAAAAAAGGGTCTTAATTTTCAGAGAAACCCAAATCATTCTTCCTATTTCATATCATTTTCTAAAAAGGAAAACTTTCCTATTTGATAGAGAAACCAGAAAAGACAGTGTTTGATCTACCTGTCACTATTAGAACCAATAAAGAGATATAAGGATTGAATCTTTATGGATGCATTATCCAGTGATCTAAAAAGATTATGGGTTATGTACCCTAAAAAAATAGTCTTATACCTCACCTCAAGATGCCCCTTTTTTTCTCTATGGCAAAGAAAAGTGTAGATAAAAGGTTTGGAATTCAAGAAAAGATTAATCAAATAAAAGCTACAGTGCAGTGATTTTATGAGCATCCATTTATCTGCTGACCCATGATTTTTAATCTGCATCCTGGACAGCAGACAGCATCTCCCTGGAGCATATTGGCTCAAATACAGTCTTAGTTGTTTGCAGTCTTCTTGGGACACAAGAATCAAATTGCTTGGGTGTCTCTCTAGTCATATATTTCAACTAGAGGCCTGGTGCACAAAATTCGTGCATGCGGTATGTGTCCTTCAGCCCAGCCTGCATTCTCTCCAATCTGGGACCCTCCCAGGATGTCCAACTGCCCTTTTAGGCCCGATCCTGGTAATCAGACATCCCTCTCACAATCCAGGATTGCTGTCTCCCACCTGCTCGCCTGCCTGCCTTCCTGATTGACCCTAACTGCTTCTGCCTGCCAGCCTAATCACCCCCTAACCACCACACTGCCAGGGTGATTGATGTCTAACTGCTTCCCTGCCAGTCTGATTACCCCTAACTGCCCTCCCCTGCAGGCTTGATTGCCCCCAATTGTCCTCCCTTGAAGGCTTGGTCCCTCCCAACTCCCCTCCCCTGCAGGCCTGATTGCCTACAACTACCCTCCCTTTCAGACCTGGTCCCTCCCAACTGCCCTCTTCTGCTGGCCATCTGGTGGCAGCATCTTGTGTCCACATGGAGGCAGCCATCTTGTGTGTTGGAGTGATGGTCAATTTGCATATTAGTCTTTAATTAGATAGGAAAGAGGTCTGATGCATGGGTGGGGGCCAGCAGGTTTGCCCTGAAGGGCATTCTGGATATGGGTAGGGGTTCCCTTGGGTCATGGAGTGGCCTGAGTGAGGGACCTGTGGTGGTTTGCAGGCCAGCCATGCCACTGGCAATCTAAGTGGAGGCCTTGGTATCTGGGATTTATTTATCTTCTACAATTGAAACTTTGTAGCCTTGAGTGGAGGCCAAGGTAGGGAGGGCAGAAAGCTTGGTTTTCTCCATTGCCTTCTGCTCTCTCCAGCTCCGTGGCTGCCACCATTTTTGTTGCGAGATATTTATTTTCTATAATTAAAACTTTGTAGCCTCGAGTGGAATCCAGGGCCAACCAGGGTTTCTGGGAAGCTTGGTTTCCTCCATGTCCAGGGAAACCCAAGCCTCTGCTCACTCCATTGCTGTAGCCAGCATGGTTGGGTTAATTTGCATACTTGGTCCTGATTGGCTGGTGGGTGTGGCTTGTGGGTGTAGCAGAAGTAGGGTCAATTTGCATATTACTCTTTTATTAGATAGGATCCCCAGAACAATAGCTTTCTACATGTATTGATTACCAAGCCTATTACTTATATATCTAAAGCTAAAAAAAAGTTAACTTCTTGAGTTCCTTATCATTCCTTTATAAATTACTGAATTCCCCATCACTAGCACTAATCCTCTGCATATATTTTTGCATCTCAACATTGCTTACTTTCTCCTAAACCCAATTTCTCAGTGTTTTATATACATCTTCAATCTGTCTTACAATCCTTTTTTTTCATTTAGCTTAAATATTAATATGTCTACCAAAATATAAATTACAAAATTTCTTCAATTAATTTCTTTCTCTAGCTCAGCAGCTCTCAGACTACTTATTTTCCAAAGTGTTAATTTACATGATCTCTCTTTTTTTTTTTAACACTTTTTCACTCTGTCATTTGTAATATTACTTTTACTACATTCCTAAAACTGATTCTTCAATCAGGAGGTAACTCCCTTATCATAAACTGGAAACCTTTTTTCAGTCTTCTTTCTAATTTTGTTTGAACAGTTGGCCCATTGGTTATCTCTTCTTATATGACTTCATTACTTGGCCTTTGGGTCCTTGTACTATCTGTTTTGTCCTACCTATGGTCTCTTCTGTATCATTTGCTGACTCAACATTCTCCTGAGTGCATATTTACTCACCATGTGGTATTCTCATCTATATTCACAATTTCAAATATCACTCTCTATGGTAGTGTGTCTCAACCTTGGCTGCACTTGGAAATCTTTAAAAAATTATTAAAGTCTAGATGCACTGCCAATTATTATTATTTAATCTTTGCATATTAGGATCTTTATAATCTTCTAAAAGTCATTACAACAAATAGACAAATTAAGGCCACTGCTCTGTGTACTTTCTCTTAGTTATAGCAACTATTTTTTAAATTCTAACAATATCTCAAAATCAGTGAATAGGAACCTTTACTCTTATCTGTTCTTGATTATTACTAAGTCCTAATCAATTTACAGTTTTATATATTTTGTCTCCTTCCTCAATCATAACCCAAATTTTAAAATACTTCCCTACAAATAATATTGTTAAGCATCTTTTATTTTTTTCCTCTATAATCCCATTTAGTCTCCCTTTTGTGTTTTACTGTCTCTTGTCTAGATTGTTGTAATAGTATCACTTCATATACCTTTCCAGAATAATGTTCTCCAAAAAATGTTGATCATGTTATTGATCATTTATTGATTATTCAAATTCAAAACAATCAAATGCAACATTTTTAACACCTTTCTGTTTTAAAAAAAATTCACTGTTGAAAACATTACATAGGCCTTTCTTTTTCCCTCATTAACCTCTTCCAACTTGCTCCCATCCCCCAAACCTTTGATCATTTTTCTTGTCTGTTTCCTTTAGCCAGCCTACACTTATAAGGTCTTTTGCTTACTCAATTATCACTTTATTCCTTTGCTTATGATGATATTTTTATCTTTACTTATAACTTTCCAAGTTCTTCATAGTCCAAAATGAGATCTTTGATATCATGCATTAAGTTTCAGATCTCACTGTATTATCATGGGAACTTTGCTCCTCTCTGTTTGTTTTTAAGATGTGTTTGGTGGAGATGATAACATCTCTCAGAGTTGTAAAACTGAAATAAATTAATCATTGTAAATCCCCTAGCTAAATATATGTTCTCAAAAATATTAGGTTCTTTTCCTAGCTGATTTTCCCTTCTATTTAGACCTGACTACCTCCCTACATTGAATCATACTTCTCATCTGTTCACTACAGTACTTACCCTGTATTATATTCATGATTTAAATCATGAAACTTTTCTTGAGTGGATTTTGCTAAGTAAATGATGACATTTTCTATTGAAGTACAAACGAAGCTCTTACAAGTTCTAATTATGAAAAATTTCTCAGGAGCTCCTAATATATAAATTTAAAAAGCCATGTACATTTTAGTATTTAAAAAGAAAATGCAAAAGATAGAAATAGGGAGAAAAAAAGATAAATTGAAATCTTATTGTTGAAAATAAAATGCATATGCAGTTTAAGATTAGATACTGATACAAATGAGCCAGAAAACTAGTTTTATTCCCTTCCTACAATGTTAATTATATGGTAACTAGAGGCCCATTGCATGATATTCATGCAATAATAAGCCTTCCTTCCCCTGGCTTCACTCTCAGCCACCTGGGAGCCGCACATCCCAGTTCCTCGGCCACCTGGAAGCCAGCAAGGCCTTGCTTCTGCCCAGAGCACCACTCCAGTAACTCCCTCCACCATCCCCCTTCCCCTCGTAGCAGATGTCATGTCCCTCTCTGCTGCTCCATGCCTGTATATGCAAATTAACCTCCATCTTTGAAGGGTTAATTTGCATACTCTGTGTGGCTGTGGTCATAGTGGAGTGTTGGTTAATTTGCATGTTCTTCTTTTATTAGGTATGTTGCTGGAAGGCAAATACTCTGATTTGCTTTTGTTTCAACATTGCTAAAGTGTTGGTGAATACATGTTTAACCTCATCCATGTGAGTTGTGATGGTAAGACAATACCATATATGAAAATATTTGAGGTTCTTTTTTTTGTATTGCTTCAAAGAGCTACATATAAAAAGTAAGATCATCTTGCATATACTGTTGATATTGTATAAGTGTGTTTCTTCACAGATATAGAATGTTTGCTTCATTCTTATAATTTCTTCTTATTAGTCATGATTTTGTGTTTACATGGCATTTGCTATATGTACATCTGATCTAATCTTACTACCCTGACTCTTTTGCCTCTTGCCAATTGTGTTACTTGAAGTTCAGGCTTATTCAAATTCAGCCTCCTCACCCATCCTAGGGTTGTTTACATTTTCAAGATAACACCCAAGAAGTCTTTATTGTAATTACACTAATAGTAAACTCTTGACTATGATAATGGATGCCTGGGAGAGCCTGGATTAACAAATTGGTTTGGAGATTTGTCACCTTGAGTGATCTCTCCCATTTTGGTCCATGGGAGTGGCAAAAAGGGTGAGAAAAACAGGCATAGTGACTGAGATTCCAAAGGGTAAGTTCACAGATAATCCCGAAATGTGCCTTGTCATTCCCCTCTCAAGGATGAAAAGAACAACAAAACTGAGGGCTTTTAGCAACAAACATTGGTTGAGTGAATGAGTGAATGAGAGGGTCACTTAGTGTCTTCTGTAGAGGACTTTACTTTCACTTCCTTCACAAGCTTGGAATAAATAAAGGAATTCAAGAAAGAAAGACTGTGGTAGTGCAAACTCCTAATTAAGGAAGCTTTACTTAGATGAGAGAACTATCTCTCAAGTGTTCTATAAAGTATGTTCAAAATATACTACAATAAAGCAAGATATAATGTAATATTTAAAAATAAATGCTAACTGTAGAAGGACATTTCCTTTCAGATTGTCAGATATTTATGACATTCAGAAATAATCTCTCTGCTGCCCTTTTGGAAATGGCAGCTGATTTTCCTATAGTCAGTATATGGAAAAATATGAACTGCTTGTTGTGATAGATGAGAGGTTCACGCATCATAATTGTGCAACGGGTTGTCAGATGACTGATGCAGTTTGAACTCAGCCAATATTCATTGGATACTTGTCAGTTGTAGGCATTTTTCTCATTATTAGGACAAAAAGATAAACAAGATACTGTACCTGTCAATTTGATGCTTCTAAGAATGTAATGGGGGGAGTTATAGAAGGATTTGAAGCTAGTCACCAGCTCTTCCGGAACTACTTGGTATTTGCCTATCAAGTCAGTTCAGCTGTTTTTTTCCAAACAGGGAAATGACACAAAGGAAAGCTACAGCTTAATTAGAATATCAGAATTAGAACAGCAAGTGTTATGTTTACACAGAGACTATGGGAATCCACTCTTCTATTAAGAGTTCAAAGGCCTGAATATCTGTCCTATTTCCTCCATTACCTATCCATAAAACTCCAGCTGTGTATGAATCACTACTCTTTTGTAAAATGACATATTTGGGCTACACTAACTGTTTGATTCCTCTCTGACTCCAGCTGCAATAAGACATTGATAAAAGAAAAATGTAACTTTGAAACATACATGGATGGCAAAAGCAATGGGACTTGAGGACACCGAATATGGTGATTTGATATGGGAGTCTAAGGAGATTCTAATTATTTCAGTTTGGATCACTGATGTCTAGGTAAGTTTTAGAGAAGTTAGTGAACTGGTAACTCCCTCAAAATTCAGGCAACATAAGGAGAAAGCGCCAGTTAGGGTGAGTCACGTACTCTACAATTGAGCACTGATTACTTGGGAAAACTATAACCTATTTTTTTCCCCTCTTTCCCTGACTTGTGTATTCTAGTTCTAATCATCTGGAAAAATTCCTCTGGCATTATGCATAATAGTTCATTACTCACTTAGTATGGAGAAAGCACACACACTTCAAGCCTCATTTAATTTGTGTGTACATTGAATGATGAATGCTAAGCAAGGGCTCTAATTATGATTTTAAGGTGGTGGGTAAAGCATGAGTTGGTGCCCACCCATGATCCTTGCTAATGGTGGTATCACATGCAATAAGGTGAGACAGAGACTCACAGAGCCAGTTTCAGCTGAGCTCCCATGGTGGCCTGCCTGCAGAAGCAGTCTGTTTGTTATGACACATCACTACATCAGGCTTCAAGTAGTGAACTCATCACATACTCCAACTCCACTGGGCATGGAAAACTGCTTATTTATTTTTTAAACATAACCAATATATAAAAAAGTTTAAAAAATTTTAAGGTTAAAATAAGCAGATAATTTTCTCTTTTTGTAGTAATTTGGAAATTCTTCATTCTCAATCCTTATAACTGATATTTAGTATGTAAAATATTCCTCTTCTGGTATTATTATTGCTATCTCTCCAATTCATTGGTTGCTAAAACAATCTTTTAAAAATTTTATCATTAGGATAAATGTCAGATATGATATCTTCCTAACTATATCATAACCATCATGTACCTTTTTATACAGCAAATTCAGTCACAAATTCAGTTTCCTCTCTAGCTCAACTATAGTGAAATAAAATTAAAATCAACAATCTCTTGATTCTTTTGGAAACTGGGACTTGTTTTTGTCATACTTGATGTTATCTGTTATTTTATCTAATGAAATAGAAACATGCAAATTGACTGTTCCTCTGCTACACCCACAAAACCACGCCCACCAGCCAATCAGGAGCAAGTATGCAAATTAACCCGACAAAAATGGCATCAGCCATGGAGATGTAGAGAGCAGAAGGCTTGGGTTCCCCCTGGCGATGGAGGAAGCCAATCTTCCCTTCCTGCCCTGGCTGGCTCTGGCCTCCACTCAAGGCTACAAAGTTTCAATTATAGAAGATAAATAAATCCCAACAAAAAAACTTTATTGTTGCCTCAAATTAAATATAAATACAATCATCCTCCAAGGAAGGATGCATATATTACTTATAAAACTTATATTAAATAACTCATTTCAAAGCTGTATTTGTATCCTCTTTTTTCCTTTACATACATTTTTCATTTAATACTGGATTGTGGTAAAAAAAAATGTTAAAAGAGTTTTTATGATGTAATAAAAATTATATAAAAATCCAGTTAAATGGCAATAGGATACATAGACTGATATTCTATAAATAATCCCACAACACTGACAATAAAGAATATAGCATAACTTACTTTTCAACCTGGTAAGCATTTAATATTTTTTAATGTAAATTGAATGATCTATATTTCTTTTATTATCATTAACATCTTAAAAAGTAATAAATCATCAAAGTGTTATAGCAATAATTATTTCCATTATAATAAAAGCTCACTATATGCCAGGTGCAATGCCAGTTTACTTTTCAAACTACATCTCTTATCCTTAAAGCATTTTAAAAAGTGAGATATTATTATCTCAATTTTCCAAGTGGGGAAACTCAGGCACAAAATGGATAAGTATTTGAATAAAGTCATAGATGTAATAAAGGCTGGAACCCAAATTTGAACTAAATCTGTCTGGCTTCTTACATGAGAACTGCCTTAGCTATATTGCAGAAGAATCACATTTAATTTGAGCCAAGAAAACACAACACTTTAGGCAGTTTAATATTCTTATATGCAAGCAAATCTCTGGCACACTTGAAGGAGTATAACATCAAAAATATCTAGAGCACTCATTTGGTCACAGTAGTCCCCCAATAGCCTAATTTTTTCTATCATTTTTACCTCAAATTAAGCACTATCTAGAAATAGAACAATAAACCTCTGTCCTTGGGCAGAAGTCTGCAGTCTTTGGAGCTACTTTTAATAAGCTTTTGTTCCCAGACTGCCTTTGGCTTCGGATCCTAGAACTGTTCATGTCTTTTCAAAGCCAATGAACACTCTTGGTCATCTTGAGAATGCTTGCTTTTCACGCTTTTTAATGTTTGCTTAGTAATGTCTTCAGTTACTCCCCAACTCTGCTAGAATCAGCAAACCACACTTGAATGCCATTGCTTTAAAAACATTTGGGAAGCTATTTAGAGCGCAAAAGTTGGGGCCACAGTCCAGAATTCTTCAATCAAATTCCCCAGGGTAAATTTCAGGAATCTGTATTTTAAGAAGTACTCTTTGTGATTCTGTTGTGGAGACAGGTTTGGTAATTACTACAGAAAAGCTTATAATTCAGGATGGCCTAAAAGTTAAATCTCCACCCTATAGGCATTTTCCTACCTCGCCTGTCCTACTTTTGAATTACTAATCCCAGTTAGCATTACCATACTCCCATCCTTAATAAAACTGCCATTTCTCTCAGTATTTGACATTTGTGCATTTTATAATCATTTGGAAGATGACCTCAGAAATGGGTCCTGTGGGCTCATGCTGAAAAAAAGAAAGATAGCTCTCTGAGCTTTACTCTGGTCAGTGATCTGTACTTGAAAATCAGAAAAATCACTAACAATCACTAGGTCAAACATCTGCCCTTAAAAGAGGAGAATGACTCATTAAAAATTCTCATACCTAAATGCAATGCTAAGAAACATTTCAAAATCTTAGTTTTAGTTCTAAAAAGGTATAAAATTTCTGTACTCTCTTATCTGGGAATGACAAATGCTACCAACGGTGGGGAAAACACTCCCATCCCACTTTAAAAATAGGACTTGGAATGGAAAACCTTATCTTGAATGTGTATCTTTATGAGTGCCAGTATATTTGTGCTGAGTGATAGACAATGGTATATACTTTCCAAGCTACTTAAATTATAACAATGAAATAATTAATTTAGAGGAGAGGAAGTGGTAGTGTTTATTTTGAATATAGTATATAAGCATAGTTTAATGACGAACAGAAGCTTCACTTTTCTGTCACTTATATTCACAGAACAACTCATATTCTGGAAACTCTGCTAGCTCTTTCATTGCATAGCTAATATCATTAATGTGTGTTTTTTTTGCAAATACTAGGTGCAAATCTCATTTAGACAGTAGAGGGGTATAAAAATAATAAATATAGGTTACTTTCCTCCCTACCTCTATTTCCAGCATAGTTTTTCTGTTCTGGAAACACAATGATATTCTTTTTTCTTGGCCATATATTATTTAGCTATCATAACCATGACTCCTTTGTCTATCAAGGCTCATACTACACACAATATAGCCCTGCCCTAATTTGGAAAAAAAAAAAAGAGATAATTATACAAATGTTGACAGTCAGAGTTTTGAGTTTCACTCACTCTTTTGAGAGTTTTTGTGCTACCTTATTTTAATCTTGTGTAGGCTCTACTAGAGATAAAATGAAGAGAATAGAAACAAAAATATCTAATTTTGTTGTGCATGTATCAAATCCATTGAATGCATTAGCTTACGTAACTTAACAAAGTTGAAAGGACCTATAGAATTATTTACTTTTTTTTTTAACTTTTTCTTTTCTAAAAAAACTATTTCATCAGTAGAAATCTGCCATCCTTGGATGCAAATGGTTTGCTTACAGCAATGAGGCTCAGTTCTCAGTTAGTGTATCTTGTTCCTACACATTACTCTCTAGTTGTTGATATTCACGAAAGTCTCTAAAGATCCTTAGCAAAGAAATAAGAAAGTCAGAGGAACACCATATATGGGGATATGTTGAATATGTTTAAATTATATTCTGTATTTTAAAGTGTACATGGTGAAAAAAATACACTATGCATCAATTTTCACTTTAATAAAAAAATCAATAAAACTATTAATTTCCATGAACCCAGCTTTCTTAAATCTTGAATATAGTCAGTCTAAATACACTTCTTTCATTCATTGCTTTTCAACTAGGTTTTGCTGTTGTATGATCTTATTAACATGAGTATTTCTTTGACAAATTTCTCACACAAATAATACCTCAGAACTTACCTAATACTTCTGCCCTTACTGAGCTTTCAATTTGCTATTTTCCATAAAATGATGATGAACTCCTACATGCTTATGGGTTTTCACAAGTCCTGGGATATTTTGTTGCCATTTATTATGAATGATAGGAATACTGATTGAAAGCTGTGAGTAACTGAGGTTGTTGATAGATACCAACACTAATTTCAAAATACTCCCCAATGTGTTATATCATAAGTAAATCTATGGGACTCTCAGGGAAGGCCATTTCCTTTATTTTATTTTCAAAATGGGAAGTTCAGTAACCTGAATGGTGGGGCTGGCACATAGTATCAGCACATTTTCTAATCAAAAAGCATGAGAACTAAATACCTGAAACCCTGATACAAGACAGAATTATTATAGGTATTTTTATGTGTTTTTGCTTTGTTTGGTTTGGTTTTTTGTTTTGGTTTTGCCACATAACCTACTTGGCTGCTTTTCTATAGATATTTTTTAATAACAGTGACACTAGTTTTATAATCTTGCTTGCTATGTTTTTGCTTTTCTGTCTGGCCATTGTCTGATATCTTGTAGCCTTATAATATTCTAACTTGACCAATGACCCAATATTAACAGACATTCTGTTTTATTTATCGTGGTTATTACAAATATTACCAGTTACACTCCATGGTCTCTGTCCTATACAAATGAGCAGATTTCTTCACTTTCAAATGTTCTTTTATCTTAATATTTTTAGATAGAGAAAGTGTTTTTCACTGGTAAATACACTGCCAAATCAACAAAATAGAATGGAAAGTCCAGAAATAGATCCCAAATCTATGCCAGAGTTTGATTCACAATAAAAGGTTGCATTTACACAGAGTAGGGCAGCCCTAGCTGGTTTGACTAAGTGGTAAGAGCATTGGCCTGCAGAATAAAAGGGTCTATGGTTCTATGCTTGCCAAGCACACATGCTCGGGTTATGAGCTCGATCCTCCCCCCAACTGGTAAGGGACTTGCAGAAGGCAGCCAGTTAATGATTCTCTATCATCACTGATGTTTCTTTTTTATTTTCTTTTTTAATTTCTTTATTTATTAAGGTATTAAATATGTGTCCTTTTCCCCTCATTACCCCAAACCTCCCCTTATCATTGATGTTTCTGTCTCTCCATCTCTCCCACTTCCTTTCGGAAATCAATTTAAGAAGTATAGAAAAAAATAAATACAGTGGGACATGAGTTAATTCTAGGTTAACTGATATGGGATAACTAGTAACTATCAAAAACAAATTGTCTCCTTTTAAACATTACAACAGAATAAATTGCAGATAGTTTAATTGTTTAAAAGTACTACATAAAACAAATATATTATAAAGAAAGCATGAGAGATTTATTTGATTAGTTCTTTTAAATCTTTATTGTTTAAAGTATCACATATGTTCTTGTTTTTTCTCCCATTGACCTCTTCTAGCCCACTCCTGCCCACTGCCCCAGGCCTTCACCACACTCATGTCTGTTATGTGGGCTATGTATATGCTCATACAAGTTCTTTGGTTGATCTCTTCCCACCCACCTCCACCCTTCTTCTGAGATTCCACAGTCCGTTTTTTCCATGTTTCTATGTCTCAGAATCTACTTTATTCATTGGTTTATTTTGTTCATTAGACTCCACATATGAGTGACATCATGTGATACTTGTCTTTTCGCAGACTGTATTATTTTGCTTAGCATAATACTCTCCAAGTCCATCTATGCTCTCCCAAAGGATAACGGATCCTTCTCTTTTACAACAATATCTCTCTGACTTGTTTATTTCACATAAAATTTGTTATGCATCAGGAAGGCTCTTTAGAAATGACTAAAAAAAGAAAACACACACACACACACACACACACACACACACACACACACAAAATAAACCCTCATGAATTGTTAATGAGAAAAATCCACAAATTTAAATTCAAAAAGAGTTAAAACAAATTTTTGCATTAAAATGAACAAATTAATAAGAAAAAAAACTATACACTGTGACAGGAAGCAGTATTTCCCTTTTAAATTTTATTGATGTATTTTAGAAAGAGAAGGAGGGAGAGAGAGAGACAGACATCACCTTGTGGTTTCACTTATTTATGCATTCATTGACTGAATTTTGAATGTGCCTTAATCAGAAATTGAAACCAGATATTTTGGCTTATTGGGAGAATTCTCTAACCAACAGATCTACCTGGCCAGAGAAAAAAATAAACAAAAAATATATACTATGGGAGGGAGGAGTATATTTCCAACTCAGTCATAAAGAATAAATGTCCATAGTAATAATTAGCAATGTTAAGCTTTATAAAACCTATTTGACACAGCATTTCTACATGTAGCAACATAGCCTCACAGAAATACATTGATAGGATAACATAGTTCACAATAGTAAATGATTAAAAAGCACAAAATGTCAATTAAGAGAGGACTGGTGAAATAAATTGGAAATGCATGCAATAAAATTTTCTGTTGCCATCATACAGAATGAAGACTTTTATCTAGAAAACATCAGTGAGAGAGAGAAAAAAATGGCGGCTGAATAGACTGACGTGTCTGGAGCTTTATCGCTGAGCAGACAGTGAGAACAGCTGAGGGTTGCATTGGGAGTGTTTTTTGGCAAGTTAAGAGACAGTTATCCTCCAGGAGAAGGTGGGGGACTACTAGATGGGGCTCCCCTGACCAGGCAGCTCCACTGCCATGGGGTTTTTGTCTCCCGGAGTCACCAGTGCGAACGTGGAGACCACGCCACCTTTCAGGGGGAAGTGGATGTCTATGGCGGTCTGAAAAGCTAGCTGCAGCACCTACCAAACAGCCGTGGGACCCAGAACACCATTCTCCAATCTGCACAAATACTGGGACTCAGAGGAGCTCCACACACCACATGGAAAGGTCAGATTTCGCCTGGGATAACGTGAGGTCTTTGGTACCGTAGAACAGAGATACTCACTCGCACTCTGTGGGAACTGGACTGGGGGAAAGCTGCTCTTAAGAGAAATCCACAGATGTGGGGCAGGGCATGATCCCTAAATGTGGAAGGGGGCTCTCAGAGCTATTAACAGAGGGAAGCTCTAGAAAACAACCCATCTTGATTTGAGGCAGAAGGACAGCCTGGGAGTTATTACAGTGTCCCAGCTGCTCAAACAGGAGCAGGGAAGGGAGAGAGCACAGACAACACTCTTTCCTCTTCAGACCCTGGCTTCCGATAGCTAAGCCCAATACATAGGATCACACAATTGGAGACATCCTGAGAGACTGCAGGGAAAAGTTGTTTTTCTAGAACCTGAGCAAGGAATAGAAAACATGTTTGAAGAAATAATGACAAACAACTTCCCCAATATAAGACAGAAAAAACCCACACAGGTCCAAGAAGCTCACAGAGTCCTAAGCAAAATGAACCACAAAAAACCGACACCAAGGCACATTATAATTAAATTGGCAAACACCAACAACAAAGTAAGAATCTTAAAAGCTGCTAGAGAGAAATAGAAAGTTATCTACAAAGGAACCCCATAAGACTAGCTACTGATTTCTCAACAGAAACTCACCAGGCTAGAATTCAAGAATACTATACCCAGCAAAGCTTTCAATCAAAATTGAAGGTGAAATCAGGAGCTTCACAGACAAAAAAGAACTAAGGGAATTTATTACCACCAAACCAGCAATGCAAGAAATGTGTAAGGGTCTGCTGTAAAAAAAAAAAAAAGATGTAGGAAGAGAAGAGGGAACACAGGGGTAAAGAATAAAAATGGTGACAGATAAGTACATATCAATAATAACTTTAAATGTAAACGGATTGTATGCTCCAATCAAAAGACATAGGGTAACCTATTGGATAAGAAAACATGATCCATATATATGCTGTCTACAAGAAACCCACCTCAGAAAAAGAGATTCACACAGACTGAGGGTGAAGGGATGGAAGATGGTGTTTCAGGCAAATGGAAAAAAAAAAAAAAAGCTGGGTTGCAATACCTATATCTGACAAATTAAATTTCAAAGTGAAGGACATAACAAGAGATAAAGAAGGCCAGTTCTTAATACTAAAAGGAACAATCCAACAAGAAGCAATAACTCTGGTAAACATATGCATCCAATATAGGAGCACCTAAATACATTAAGAACAAAAAACAAATGAAAAAAAAAAAACTCCTGCAAGATATTAAGAGAGATTGACAGCAATACAATCATAGTAGGGGACTTTAATATCCCCCTGTCACCACTGGACAAATCTTCTAAACAACAAATCAGAAAAGAAACATCAAACCTAAATGACTCACTAGACCAGATGGAATTAATTGACATCTTCAGAATATTTCACCCCAAAGCCACAGAATATACATTCTTCTCCAGTGCACATGGGTCATTTTCAAACATAGACCATATGTTGGGTCCTAGGCAAAGTCTCTTCAAATTCAAGAAGATAGAAATCATATCAAGTATTTTCTCAGACCACAGTGGCAAAACTGGAAATCAACTACAATAAAAAAAAATATGAAGAAATCAAACACATGGAGACTAAACAGTATGCTGTTAAACAACGACTGGGTAACCACAGAGATCAAGGAAGAAATAAAAAAACAAAACATCATGGCAACAAATGACAATGACGACACAACAATCCAAAATTTATGGGACACAGTGAAAGCAGTCTTGAGAGGGAAGTTCAGAGCTCTATGAGCCTACTGCAAAAAACAGGAAACAATGGTAATAAATTACTTAGCCCTACAACTGAAAGAGCTAGAAAGAGAGCAACAAGAAAAGCCCAGTGTAAGCAGAAGGAAGTAAATAGTAAAGATCAGAGCAGAGATCAAGAACATGGAGACCAAAGAAATAATTCAAAAGATCAACAAAACCAAGAGCTGGTTCTTTGAAAGGATAACCAAGATTGATGGACCTCTAGGCTCACCAAGAAGTGAAGAGAGAAGACCCAAATAAACAAAATCAGAAATGAAAAAGGAGAAATAACAACAGACCCTGCCAAAATACAATGGAGTGTTAAAAAATACTACGAACAACTCTATTCCAACAAGTTGGACAATCTACAGGAAATGAACATATTCCTTGAAAAATATAACCTTCCAAAACTCATTCAGAGAGAATCTAAACATCTCAATTGTCCAATAACTATGGAAGAAATTGAAGCAGTCATCAAAAAGCTTCCAGCAAACAAAAGCACTGGACCAGATGGCTACACAGGAGAGTTTTACCAAACATTCAAGAAAGAATCAAAACCTATCCTCCTCAGACTACTCAAAAATATTCAAGAAGAAGGAACACTTCCAAACACCTTCTATGAAGCCAACATCACTCTAATACCAAAACCAGATAAAGACAACACAATGAAAGAGAATTATAGGCCAATCTCTCTCATGAACATAGATGCCAAAATCCTCAAAAATTCTAGCATATCGGATCCAGTAGCACATCAGAAAGATCATACACCATGACCAAGTAGGATTCATCCCAGGAATGCAAGGATGGTACATTATCTGCAAATCAATAAATGTGATACATCACATAAACACATGAGAGATAAAAATCACATTAACATATCAATTGTTACAGCAAAAGCATTTGACAAAATCCAACAGTCTTTCTTGATAAAAACTCTCAGCAAGATGGGAATAGAAGGATCAACATCCTAAAAACCATATATGATAAATCCACAGCTAACCTCATACTCAATGGGCAAAAACTAAAACCATTTCCCCTAAGAACAGTAATAAGACAGGGATATCCACTCTCACCACTCCTGTTCGACATAGTACTGGAAGTATTAGCCATTGCAATTAGAAAAGAAGAAGAAATAAAAGGCATCCAAATTGGAAAAGAAGAGGTAAAGCTCTCCTTATTTGCAGATGACATGATACTGTACATAAAAAACAAACAAAGGACTCCATCCAAAAACTAATAGACTTAATAAATGAATTTGGCAATGTAGCAGGATACAAAATTAATGCCAAGAAATCTATGGCATTTCTATACACTAATAGTGAAATTACAGAAAGAGAGACTAAAAAAGCAATCCCATTTACCATCGCACCAAAAAAATTAAGATACCTAGGAATAAACCTAACTAAGGAGGTAGAAGACCTATATGCAGAAAACTACAAGACACTGAAAAAAGAGATAGAGGAAGATGTAAACAGAAGGAAGAGCATACCATGCTCATGGATTGGGAGAATCAACATCATTAAAATGTCCATACTATCCAAAGCAATCTACAGATTCAATTCACTACTGATGTATTTCACAGACCTAGAAAAAACTCTTCAAAGATTCATCTGGAACAAAAAAGGACCCCAAATATCCACAGCAATCCTGAGAAAGAAGAATAAAGTAGGCGGGATCCCAATACCAGACTTCAGGCTGTATTACAAAGCAAATATTCTCAAAACAGCCTGGTACTGGCACAAGAACAGACATATAGACCAATGGAATAGAATAGAGAATCCAGATATCCACCCAAACCACTATGCTCAATTAATATTTGACAAAGGAGGCATGAACATACAATAGAGTCAAGACAGCCTCTTCAATAAGTGGTGTTGGAAAAATTGGACAGATACATGCAAAAAATGAAACTGGACCACCAACTTATACCATATACAAAAATAAACTCCAAATGGATACAGGACTTAAACATAATACAGGAAACCATAAAAATACTAGAGGAATCCACAGGCAGTATAATCTCAGACATATGCTAAAAGAACGTCTTCACTGATACTGCTCCAAGGGCAATGGAAGCTAAAGAAAAAAATAAACAAATGGGACTACATCAAAATAAAAAGCTTTTGCACAGTAAAAGAAACCATCAACAAAACAACAAGAAAGCCCAGTGTATGGGAGAATATATTTGCAAATGTTATCACTGATAAAGGTTTAATCTCCAACATCTATAGCCAACTTATACAACTTAATAAAAGGAAGATAAATTATCCAATAAAAAAATGGGCAACAGACCTAAAAAGAACCTTTTCAAAAAACGACAGAAGGAAGGCCAAGAGAGACATGAAAAAGTGTTCAAAGTCATTAATTATCTGAGAGATGCAAATTAAAAGGACAATGTAATACCATCTCACACCTGTCAGAATGGCAATCATCAACAAATCAACAAATGACAAATGTTGGCGAGGATGCGGAGAAAAAGGAACCCTTGTGCACTGTTGGTGGGAATGCAGACTGGTGCAACCACTGTGGGAAACAGTATGGAGTTTCCTCAAAAAACTAGAAATAGAACTCCCATTTGATCCAGCAATCCCATTCTTGGGAATGAATACATCCTAAGAAACTAGAAACACCAATCAGAAAGGATTTATGCACCCCTATGTTCATAGCAGCACAATTTACAATAGCTACAATTTGGAAACAGCCTAGGTGCCCGTCAGTAGATGAGTGGATCAGAAAACTGTGGTACATCTACACAATGGAATTCAATGCTGCCATAAAAAAAGAATGAATTCTTACCATTTTCAGTAACCTGGATGGAACTGGAGAGCCTTATGCCAAGTGAAATAAGCCAGTCAATAAAGGAGAAATACCACACGATATCACTCATTTGTGGATAATAAAGAACATTATAAACTGATGAACAAAAGGATAGATATAGAGGCAGTAAAGCTTCAAACAGACTGTGAAATTACAGCAGGAAGATTAAGGAGAGGTGGGGTAGATAAGAGATCAACCAAAGGACTTGTGTGAATGCATGTAAGTATAACCAATGAACACAAGACACTGGGGGGTAAGGGTATGCCTGGGAGGGAGTGGGAAATGGGAAGATATATATATACATGTAACACATTAATAAAATAAATTTTTAAAAAGACTTTTATCTGTATAGATTATCTTTAGAACAACTCAAAAATAACACTTAGCTGGGGATATTTCTGAGATAGATATCTGAGTAGTTAAGACATGGGATACAATGGAAACCTACTTTTCAAGGTGTACATTTTGAGTTACGGTAATAATACAAATAATGTTAATGTCTTGAAAATAAACTCACTTTAGGAAAATACAATAGCCTTCTATAAAATTTATCTTATATTATCATGTTAATTTCTTTTTTAATATCAATGTAATCATTCATGTTTCCACTTTCTGATATAAAAGTATTAATTATTAAACATACAAATTATAATTCTCAATTATAGCAAGCTGTTGGAGACAAGTTAATTCTAGATTAACAAAATATTCATTGTGTGTTTTCTCTTGCTATTGAGATATACCGGTTAAGAAAATAATGTTAACCTACTTCTAATTGTTGTTACTGAACATTATACAGTGGTACCTGGAGATATGGGTTCAATTCGTTCCATAACCTTGCTCATATATCAAGTTGCTGGTATCTCAAAGCAGATTTCCCCTTTGAAAGCAATTGAAATGCCGTTAATCCATTCCAGCCCCCAAAATGCCACCCCAGTTGTTCTTGTTAGGTGTTTTTGAATAAGAAAAATGTATTTATAAATGACAAATATTGTATAAAAACATAATAAAAGAGAATGTAAAGGAATAACTGGTTTTATAAAGAGTATTTACCTACTCGTTACACTCTTAATGCTACACTTTATCCCTAAACTGAATGTAACTTAACTAAACTTCACTGAACTTAATTGCTACTGGTCTTTGCATTTTTGGCCAATTTCAAAAAAAACATGTCCAAGAGGTTTGCCTCTTCCTCCCTTTCAGAATGTTTCTGAAATGGGTGAGGCAAGTTTCATTGAACAGCTCCGATGCACGACCAGTAGCAACTTTTCCAGGGTGTTTCTTTTCCACGAAGTGTGACACCTTCTCCCACATTCCTAAAATCTCCTTTATCTCACTTGTAGAGATCTCCTCCATGTCTGGCTCCTCCTCGAAACCAATTTCTTGGAGAACCTCTGCATGTTGCTGAGACTGCAACTCTTATAACTCCTCCTTGGTGAGTTCCAGAGAGTGCTCCTAGACGATCTCATTCACGTCTCTCTCATCCACCTTCAGGCCCATGGATTTTCCCAGAGACACTATCTCTTCCTCCACTGGCACCTCGGGTTCGAATCCTTCGAAGGTCATTTTGGCTATGGCCTCAGGCCACAGCTTCTTCCATGCAGAGGTCAAAGTCCTCATTGTAACACCCAGCCAGGCCTGATCAATAATTGTGAGGCATATCACGATTTTAAAGTGGTTCTTCCAGAACTCTCAAAGGGTGAGGTTTGTGTTCTCCGTCACATCAAAGCAGTGCCAGAACAGGTGCTTGATGTACAGCTTTTTAAAATTAGAAATCACCTCCTGATCCATGGGCTGCAGGATAGGAGTGGTGTTGGGAGGTAGGTAGACAACCTTTATAAACTTGAACTCTTCGAGGAGTTCATCTTCGAGGTTTGGTGGGTGAGCAGGAGCATTGTCGAGGACGAGGAGGGCTTGCATGGTTAGGTTGTTTTCCTGTAGATATTTCTTAACAGAAGGGTCGAAAACCAGGTTTACCCACTCCACAAAGAACTGCCTGGTGAGCCATGCCTTCGGGTTTGCCCTCCACATAACTTGCAGTTTATCTTTTAAAATCTTATGTGACTTAAAGACTCTGGGGTTTTTCGAATGGTATAAGAGCAGAGGCTTGATCTTGCAGTCGCCATTTGGCGCACAGTGTGAGAGTTAGCCTATCCTTCATGGGTTTGTGGCCTGGCATCGCCTTCTCCTCTGCCGTTATATAAGTCCTATTCGGCATCTTATTCCAGAAAAGCCCTGTCTCAACACAGTTGAAGACTTGCTGGGGGATATATCCTTTGGCTTCTATCAGTTCAGAAAAAGTTTTGAGGTAATCCTCAGCTGCCTTCACATCCGAACTTGCTGCCTCACCATGCCTGACGATGGAGTGAATGCCGGACCTTTTCCTGAAGTTATCAAACCAGCCTCTACTGGCTTTAAATGAGTCTTTCAATGCTTCATCCGTGGAAGTGCATGGGGTCTGCTCCAGCAAATCACCGTAATCACTCACGCCTTCTTGCATATGATGCCCTGTATTAATGTATCTCCTTTAAGCTGCTTCTCCATCACCCACACCATCAGTAGATTCTCCATCTTTTCATGGAGAGAGCTACGAAGCTTAGACATTATTGTACCGCCCTTAGCTGGTGTTATACCCTTTATCGACTCCTTCTGTTTAATCACAGTGCATATCGTTGAAGTACTATGCCCATATTGCCTCACCAAGTCAGCCACTTGCGCACCTTGCTCATATTTTTCTATGATTTCATGCTTTAATTCAATAAACATCATCCTCTTCTGAACACTGACCTTTCCACTCACTTTCTTCGGACCCATGGTTATAAAAAGAAACGTGATAAAGTATGTAAATGCACAAAAGATGCTTCGACAGTGAGGTAAACAAGCACACTGACTGAGGCGTGGGAAACTATGAGACACTGTAAACTGGTGGGTCGTGTGCAGCCAGCCGATCCGCAAGATTACTCGTATCTCAAATTTTGCTCGTATTTCAAAGCAAAAAATCCCTCGCTCGATGGCTTGTATCTCAAAAATCTCGTATGTTAGTGCACTCGTATCTCGAGGTACCACTGTAGACACTTTTAATAGTCATTTTATAGTGATTTATAGAATGAGCAAATAAATTTCCTTATTTTTCAAGTGAATTAGTTATTAAACACAGACAAAATTAAAGTCCTAATTTGAGAAATAAGGATAGTGGCAAATTGAATGATAGAAGAAAAAATTTACAGTTGAATATTTTATATTGAAATGGAGTTTCTTTTATTATTTATTTATTTTAATCGTCACCCAATATTTTTTTAATTGATTTTTTAGAAAGAGTGGAAGACAGAGGAAAGATAGAGAGAAACACTGAAGTGAGAGGAACACATCGATTGGTTGCCTTCTGCATGACCAGTCCTTGATTGGAATTGAACCTGGTACTCTATCTTCTTAGACAAACTGTTTAGGGCTGGAGTTTATTTTAGAAAGCAAGATACCAGACCACACTTAGTACAGCAGTCCCCCTTATCCACAGTTTTGCTTTCTACAGTTTCAGCTAACCATAGTCAAATGTTAACTAAAAAATTCCAGAAATAAATATTGTATAAATTTTAAGTTAACCATTCTTAGTAGTGTGATGAAAACTCTCACCATCCTGCTCCTTCCTGCCCAAGATGGGAATCATGCCTTTATTCAGGGTATCCATGCTGCATACACTACCCTTCTGGTAGTCACTTAGTAGCTGTCTCAGTTATCTGATTGATTGTTGATATTGCAGGGTTTTTGGACAAGGAACCCTTATTTTACTTCATAAATGCTCCAAAGCCATTCACATAACTTTTATTATAGTATTCTATATAATGAAAGGCTAGTATGCAAATTTTGCCCTCCACGGAAGTTCAACCAGGGGATGGGGCCTGCCAGTCACCTGCAGACCCTCCCCCAGGCCAGTCCTGTTCCCAATTGCCTCCCCCCCACACACATACCTCAATAAGGGGTGGGTCCAGCCCACCAACTGCCAGCAGACCCTCCCTCAGGCTGGCCCCAGCACAATAGGCCCTAATGAGGTGGGCCGGCCAACCCAACCCATGCACAGATTGGTGCACCAAGTCTCTAGTATTGTTACAATCTCTATTGTATTATTAGTTATTTTTTAATCTCTTACTGTGCCTAACTTATAAATTAAACTTTATCATGGGTATGTATTCTTTTGAAAAAAAACATAGTATAAATGGTTTGGTACTATCCAGTTTTAGGCATACACTTGAGGTCTCAATAAATAAGGGGGAGTTATTGTATAAAAGTGAGAATATTTTTTAATGGTAAATTGAAACAAATATGCATGAAAACTAATAAAAAATTTTGTTATGCATTTATATTGTCAGAAAATAATACCTGATCTTAAATTATGTGAGTTAGATGAGCAATTATATATATCCAACTGATATAAAAAATTTTATATATATATATATATATATTTATATCTATATATATATATATTTATAAATATACATATTTTATTTCGGAAAGGAAGGGAGAGGAAGAGAGAGAAAGAAATATCAATGATGAGAGAGAGAATCTTTAATTGCCTGCCTCCTGCACACCCCATACTGGGAATTGAGCTCACAACCTGGGCATGTGCCCTTGATCAGAATCAAACCTAGGACATTTTAGTCCACAGGCCAATGGTCTATTCACTGAGCCAAAATGGCTAGGCCTAACAGTTTTTTGTTTGTTTGTTTGTTTATTCTGTTCATCAAATTTTTAATTCACTTAAATTTTAGGTTCGCTTGTTGATAGATAATGTATTTGTTGTTCATAATTTTTTGGCTTTTGCCTTTTTCTTCTTCCTCTTCTAAAAGAGTACCTTTCAGCATTTCATATAATACTGGTTTGGAGTTGATGAACTCCTTTAGCTTTTTCTTATCTGTGAAGCTCTTTATCTGCCCTTCAATTCTGAATGTTAGCTTTTCTGGATAGATTATTCTTGGTTGTAGGTTCTTGCTATTCATCACGTTGAATATTGCTTGCCACTCCCGTCTGGCCTGCATCGTTTCTGTTGAGAAATCAGCTGACAGTCGACAAGGGAGCTGGGTGCTCCCTTGTAGGTAATGAACTGTTTTTTCTCTTGCTGCTTTTAATATTCTCTCTTTTTCTTTTGCTCTTGGTATTTTAATTATGATGTGTCTTGGTGTGGTCCTGTTTGGATTTCTTTTATATGGGGTTCTGTGTGCTTCCTGGACTTATACGTCTATTTCTTTTACCAGATATGGGAAGTTTTCAGTCATTCTTTCTTTAAATAGGTTTTCAGTATCTTGCTCTCTCTCTTCTTCTGGCACCCCCACAATTCTGATGTTGGTACGCTTAAAGCTGTCCCAGAGGCTCCTTACATTATCTTCACATTTTTGGATTCTTTTCTCTTCTTGCTTTTCCAGTTGAGTTTTTTCTGCTTCTTTATATTTCAAATTTTTTACTTGATTTTTGCCTTTCTCTAGTCTGCTGTTAGGACTCTGTATAATATTTTTTATTTCAGTCAGTGTATGTTTAATTTCTAGTTGGTCCTTTTTCATCTGCTCTTGGCTCTCGCTACGTTTATCCAACTTTTCTAGCATATTCTTGAAAAACCTTATAAGCGTGGTTTTGAACTCTATATCCAGTCATTTTTTTTTCCCTCCATTTCTTTTGTTTGTGATCCCTTCCCTTGTCTCAGCATTTTCACTATGCTGGGGAAACTCCTGTGTTGAATTCAACCTTATGATACCAGACTTGCAAAACCGAAGAAGCCTCTGTTGAGTTTGGGATGGGTGGAGTCTCAGGGCTTAAGGGACTGCCTTGTCTTCCAGTCGGCCCTGCCCTCCATGGCCCCTGAGTCTCACTTGACTGGGTAATCGCTGGAGCGGTTCTTGTGCCCCAGTGCCCGCAGTGCCTCTAGACTGCTGCCTTTCCAGCTCCCCTGCCCACCAGGACCACAGGAGTCTAGATCTCCAGGGTTTCGCCCGAAACAGGGGCCTAGTGGAGTCAGAAGTGGCACTGTTGGGAGGGTCTGTCTCCCACCCACTCTCGTAAGCCAGCGGCACAATCAGCAATCTGTCCTCTGGGCAGTGCCGTGCGCGCCACCAGCTCTCTGATCTTTTGCGACTCCCCTAAATTTCTGTGCACCTCTCCCTTTTCACAGTCCAAACTCACCCCGTATGAGTTTTGGCTGGATCTGGGGTTTAGTGTCGGAAGATAAGGGGTTCAATGCCGTTGGGAGTCTCCATTTCCCTCCCGCCAGAGAAAGCCAGCCAGGTACTCTGGCACCCACTCTCTCAGCGTGCGCGTCTCTGTACCTCATTTTTGCAGCTCCTCTGGGTTTCTGTGAGCCCCTCTCTTTCCTTCTAGCTGTAGAACTTACAATCAGCCCACTTTCCTATGGTTCTGGATGATGTCCATTCTGTCTTTTAGTTGTAGTTTTGAAATTGTTGTGCGAGGCAGCAGTGTAGGTGTTTACCTATGCCGCCATCTTGGATTCTCCCTTGATAACAGTTTATTTTTAATATAGCCAAGTATTATACCCAGAAAGACAAACAATGCCATATAAAAGGGTACACTATTTTTTATTATTCTATATTAATTACACAGAAAAAATTATATATATTTTTATATTTGTCATGACAGGTTTGCTATACCAATCAGATATTATGAAAATAAACAGACATTTTTTTAAAAAAAAAATCTAGATCTGGATAAGAAGAAACTACTTTTGTCACTAGAAAAATACATTTTAAATAAAACTATAATCCTACTTTGAAAATTATCAAATGTTAGGTATAGTAAATATTTAAATAAATATAAAAATAAATTTTAATGAATTAAAATAGCTTCTATGCATTAATGAGGGGGGCAATAATTCTATCTAATAAAAGAGTAATATGCATATTGACCATCACTCCAACACACAAGATGGCTGCCTCCATGTGGATACAAGATGGCCACCAGAAAATGGCAAGCAGGGGAGGGAAGTGGGGAGAGACTAGGCCTGCAAAAGAGGGATGTTGGGGGTGATCAAGCCTGCAGGGGAGAGCAATTGGGGGGACCAGGCCAGCAGAAGAGGGAAATTGGAGGCAACTGGGCCTGCAAGGAAGGGCAGTTGGGGGAACCCCAGACCTGCAGGGGAGAGCAGTTGGGGGGGACCAGGCCTGCAGGTGAAGGCAGTTAGGGGCAAACAAGCTGGCATGGGAGTAGTTAGGCATCAATTATGCTGTCAGGGGAATGGTTAGGGAGTAATAAGACTGGCAGGCAGAAGTGGTTAGGGGTAATCAGGAAGGCAGGCAGATGAGCAGTTGGGAGCTAGCAGTCCTGGATTGTGAGAGTCCTCCTGGGATTGGGCCTAAATGGGCAGTCAGACATCTCTGGAGGGGTCCCAGATTGAAGAGGGTACAGCTGGGCTGAGGGACACACACACACCCAGCATGAATTTTGTGCACTCGGCCTCTAGTCATAATAATAAAGGCCAGAGGTATCATGACCAAAATGCCCAAATTACTGGTCACCAGGAGATGCATGGAGCACCTCTCAGTCCTCTTCACCCGTGAACAAGACTCTCATGGCATGGCGGGGGAGGCAAGGTGCCTAGTGCGGCATGGCAAGGCATGGGGCGTCTCACATGATTTCTCACACTGGGCCTTTAGTTTTTAATAAAAGGAGAAAATACATGATTTCATTTAGGATATTTCAAAATTATTTTGTATCTACCATTTCAAATTCAATTATATATTATATATATATATTATATATATATACACATATATAATATATAATTTAAATATATATATTTGCATGCATATAATGCAGAGAAAAATGTCATAATTAACTACGGGGCTTTTAAAAAGACATTATGTGCATTGCTTTAAACCAATAAATTGCTAATTGGAAATAAAAAAATAAAATAACTGATACCTCATTAAATTTTTTCATAACATGAAGATTTAGTACCTCCCCCAAAGAATTTACAAATAGAATTACTGCTAATGTTCTGCTAAAATGCATATGTAAAATATACATTTACCATGTATACATTTTTTAAAGTTATGATTTAGCAATTGTAAAATCTCCTAAAATTTCAAAATTCAGTTCAAAAAATTAAGTAGGGGCAAAGAGGTTGATTGGAGGGAGTAGGGTTAACAAGATAAAAGACAAAGTAATAGACAATCAAAAATACATTGGGGGCCGAGACCAGTTTGGCTCAGTGGATGGAGCGTCGGCTTGGGGACTGAAGGGTCCCAGATTTGATTCCGGTTGGGGGCATGTACCTTGCTTGCGGGCACATCTCCACTGTGGGGAGTGCAGGAGGCGGCTGATCGATGTCTCTCTATCATCAATGTTTCTGACTTTCTATCTCTCTCCTTTCCTCTCTGTAAAAAATCATTAAAATATATTAAAAAAATACATTGGGGGAAGGAAGTTAGATAAATTCATAAGTAAATATAAGCTAAGCCACAATATAAATGTTTTTCTCTGAATAGTACCCCTAAAATTTTGTGGATTCCAGAGATAAAACATTTGAACTGGTTGAATGCAAGAAATCTTTCCTAGAAGAGATAACATTACTGACTGAGAACGGGTAGGATTTCAATACATGGTAGATGGAGGAAAGGAGTCATTCTAAGTGGAATGATAGACAAGGCACATTAGATGAAAATATAATTTTTGTTATAGGAAGGAAGACTAGTCAGCTTTGTTTGCTGATTCTAGTTACATAAAGCAATTGCAGTTAACCTGTCAATAATTTATAAACACTTTGTTTTAAAACTTCTATAATGAATTAAAATATTACCTTTCTATCACATTCTATATTCATAATTCAAATTGTTAATTTAATAAAGAATGGATAAGTTTCCAGAGATGAGTGCATTGTATTTTATTATTTTTATTTGTATTAGTATACTATTCTAACCATGCTAACTGGGGATTTAAAATTATAATAAACCAAAAGCAGAAATATATTTGCATAATTAAAAAACAAATGAAAAATCTAGAATGAATTTAAATATCAACTGTACTGTATTCAGATAAGTTTTTAACATTATTTATTGTAAAAATGTGGAAGAATTGGTTCTTAGAATGCATTATTGTGCTTAACTGTATAAAAGCAAAAGTTAAATCAAATTTTCTCAAGTAAAATGATCTGTCTGGTCCTGCTTCTATATCAGAATCTCTTTTAAATTCAGATAAGTAAGCAAATTTATAGCAGATAAGCAGTTTTTTAAGTTATTTTTTTCACTAGTGTAATCCAAAAAGATTACTTTCACTTTAGAAAAAGCATTACAATTTATTTGTCATTGATGATGATCCAAATTTGATTCCCAGAAATAACAATAACACTATCTCAATAGCTTACCATTTTGCTGAATGATTTATTAGACAGATAAACTACCCTTTCCCAGATGACTATTCAATCCCTTCTCTTTTTTAAAAAAATTGAATCCATGTTAGCATTATTACTTACTCTTTATCACTGTACTTGTTCTGAAACAAAAAATTCCTACTATTCTTGCCAGTCAGCTTCAAATAAAGCATTTAGCAATATATTAGTGCAAGAATTGATAATATAGTTTCTTCCCCAAAGTGAAATTCTAAACATTTTCCCAAAGATTGGTGAAAAGTCTGGAGTAATGGATGAATAAAAAATAGATTAAAAAATAAATAAAATATGCACTACAGTAAGCATAAAAACAAAGGAGAAGAAATGAGAAATTCTGGGAACCTTAACCAATAGTTATATATTAGTTATTCATATATAAGTAAAATAATATTTCTACTTACATGTGCAGTGGCATATAAGAAAAATAAACTGTGGCAGTATTCATTTAACAGTACAATGCAATTGTTTCAATATGATTATCGTGTTCATTGGCCAGAAACAAGGGAGTGAGAGAAGAAAGAGAAAACAGGAGAAAGACAGGAACTTCTAAACTAAAAACCAGGCAAAACCAAGTATAATCTGGCTCTATAATGACTGTTAGTCAAGGCAGGATATAAAAAAAAATCATTTTATTTGTTCCATATTTACTAACATGCTTGGGGGCAGGGGGAGCAGCTAGTACTTTTTTTAGTTTGCACCTTAAGTGAAGTACAACAAAGATGATCTGAATTACAGTACAGCAGAATAAATGTTTGTTTGTTTTTTATCCATGTGAGTTTCTCTCTGCATTCTGCATGTTCACATTTAAAATGGCCTATAGACTCTATTTTACCCATTCAAAGGACTCTGAATTGCATCCCTTCAACTTTAGTAAGAAGTTAAACAAACAGGACTACGACCATGTGATTTTCTCTGTAACCCACACGGTATCTCCTTCAAAGAAGGAACCTGCACAGACCATTGGTGTAATCAGAAGACTGGTATTGCCAGCTAGAGAAAGCATATATTTGTCTTGATTTCTTCAGGCTTCTTTACAAAATAAATTGCTGTTGCATGCAGTCCTTGGCCCTCCTTCATCTATACCCCCATCTGATCCATTGCTGGTCCTTGTACATATCCCACCAGCAGCCCTTTCCACTTCCTATTGATTAAGTCTAAAAGGGTAGAGGGGTTCGGCAAGTGGCAAAGATTATGTATGTTATAATTATCAATGAGATGAATCAAGATTTGAATTAATACAGTTACAGTAGAATGCCTATCACATACTTTACAGATATAAAAATTTCAATAATTCAGCATCAAAAAAACTATTACAGCATTTCAACTATTCATGAGTGTTGCTTGAATATACTGACTGCCTAATATTAAGAATTTGTTTAAAGTCTGGATAAATCATCTCTCATAGAGTTATGGGAGGTTATAGCCTCCATAAAATTATTTCTCATATAATTGCAAACTATTTGTGCTGCATTCCTAATAAACAGTTAATCATTTGAGCTAGTAATAATTAGGTCACCTTGGATATCTTAATCAAAAACGAGCTTACACATTTCTCTAGCTTTTATTAACTAGTGAATATTTTAACAGGATTTACATTTTTTTTCAGCATGTAATATTTAAAATAAAGTTTCCTGGTAAATTAAACAAGCATGAACAACACTAAAGTAGGTCAGAAAGAAGACATTCCAATTACGTTGACAACAGCATCACATCAGCTACGGTTGTTTCTGAATCCTGACTGTGATTGGAGCTGATGCCAGTGTCCGAGTCTGTGTCATTTGTATACATGTTAAATAGTCTTTGAGTAGAGGGAGGAGCCTCCCCACAGCTGCTGGGGGCCTCAGGCTCCAGCCCTCTGCTTTCCTTTAGCTGGCTTCCATCTTTGTTGCTAACATTAACTGAATTGAACTCCTTGGCCAGGAGCTCGTATTCTTTTGCTTTCATTTGAAGCAATGAGTCACTGTATTTAATCTCTTTCTGAATGCCACTCAAGTGAGAGTGGATTTTCAAGCCAGCTTTCATGCTTTTCTCCAAATCACACTTAACACTTTCTAAGTTAAGGCTTTCAAGTTCACTTGCAGCTGCTCCTCCCACATCTTCATGTATCTCAGTGCAAACCTTTTTTACCTCTTTTTCGATTTCAGCGGAGAGCTTATCAATGAGCATTCTGTAATATATTAGCTGTTCCTCCAGCTGCAAAATTCCGTCACTTTTGCTCAGGTCCTCGAGAATCTGGTTTTCATCATACTGCAAGTCTAGCTTTTGCTGTATGTCACTGAAACTGGGCACTAAATATGCATCCTGGACATAATTTTCTCCATTATTTTCTACCCGCTCAAGGTGGAACTTAGCTTCACACTTTTCAATTTCCAGGTCCAGTTCTTTCATTCTTCTGACTTGCTGATGAATAGTATGGTCCTGGGAAATAATCAAATGAACTAAGGTCTCCATACTATCTCGATCATGGGAAACTGTGTCCTGCTTAATTTTAGCCAGTTTCCGGAAGGTTTTTCTGACTATTCTTTTTTGCTTATCTGGTGGTAATGTCTTCATGTAATTTGCAGGGCTAAGCTCCCACAGTTTTTCTGTGTTTTGTACTAATTTGGCTTCAGCTGTCCGCCACAAGGGAACCGGTAGAAAAGCATCAGCTTTAACCAAAACAAATTGCATATTGGGCTGCTCATCTCCCCATGCTTTCCAAAGCTTCAGGATTCTAGTTAGTGGAGGGAGAACCCGTTCTGAGCCCCTCCACTTTTCTATGATGCAATAATCATTGGGCTTCCCCAGAAGAAATCGTTTCTCCCCAAATGTAGTCTCGTGTTCTTCAAGCAAAGCCTGAATGACATCAGCCGAGGTGGTACGTTTAGTTAAACCACATACAATCTTTTCTTCTTGGCAAACCCAAACCACAATTTCCTTCTCTTCCGAATCCATGTCTTTAGTTGGAGATCTGAAAGAAAAACAAAGCACATTATATTCCTGTCATCACCTGTGTAAAGTCAGAAAGATGGTTTAACTTTAATACCATTAAGAAGACACATATTTTGTGGTTGAGATTACATAAGAATCAGAAGTTTTAGTGCATGAAAAAAATCTTAAAACCATGGAAAATATCTTAATTTCCTTAGTTAGTGGTCTCAGAAAATGCAAATTCTCATAAAAAACAACTGAGGCTATTTAATTTATTTTTAGAAGTCAACCACAATATAACTAAGTTCAAACTGTTAGAGTTAAGACAAGCAAGACAATTATCAAAGTGAAAGTGAATTGTAGGAAAAAGAAAATTTTCAGGGAAAACTTTTTTGGTATGTGCTTCCTGGAGTCATATGCCTTGAAGATGCTATATAAAGTGATAAATGACTAACTTTCACAACAAGCCAATTACTTCTCAAAAATTGTATGTCTTTGTAAATCATCTGGGGTATAATTCATTTCATTTGTTTCTTAGCATTGTTTTAAAGAGATATTATGACAGTCAATTTTATTTACAGTCATGATAAAACCTGAGGACTAGGGAAGGACCATGGCAAAGGTAGAAATGGTGAAATGATATTAAAGTCATAGAGTTGAAAACAGTCTATTTTTATTTTATTTTTTTAAATATATATTTTATTGATTTTTAAAAAAATATTTTATTGATTTTTTACAGAGAGGAAAGGAGAGAGATAGAAAGTCAGAAACACTGATGAGAGAGAGACACCGATCAGCCGCCTCCTGCACGCCCCACAGTGGAGATGTGCCTGCAAGCAAGGTACATGCCCCCGACCGGGATCGAACCCGGGACCTTTCAGTCCGCAAGCCGATGCTCTATCCACTGAGCCAAACCGGTCTCTGCTATTTTATTGATTTTTTTACAGAGAGAAAAAGAGAGTGATAGAGAGTTAGAAACATCAATGAGAGAGAAATATCGATCAGCTGCCTCCTGCATGCCCCATACTAGGGATGTGTCTGCAACCAAGGTACATGCCCTTGACTGGAATTGAACCCGGGACCCTTCAGTCTACAGGCTGACGTTCTATCCACTCAGCCAAACCAGTTGAGGCAAAAACAGTCCATTTTTAAAATTGTCATTCTTTCATTCAAATAATGTTTATTGTATGCCAACCATGTGCCAGATATTTCTGAAAATGCTAACGATACTATAATAAACAAAGGAAATGAGGACATAGCCACAACTGTGTACGTAATATTAAATCAGACAGTGGTAAATACCAGAAAAAAATATTAAATGGATAAGGGGATACTCAGTGACTTGAAAGAATTCTATTTAGAGTGCTTAAGACTTCTCTAAGAAGGTGATATTTGAATAGGAAAGTCAGTTATGAGAAACCAATCAGAGGCCTAAGGGAAGAATTCCAAAAAGAGTAAACAGACGTGCAGGGACCATGAAATATGTTCCAGGGACAGAAAAAAAAATTGAATGCAGTTGGAGGCTAAGGATAATGGAGTAGGAGTTGTTGCTGGTAGGACAGATGGGTTAAATGACAGGTGAAGAGGTCTAGAAGACAGGCATTGCCTTGCAGGCCATGGTAAAAGTATTTGGATTTTGTTTCAGTTTTAATGAGAAGTCGTGAGAAAGTTTTAAGCAGAAAATAAATATAATCTAATTTATGCTTTAAGTATGTCTGGCTTCTGTTTATGAAGTTGACTGTAAAAAAGGCAAGAAAGGCAGGAAGTTTCAGTGGAAAGCCTAGTGGAGAAGTCTAAGAAAGGGATGAGGATTGCCTGGACTAGAGTTTTAACAGTAGAGATAATAGGAAGTGGTTCAAGTTGGGACATACATATCAAATAAAAACTTGATAGTAATTTTCTTTATAATATAGAGGAGCATGGGAGGAAGGGAACAGTTTTCTGAAGAACAAAAGACATAGGTAATAAAAGAACCAAGAAAGTTGCATAACTTCTAAGCTATACCTTTTGGCAAAGTTTTACAATTACTTTTCTATCCTGACTGTAAATAAAAAAGTCTGTCTTTCATAATAGCTCTTTAAAAAATGCTAAAAACAAATAATATGAAATGAATTATAACCCATATGATTTATGAAGACATGATTTTTGAATAGTAATTGACTTACTGTGAAAGTTAGTCATTTATCACTTTATTTATGTAACACCTCAAAGCATATTACTCTAGGAAGCACATGCCAAAAATTTTTTCCCTGATTTCTAAAATAATTTAACACTTAGAATTTAGTTTATTGTGTTTATGTTTCAGTAGCAATAGTGATTGATTGTATATTGTCATCTTTATTTTAAATGACTGATTATTATACTTTGGTTATTGATGCTCTTGAGATCATAAAGTGACTACTACAGAAGAAAGAACAAATTGGTGATATAAAATAATATAGAAGATTAGATCTAGTTCAGTGTACTAATAAAATATTATCAATGATTGTTCAAAAAGTCATTCTGAGTTGTAATTTCTCTCTTATAAAACATTTTACATTTAATGACAGTATGAATTAATGTGATATCTGATATTTGTGACACATCATTTAATAATTCTAAGCAGCATATAGGTCAGAAATTAAGATAAAATTACTTTCATATTTTGATTACTAGAAAAATAATACACAAATACACTCTAAACAAAACAAGTATGTTCTCCAAGTAATTAACTACTATCTGCTTTATGATTGACTATACAGGACAAATAATCTTTAAATTAATTCTTTTCTTGTTATGTTTTAAGTATGTATATAAAATATTTACACTAAACATAAAAATTGTTGTACACAGTGTAGTTAGGAGTTTACTAACTTGGATAATTTGAAAAGAAGTAACAAATTCAATGTATATACTGTATGTTAAATTAAAACTAACTTCCATATGAATTTTTGTAAGTGATGGTAAAAATAACAAAATAGAGTAATTGTCATAAATATTTATCTCATAAGATAATGGCAAAGGCTATGGTGTTATAACTAAGGACATCTTTATGTTTTACTAGAGGCCCGGTGCATAAATTCATGCATGGGTGGGGTTCCTTGGCCTGGTCGGCGATCAGGGACAGCTAGTAGGGGGGAGGGACAATGGGAGGATGGCCTGCCAAGGGAGGTTGGCTGTGGAAGCGCACTAGCCACCAGGGGGCAGCTCTTGCATTGAGTGCCTACCCCCTGGTAGTCAGTGCACATCATAGCTACTGGTCGCCTGGTTGTTTAGTCATTTGGTCAACTGCTGCTTAGGCTTTTATATATATAGAATAGAGGCCTGGTGCATGAAATTCATGCACGAAGGTGGGGTGTCCTTCAGCCCAGCCTATTCCTCTCCAATTTGGACAGTCAAACCCCTTGAGGGAAGTACTTTTGCTTCATGATGATGCACCATCACACACTTCAAAACCAGTTAAAGATACATTAAAAGATCTTATCTGGGAAGTTTTAACCCACCCACTGTATTAGTCAGACCTTGCTCCTTCAGATTACCACTTTTTCTGATCCATGGCACATGCACTTTCTGAGCAGCTCTTCAAAACATATGAAGAAGTGGAAAATCTGGTCTCTGAATGGTTTGCCTCAAAACAAGAAAAGTTCTATTGTGATGATGGTATCCACAAATTACCTGAAAGATGGGGGAAATGTGTAGCTAGTGGTTGACATTATCTTGAATAAAGCACTTTTGATATTTCTCTTGAAATTATTGTGTTTTCTTTTATTATAAAATCTGCCATTATTAACCGGTACACCTAGTAAAAATATAAAAGCATGATATGCAAATCAACAGGTGGCAGAATGACCAGTCTCTATGATGTGCACTGACCACCAGGGGGCAGATGCTCAATGCAGGAGCTGCCCTTGGCTGGCCGATGGGAAACAGGAAACTGAGGATGAGTGGTGGCAGATGTGGGTGGCTCCAGACCAATGCAGGTGTGAGTGAGTTGAGCCTAATTGCCTTGCTGCTCACTTCACACACAAAGGGTGACTGGTGGCAGGGGTGGGGCCATCAAGTGGGTGAGAACGGCCAACCTCTTAGTCAATCCCCCTGGCCAGCAGGCTTTGATCACCCAACAGGGAACAGGGAACCAGGGATGGGTGGCTACAGACACAGGCGGCAGAAGGCGGGGCTGGTTGCAGGCAGCCAGAGAAGATTGGCCTTGATCACGGGCCAGGCCTAGGAATCATACCCACACATGAATTTCATGTGCCAGGCCTCTAGTTTTACAGATAAAGAAACTGAAGCATAGAGGGGTTTAGTGACTATCATATGGTCACACAGTTAGTGGTTGCAGTGAGGACTCAAACTTAAACAAGAAAGCTGACTCCAGAATGCAGTTCTCACCATTACACAAGAAAAAGAAGTTTAAAAATTTGATGAATTAGAAATGCATATTAAATTGAAAAAAATCATAAAATAGACTATATTTTTAGGAGAAACTCTATTACATAAAGTACCCGTTGATAGCAATTGGAACTGTAGTGCCCTATTGGTGCACTCAACTGGTCAAGGAAGGATTTTCCCAATGGCTAACCTTGGAAAAAAGTGTGTGGATAGGTGTCATCTTCTGTGCCCTTTTCTTGTTAATTTTATTCCTATTTTGTTAATCTTATTCCTATCTTGTTAATCTTATTACTATTTTGGTTTAGTAAAAGGGATTTCTGACTGGCTTGGTGCCTCCCTTAGCTGACAAAACTCTCATACATATAAAAGCAGTTGTTGTTGTCTCCTTGGAGTAGTTCCTATGTCTTGTTCTACTTTCTGGATGAGAAACATCAGTTCTGGGTCTATACCTAAGGATCATACATGACTTATAAACTCAACCCTACACAATATCTGTGAACAGGACTGAGAAGCAGAGGTGACTAGATTCTTTAGAATAATAGTAACCACTTATATGACAACTCTGCAATACTTTAATGACCCCTTTTCAAATTGAAATTCTTGTTTGGAAGGTTCAAGTTCTTGCACTAGTATATTATATATTTCCCTAGAGATATGCTAGTTTTCAGCTCATGTGGATAATATAACACTGATGGGTAATATTTACAAACAAGAAAGATATTTTTATTTCTATGTAACATATTAGAAAGTTAGTGCCTTTATAAATAACCTCACAATCATTTCCAACCTTTGCTTTTAAGTCTGCCCCTTATATTTTCTAGGGTCTGTTATTTCTAAATGTTTTGTGGAATTTTTATAACCATCATTTAAACCAGAAAATTTTCAGAAATGATGCCACTTGACTGAACATATTTAAAAGCAATGACTGTTATTGAATTTAGGGAATGAATCTTTCATATCTAGTATAAGCTTCATCATTTTATTTACTTATTTAATATATTTTATTGATGTTTTTACAGAGAGGAAAGGAGAGGGATAGAGTTAGAAACATCAATGCGAGAGAGACACCGATCAGCTGCCTCTTGCACGCCCCCTACTGGGGATGTGCCCGCAACCAAGGTACATGCCCTTGACCGGAATTGAACCTGGGACCTTTTAGTCTGCAGACGATGCTCTATCCACTGAGCCAAACCGGTTTCGGCAAGCTTCATCATTTTAAAATTCTGCTTAGTTAACAGGCTTAGGATTTGGGAAAACTATATTTATTTTTTAGTATGGATTTGATTGAGTTTCTATTCATTCATTTGACAAATATTTGCTAAACACTTCCTCTGTGTTTGTCACTGTCACGGAAATTTGGATTGTATAAGAACAATACTATTTATAAGACATTGTCCCTGGCCTATTGTGGGAACGAGTGCTAGAGTTGGACAGAAAACACTTTAGTGTCAATTCTAGAGCTAAGTTTCTCATTCTATCAGTACTTTCCAGAAACTAGACTGATCACCCTCAGCATCATATAAAAAAAGAACCTTCAAATAAAAATATCCATCAAAATTAAACCAATTTATTAGATTTAATCATAATATTTTAGAAAGAATTGTTTTTATTTGTTCATACAACCATGCAGATCTAGTCATCCAACGTAAATAAAGAATTTAACACTAGAACTGGGACTAAACATAATGTTTCCTTCCAAACCAATGGTAATTTATTATCTAGTACAAACACATACATAACAAAGGTTAAAAATACAAACTTTTAGACTACATAAATTGGTTTGTCATGTAATATAATGTAACAAACAGTTCTTACCTAAATATTCAAATCTAGCAGTTAAGACATATAACTTCCAATTATAATGCAGCAAAATAAAAGTAAATTCAGACACTGCAGGCCTAAGAGTATTGTTTTTGCTTTGCTTTACTGTATGTTTGTTGGGGAGAAGTGATAAAAAATTTACTGAATCTTAAACTTCACAGAGAATGTACTATAACCATATAAAAACTGAAAAATCATAGAGCTTTATAAAATTTTATCTAAATCATTTACTTCTATTTTTATCCCAGTATTTTAGTTCCATTCCTCATTGTCAATTTGATTAATATCATTAATGCTTTTCTTTTTCATTTTAGTTTCTCATACTCTGCCCTTGCTCACTTGATGTTACTTAATAGTGCAAGAAATTTTTTTTCTGTATAATGATGATGTTTCTTGAATTTACTATTTCCAAATCACCTAAGTTATTTTTTATTTTATGTTTCTTGGTTTGCAGCATCCTTTGATTTTAAGAATTCATGTATGTGGTAGTTATTAATATCATCTCCATTTTACAGATGAGAGGACTGAGAAAAAGAGAGGGCAAATAACATGCCTAAAGTCCCAAAGCTAAAAAGTAGAAATGTTCCTTCCAACTAGATATTAGTTTTATTTTTAGAACTATTCCTAAAAATCATTATGGCTATCCACTTACAAATAGTTTTTAATTTATGAAGTGCTTTTATTTCAAAAGTTGCTTTTAAATTAACTGCTTGAATCCAATGAATTTTCCTCATAAATTTAATGTCCCACCTGGTTTAATCAACCAAGTTTTTGGTTCAATTATAAATTTGCCTTCCTCAACTTTCATTTGGATATATATATATATAAAAGCCAGAATGGTGGAATGACCAGAACGACCTGAACAACTGATGGCTATGATGCACACTGTGGCAGCCAACTAGCCTGATCTGAGCCCCAATTGTCCCCATCCAGCTGGCCTAGTCCCTGATTGGCCCCTAATACCCTGACCAGGGGCAAGGCTAGCTACTAACCACCCATGACCTTCCACCAAACCCGACCTCACCTCCAATCAACCCCCAATACCCTGATCAGGGTTGGGATGGCCAGCCAACCACCTGTGGCCCCTCCCTCCCACCAGCCTGGCCCAATGGGCCCCATAAAGGTGAGCCATCTGGACCCACCCCTGCACAAATTCTTGCACTGGGCCTCTAGTCCAGTATAAAGGCAAGTACTGAGAGACTCCTATATATCTGACTCCATAATATTAAGGCAGTAAGGACAAAGAGAATAGCAGCAGATGGTAAGGTTAATATGGATGGTAGTTGCAAGAGTGGCTCTTTCTAGATACTCTGGGAATGGATAACTAACGAGTGGACTTCTTGATGGGATATAAAAGTACTAAAGCTATTTTCAGGTATAGATTAATTATAATTTAACTAGCTATTAAAAGAGAATTGCTTGGAATATAGGATTTATAATTTGTTACTTTATGGAATAAAAGTACTAAAAATTATAGATTAATAGAATAAAGTAACTACTATACTCACATTTACTTAATAGCAGTTTAATTTGGAATCAAGTTAATTTGATAAATGTTCATTCATTCAATTTGTAAATAGATATGAAATTTTATAAGCCATAATTTAGTCAGATTATGGCTTCAAAGTATAGTACTTAGCATTCCTCATATCTTATTATCAACAACATTTCTTTAATAAATTACATGGCCAGGAAGATTTAAATTAGTTCTCTACATCACAAACATATAGAAAGGTTATTTACTTTAATGTGCCCACGTTAAGGAGGCAAAACAATGAATAAGTAAAAACATTTTTAAATACCTTACATAAGTAGGGTATCTCAAATTTTGCTTCTGATTAAAAGAAAAAAATCAGTAAAACAAATAATTTTCCAAAGAAATATGTAGAAAAGATGAGTAAGTTATGATTGTGTTTTGACTTTATTTGAACTAATTTGTCTATTTTAAGAATGGTTCAGATGAAATGAAAAATGCTCTTACTAGACAAAATAGGACTATTTTACACAATCATCTTTTGCTAAGTCAGAGAGAAAGGGGGAGAGATTAATGCGTAACTGTTTTAAACAATCATCTCTTACTCTGTTTGACTCATTGGAAACTATTAAAAGTAATTTGAAACATTATTTAACATATTTTACTATACATTCTATGCATGTTTTATACTATATATATATAAGCATGTAGTATATATTTATGGCATATCTCATGCATATACTTTTATTAAATTTTATAATATTGAATATATTCTAGGGTTCCCTTAAAAATATTGTTTTGTTCCCAGCCAGCATGGCCTAGTACAGTGGTCAGCAAACTCATTAGCCAACAGAACCAAATATCAACAGTACAATGATTGAAATTTCTTTTGAGAGCCAAATTTTTTAAACTTAAACTTCTTCTAACACCACTTTTTCAAAATAGACTTGCCCAGGCCATGGTATTTTGTGGAAGAGCCACACTCAAGGGGCCAAAGAGCCGCATGTTTGCCAACCAAAGGCCTAGTGGTTGAGCATCTACATATGAACCAGGAGGTCATGGTTCTATTCCTGGTCAGGGCCTATGACTGACTGGGTTGCAGCCTTGATCCCCATGTGGGGCATGCAGGAGGCAGC